>CM067169.1:71223266-71238104 GCA_034093135.1 Erigeron breviscapus
GAGATTTGTGGCCAGTACCAGCTCATCCAACTTATCAAAAACCATCTTCTCATTCCCAGCAAAAAGGTTCATTTCTGACGCTAAATTGTTTGATAAAATTGATTTGAAGTCAGAAATAACCTGGGAAGAGCTTTGAAGTGATCTCTCCAGGTCCGCCACCTTACTAAGAAGGCCTTGGACCTCGGTAGAAGATGAAGTGGAGAGACCACTGGGTGTTCCAGATGAGAAGTCAATCTGGTCATCATAGGTACTTGTGTCCAGTCCTCTTCAGTTTCAACATTTGAGACTGGCACACTTTGTTCAGTTGGGTTTACTGGTGGTGATTGAGTTTGTGTTGTTTGAATGAATGGTGTGAAGTATGGGGTTGATTGAGGAATTGATGGTGGTGGTGGTGGTGGCATTTCTGGTGGTGGTGTTGGTTCTGAAGATGGTGGTGGTGGCATTTCGGTTTCTGGTGTAAGAATATTTGTTTCTGGTGGAGGTGTAGGCATCTCTGGTTGACTTTCAATCTGTACAACTTCTTCACCCAGAAAGTCCATGTTCACATCAAAATTCTGACCTCCAGACATAGGAGAGTCAGCCTCATCCCAAAATGATGCACCAGCAATATCAACTTGTTCACCAACATCAACATTTAGATCAATCTGGGCTTCTTGTTCGCCAGATGCTTGTTCTTCAGTCTGAACAACTTGCTCACCAGCTTGAGCCACATCTTGTACAACAGCCCGGACTTCAGTGTCCACTCTCTGTTCAGATTGTACAGTAGGATCAATATACTCCTCTTCAAAAATAGGAGACCCATCTATATTCATTATATCACCAGGATGGGTTGATGGATTTACCTGGACTCCTCTCCTCATCAGACGCCTATGTGATCTTGGTCGTCTGGAAAGCTCAACTGTTTCTGGTCCACCAACTGGAGCCACTTGTTGAATAGGTTGAACCATTTCAACAACTTCAATATCTTCGCTACCAGCAGGTACTTCAACAACTTGGACCCTGCCTGGTGCCACATTCTCTTATATTCTTTGAAGTGACAACATTGATTGAGGAATGTCCACCTCACCATCTCTGGACCTTAAGTTGGTCAGATCTCTCATGTACTCACTCATTGAGAAATGAGTGGTTTCAAAATCGTACTGGGCTCCAAGAACGTTCTTAAAAATTATTGAGAGAAAACGAATGTATGGAACAAAGGGCTTTCTCCCTTTTACCTTTAAACGTTCTACCAGATCGTCAAATAATATCTGGGCAAAATCAACCCTTAGCCCAAACCACAAACAGTAGGCAATATGGAGGTGGGTTTGATTGATCTGGTCTAACCCTCCAGAACTACCTCCAAGGAACTCGACAATATGTGTGAAGAAGTATCTCCACGAATCCGTCAGTCTGCTCATATAAATAGTTCCTTTTCTTAGCAACTGACCATGCTCATCCACTATCTCTGTATGCCCCATCAATCTGCATACCTCTCTGAAATTGATACCAGTAGGGAGTGGTATTGCCATCTCATTCTCATCCAGATAGCCTAATTGAAGAGCTGCTCTGAGAGAATCTACTGTAAAAGCCAAGGGTTTGGTCCCTTGCTCAAGAGAAAATTCAATAGTTGAATTTGCTTCATTGTATTCGGCTGTGTACCAGAATTCACACAAATAATCGTGATACATCTTTTCTGGATTAATGGTTAAGGCACCATACAATGGACATGAGAGAAAAAAGGTATTTAATCTCCCAATGATTGATTGTGGATCATGGACACTGGATAGCGAGAGTTTTGCCATCCAGTTATTCATATTCATCCTTATAGCCTTTGTTTCAAGGGTGATATGAGGTGCTTTAACGACATCTGCAGCCGGAGCATATTCGGCAGATAGAAGATTTCTAGGTGAGTTTGATTGTCTAGGAGCCATTGGAATTATAAATGAAGATGAAATTGAATGATTTTAGGGTTTATGATGAAGAATTTAATGAATTGCAGTTAAGAGTTATATGATTGGAAAATGAATTAAGAATTTAAGGAATTGAATGAAGGAATTTTAGATTTGGGAGTAAATGTTCGAAGTAAATGAAATTGAAAGTGAAAGTGGGTATATATAGGATTGAGAATGTGGAACTCAAACGATTAATTTGAAATTATCAAATACAATTTGATTGTGTTCTGAGATCCGCATTAATTACATCACATCACACATAAATGCATGACGGTTTACAGCCCACAAAACAGTAACAACTTGTACTTTTTGTTTTCCCAAAGTAAAAAAGACCATCATTGTTTTGAAAAACTTACATGCCACGTAGGATTCAAGATAAATATCTTTGAAAAGGTTTGCTTACGTGGCACATACAAAGATCAAGTATTTTGAAAATATTATGACATATTTCAGTGCATCTGGAGGTTGACAGGACCGTCCAGTATCACTGGTGGATTAGTCCAGTGAACATGTAATGATGGTACACTGGAGGGACACTCCAGTAAAGTACCAGTGAAAGCCAATTTTGAAAGACTGGAAACCTTAAACTTGCACGTCAACTAATACAGACAAATGAGAGGGACACATTTACAAGAAGACATAAGTCAACTCAAACACGCACTTCAACCTGTCCAGTTACCAGTGAGAGGGACATATTTACAAAGCACCAAGTAATATTTTCTGAAGAATTTGTCCAGTGAGAAAATTAATTCCCCCTGAACTTAAACATTTTAAGAGAAAATATTTTTCAAGTCTTCCCTGGAATGTTGATCCAGAAATAAATTTTTGAATCTTTAAATCAAAGATCCTTAGTAGTACACAATGGCGTTCAATACCAAGGTTCCAGATTTAAGGGTTTAACATTCCCAACTCACCAACAAGATATTCAAAAGTTTTTACATCCAGTGGTTTAGTAAAAATGTCAGCGAGTTGTTTGTCAGTGGGAATAAAATGGAGTTCAATGTTGTTTTTCATAATATGATCGCGAATGAAATGGTACCTTAGATCAATGTGTTTGGTTCTGGAGTGCATGACTGGATTGTTGGAGATAGCGATGGCACTGGTATTATCACAAAAGATTGGAGTTTTTGAATATTTAATACCATAATCAAGCAACTGGTTCTTCATCCAGAGTATCTGAGCACAACAACTGGCTGCAGACACGTATTCAGCTTCAGCAGTGGATAATGAAACTGAAGTTTGCTTCTTACTGGTCCAGCTGACCAGTTTGCCACCTAGGAAATGACATCCACCAGTTGTGGATTTCCTATCTATATTACAACCTGCATGATCTGAATCTGAATAACCCATTAGATCCATGCCTGAGCCTTTGGGGTACCAAAGACCTAGACTGGGGACACTTTAAGGTACTTCAGTATGCGCTTTACAGCAAGCATATGAGATTCCTTTGGATTAGACTGATATCTGGCACAAAAACATGTTGAAAACATAATATCTGGTCTACTGGCGTTAAATACATCAGTGAACCAACCATGCCTCTATAGACAGTGGTGTTCACTGGTTTGCCATCTGGATCCGAGTCCAGTGTCAGTGGTGCAGAAATTGAGTTGGTTTAGATGGTGAAGAATTCATATCGAATTTCTTTAAAAGATCTCTAACATATTTTTCCTGATTAATAAAAATTCCATCTTTGTTTTGCTTAATCTGGAGTCCAAGAAAATATGTTAATTCACCCATCAAACTCATTTCATATTCAGTGGACATGATTTTAGAAAAATTTCTTGCACATGTTTTCATCAGTAGACCCAAAAATTATATCATCAACATAAATTTGTACCATTAACAGATTACCTTTCTCATGAAGAATGAACAAGGTATTGTCAATTGCACCTCGTTTAAAACCATTTTCAACAAATGTTTAGTCAGAGTATCATACCAGGCTCGTGGGGCTTGTCTGAGGCCATATAGCGCTTTGTCCAGACGATATACCCAATGTGGATGCTTGTCATCAACGAAACCTGGAGGTTGTCTGACGTAAACTTCTTCTTCAAGCTTCCCATTCAAGAAAGCACTCTTTACGTCCATCTAGTAGACCTTGAACTGATGATTAGCAGCGAATGCTAAGAAAATTCTGATCGCTTCAAGTCTAGCCACTGGAGCAAAAGATTCATCAAAGTCGACATCTGACTGGCAGTAGCCTTGTGCTACCAGTCTGGCCTTGTTTCTAATTACGTGGCCATCTTCATCTACTTTGTTTCTGAAGACCCATCTTGTTCCAATTAGTTCTTTCTTTCCAACTGGGAAAGGAACCAGATACCATACTTTGTTCCTTTCAAACTGGTGAAGCTCTTCTTGCATAGCAGTCACCAGTTTGGATCTTCCAGAGCCTCGTCAATCTTCTTAGGTTCTATCAAAGATAGAAAACTGACGTATAAGCATTGATTACTGGAGGCTCTTCTGGTCTGAACACCACGACTGGAGTCACCTAAGATCTGATCAATAGGGTGAGCTTTTGTCCATCTGGAGTACTGACCAGGATTGTTACTGACAACAATATCAGTGCAAGAATTCAGTTGAGTCTCCTCTGGAGTTAATTCTGGAGGAGGGTCTTGCCAAATTACTTCAGTATCTTCATCTGAGTCATTTAAATCACGATTTGCATCATGAAATTCTTCATTTGAAGGCATTTCCTGGAGTACTGGTTCAGTATGAAATTCTTCACCAGAAGACATTTCTGGTATGTTCTCAACTGACACTGATACTGGGGGAGTAGTACGCACATCTGAACCAATATTAATTTCAGAGGGTAGTTTGAAAATAATAGAGGGATAGAATGGAGTACTACTAGAGAGTTTCTTTTTCTGAACAGGTTCCAGATCAGGATGACTGGAAGCTGAGTCTGGTGAATCTTCATCTTTGTCGTTTATTGGATCAGATTCACAAAAGACAATTGGTGTTACTGGGGGAGTGTCAGGACTGGCTTCTTGTTGATTGAGGCATTTGATTCATCAAATGTTACATGAATTGACTCATGGACCTTCTCCAGTCTCTTGTTGTAGACTCTGAAGACCTTCTCCCATCTCACATCCTGGACATGGTCTTTCCTTTTTGAAGGAGACTGAAGGTATCCCATCTGCAAGTTGTTTTCTGGACAACTTGTTAATGTTTTTGAAGTTTAAATGGGATAACCTTTTATGCCATAACCAGTTTGTGTCTTCATCAGCTTGAGTATAGAAACACTGCTCTGAAGGAGAGCTTTCCATATCCATCACGTACACATTCCCTTTTCTGGGAGCAATCAACACTACCTTCCAGTCCTTGTTGAATACGATGCCCTGAGCAACATTGAATAAGACTTGATAGCCATCGTCACACAGTTGACTTACACTGATCAAGTTATATTTCAAACCATTCACAAATGCACCTCGTCTGAACTTGACTTGTCCATTGTTCAGAACACCATATCCCTCAGTCTTCCCACAACCATCATTTCCAAACGTGATGGAGGGTCCATCAGAAATGGTGAACTCCTCCAGTAGGGTCTTACATCCGGTCATCGTCCTGCCAGCTGCACTGTCAAGATACCAGATAAGCTTCTTTCGATCGCCCTACACACACACCAGATATTGATCAGTTAGATTTGGGAACCCATCGACTGATGGGTTCACTGGACCCTCCCTTATAGGTCCCTGGGGCAATCTGGTCTAGTTCACTTTGTTCAATAGTGGTCTTAGAAGAGAAGACCACTAGGGTTGATGGTTTTAAAACCTTTTCATTTTTCTCAACTGGAGAAATAAATTTGTCTTTCTTTGAAAAAGGTTTTGTATTTTGTCTAGGGCCAGATGAAGTACCCTCAAGAAAGTTTAATCTTGCATTAAAACTTTGTGATTGACGAGTCAGAATTTGAATCTGGCTCTCTATCCTGGACAAAATATTTTCTTCAGATGATACCTTAGCCTTTCCAGTCAAAGGCTTTGGTAAGGGATTGGTCTGAGGTAAAGGTCTATTCTGCTTCACCTTTTTAACTGGAGCAGTCATCTGGACAGCTCCAGTCTTAACCTCTGGGGATTGAACTGGGTCTAAATTGGTCTTGGGTGTTACAGGCATATCATAAACAGTTGTGGGCCTTAACACCTCTGGTAACCGATCGATTACTGGTATTAATGATGCAACATTAGTATTTCCATCTAAATATGCACGTTTTTGAGCAGGAAATTGTTTAACTGAAGCATCATATGGCTTTTTAGTTTCTAGCCATGACTTTATTACCAGTTTTTCTTTCTCTAAAATGATCTCAAGATCTTGCTTTTCTTGAATCAATTGTTCAGTTACCAGAACCTGGGCTTGAAATGCCAGTTCAATGTCTTGAAGCTCTTTTAATTTTGATTTTAAAGCATTTATTTCAGAAGAATCTGTTTCTAGACCATTTACACAATCAGATCTAACAGTTTCTACAAAAATTAAATCAGAATTTAAAGCTTCAGCAATGTCCAATTTTAGTTCTTGGTCAGTTGCATTATCATAATCACTAACCTTTTTAATAACTATGTCCACCCATCGTCCAGATGTGACATCTTCCTTCACCAGGTGCTCATCAACTTCCAGAGCCATGTAACAGCAATCTCTTTCTTCTTCTTCATCAACAGATGAGTCATCAGAAGGAACCCACTTCTCTTCAGTTGTAGCAATCATGCACTTATTATTTGTTTCCATTTGTTGTGCCATGAGAGCAATTTGGGCCTTAAGCTTTTTATATTTCAATTTATAGCTATCATCAGGCTTATTATTAGAAGAGAATGGACCAGGCTTGGATGCAAACTGGTTGGACCTGCACTCTTTCATGAAATGACCCTTTTTGCCACACTTAAAGCATGTCAAATTGGTCTTGTCAGTGGAAGAACTGGATGCAAATTGTCCAGATGGCTTATTTGCTCTTGCTTTGAAACGGTTAAACGTTTTAGCAATCATTGCAATAAGGTCATCATCTTCAGTTTCATCACAACAGTCTGGAGAGACTTGACTGGACTCTCCAGAATCCATAAGTTCAGACACCATCTTCTTCATAGAAAATACATTCTCAGAAGATATCAGTGCTGTACTTTGTGGTTCAGAATAACTAACCACTTTAGGAGTACTGGAGGCATGGTTAAAAGCATCTTGTTCTGCAACCACTCTCTGAGCTTGATTTTCTTCAGTGTACCTGAAGGCTCCATATAGAGTTGAGAGAGTGTGTGTGTGCAGAGTTTTACCTTGTCGTAAAACAAGTATCATGTGAGACCATTTGGTGGGTAGAATGTCACAAAATTTCTCCAGAAGTATATCCTTGTCCTTCTCAACCCCAAGACCTCTCAATTGGTTTATGATACTCATAAATCTGGTGTAAGTACCAGTGAGAGACTCGTTAGGTTGAGCAAAAAATGACTCATACCTCTTGTTTAAGGAGACCTTTCTGGTGACAATGGTGTCATCTCCTCCTTCATGTTGGTTAAGAAGCTCATCCCACATGGTTTTGGCACTAGGAAAAAGAACTAGTGTGGGAATTAGGGTTTCTGGAACAGCCCCGAGGATCATGTTTTTAAGGAGGGTGTCAAGATTCACCAATCTCCTCTCCTCTTCTGACCAATGTTCCTCCCTCTTTTCCCTTCCCCTTCTAGATCCAGAAGGATCAAGAAGTGGATTGAGAGGTGATGTAGGTACATAAGGACCTTCGTTTAAAATTTCATCATGTTCCTCTCAATACCAGTGACATGCAAAACCATCCTAGCCTTCCACGTACCAAATTCATCACTGTTCCCACTGAATTTAGGAACAGGATTATTCGAGTAGTGCACATGCACGTGTGGAGAAGCAGGAGTAGGAGGAGGAGGTGGAGGATTAGTGTTATTAACGTTTTGTGGTTCATTTTGATCATGAATATTTACATTAGGATCGGGACCAAGACTAAAACCTTGTGTATTTTCTTGGTTAGCCATCAAGAACAGATCTAGGCAAAGATTAGCCTTCTGCTCTGATACCAAATGTGAGTCCCTTAATTAACGAGATGGTCAACCAATAGAAAGTGTAAAATACAACAAGTCTAATAATCACTAGATATGGACTAGTATTACTTGTAAATAAAGATGCAAGATATATAAACAAAGTAATACAAGACTTAAAGCAATAAACAAATAAAGTGGACCATTATGTATGTTTCATGGGTATTTTATTTATTGATGTTTAAATAAAATACAAGGTTGTTGCGGAATCAAGATAACACAATTAAGTGAGTATCCTAACAACCTATGAGTTACAATATGATCTATATTTGTCAAATAACTCTTTAGGATCGAGATACTTAAAGTTGTGAAGTATCCCTGTTTAAGATCGAGAGTATTTGGACAAATTCACTTAAATGCAAAAGGAATGCTTAAAAGTATTTTGTCAAGGAAATGACTTTGTATTTATAGGCAACAAATTCACCAGTGAATTTGTGCCGTACAAATATGGTTGGCATACATTTAATGATCCGACAAGAACATTAAATGTATTGGATAAGGAATAAGGATAAAGTCACATCAAGTGCAAGTGTATCCTATTATCCAACCACCTTAACACACGTATACTTTGTTAAAGAACAAGTGGATTGTTCTTTGGAAAGTGTGTTAAAGGCAAAAGTCAATCCTCGATATTAGTGTTCAGACTTGCAGGATCTAGAACACTAACAATCCTCCAGTGTGCAGATCTAGTAAGACTTTCCAGTGGACTCCGCCATTTGTTAAGTCTTCTTCCTTCAGACTTCAGTCTTTGACTTCAGTCAGAATGTCTTCAGTAGAGTAGATCTGGACTGGGGTGAAGTCTTCAGTGAGCTAATCTGGAGAATGCTCCAGATTATCTATACAAGTAAATGCTCACTAGTCTTCAATTATTTCTGGACAAATCTTCAGAGGGACTCCAGATTCCAAGTCTGGAGTAGGTCCAGTAGAATATGTTTTCTAGTCAGATCTTCAGTGAGCTCCAGTAGTCGGGTCTGGAGCGAGACCAGCAAAACAAGTTTCTTAACAAACCTAAATAAGGTTCCAGTAGTCCAGTCTGGAGCCAGTCCAGCAAGTCTGGACTAAATCTGGACCTAACACATTCTCAGTGACCCCGGTGTTGTAAGTAGTGTTGCCCAACAACAACAAGTCCAGGACAGTGATTTATCACAGTCTAGGACACCAATTGATTCGGGTTGCAAAGCCCATGAATCGGAAACTGTTGGTGAGGGTATAACCCGAGGATCCGCAGGAAATCCTGAATCAGCATCGCTGAATTTAGGTCACACCACAAGTATGCCAACAACCTCCGGGTTGGATCCTCCACATCAAACACCAACACAAAGAACACCAACACCAACTCAAATTCCATCAACATCAACAAATCTACCAACCAAAGATTCTGCATGTGAAGTTTTGTTAAATATCTTAAGATCGGAGGGTGATTTGTTGACTGTTACTGAAAGAGGAGTGTTGAATGCCTTGGAAGTTAGAGAAAGGGAACTTGCAACTGAAAGAAGAGTCAAAGCCTTACAAGAACAAGGGGGGGGGGGGGGGGGTGGGGGGGGCGTGTGGGGGGGGGGGGGGTCGAACAAGTTCAAAGACAAAAGGCTGAGTATGATGCTAAACTAGCTGAATTTGAATTAAGATTGTTGGCATTAGAATCTTGCCGACCGGCCTCGGTTGCTTCTCGTCAGGATGATCCTGATTCTGATGATCACCCGAGGGGGAGAACCAAGGAGAAGGTCAAACGAACATTGATAATACTTCGGCAAGAGTTGAAGGAAATGTTGGAGATGTGGTGATGGAAGAAAGAGTAGAGGGTGTGAATGTTGAGAATGTTGAGAACGATTCTTTAGATGATGAGATTAGAAGAAGATTAGTTGAAGTTTTTGGAGATGATTCTGATGTAGAAAGTGAAGAAGATTTTGAAAATGTTGAGGTTAATGAAGAAGAAGGGTTTGTGATTGAAAATGAAGTGTTGGAATATACTGAGGGAGAAGCAGACATTGAGGCTGCAAAAGACAATGTAACCTTGGATGAGCCAGAAATAGTTGGAACTCCAATAAACGTAGAAGCTGTTGAGGAACCTGTGTTTGAAGATTTCCCAGATCTTGATTATTTTGAAACAGGTTCGTCGAGCAGAAAAGAAGTTGGAGAATCTTCTACTCAGGGTTTCACTACTCCTCAACACTATACCTTTGAAGACTTCAATAGTTTTGATGAATTGAGAAAGACTCCTGAGGCTGCATCACGGAACTTCAAGAAATCAACATATAAACAAGTGCTGAAAGAAGCAATCATATCCGAGGAAGTTCTCCCTGATTATTTTCCAACAGAATTAACTGAAGAACAAAGGAGATTCATTAATCGGGGATACTTCTTGAGGGATAAAGAAAGAATGGTTGCGCTGGGTGTTAAGCCAAAGGAGGCAGCCAAGAAGTCTAGATTTTTGGAAGAAAGAGCTTTTCCAATATTTTGTGGAGCTACCAAAGTTACCAAGACCAGAAGACCAGAGTTGGATTCAATGTATAAGTTTAAGGAAGCTAGACAAGTTGAAGAATAAAAGAGCTTCTTAAACTCACCAAGCAATATAATCCCAAGCTCCTTGAAGAACAAAGAAATCACAAGATCTTGGTGCTGGTCAGAGTTATTTTGGTTAAAAGGAATACTATCTCAATCCCAAGTTTCCATGTTAAAAGAGATAATGGCAAGAACTACAGATTTACTGAAACACAATTCAAGCTGCTGCCCGTTGATGACATTATCTTCCTCTACAATCATTTCTTGAATGCAATGCAGCGATACCGTGAAGATGTTATTGCCTTTGAAGCTGTTAAAAGATATATGTCAAGCTTCATTCAGTACGCTTCATTGGAAGATTTTCAAATAGGATTTGAAGTTGTGAAGAGGAAGATTAATGTGCCGTATCCAGATCAAAGTCTATACACCACAGATATTGAACAACTAAGTATTGGTCATATCATAGAAGAGCCATCCTTCGGTGTTGTCTTTTTGAATAGCAGAAAGAAGAAAATTTTCATTCGCATGGATGAACTTGCTTCTTATTCTGATGGAACTTTGGAGTTTTGTAAGAATGTGTTGTTGTGCCTGCAAGAAGACGAACAAGATGAAAAGAAAAAGGAAGTGTTTGATAAAGCAATCTCCAAGATTAATCAAAGACTCGAGTACAGAGACATCATTAGAATGATGAGAGAAGCAAAGAATGTTCAGAAGTCTAAGTACGTCGTACGTCGAAGAGGAGGTTGTTGGATCAAATACGAGCCTGGTCATCGTCCAGGTCCACAGAACATTCCTCCAAGAAACTTTGCAGACAACATGGTTGTCCCTGATGATAGACCTGAAGGAGAAAATTGGTTCTGGCATCCAAACAAAGATAGACCGAATACAAGAGCTTAAAGAAAGACAAAGACTGGATATTTTTCATAAATCACTACTAAGGGGGAGATTGTTAGAAATATAAATGTAGTAGTTGATTTGTGTACCTTATGTTAATTTGTACTTATATTGTAATCTTGTAACAATGAAAGGGGGCATAGTGTAAATAGCTCATATGTATATAAACCCCCTCCATTATGTTAATTGTAACCTTTCACCACATAATACAAACCAAACTTTCCCTGACATCTCTCTACTCTCTCTCTACTTTCTCTCTCTAGTAACTGCCATTAACACACACTCACACACACACACAAAAGCTCAAATTCTTTACTTAACAGGTTAAGTCACGTTTTTGGTGTCTAAAATTAAGTTCAGGAAGTGTACTTTTTGATGGAATTGGTTTCGTGTCAAGATATGAAGTTTAAGTTCGTCAAAAGAATTTTATAAGAAAACTGCGAAAATCTGAGTTTTCCGAACAGATTTCGGTCGACTTCAAATAGTCATATCTTGGTCAATTTTAAGAACTGGAAGTTTATTTTTTTCCAGAAACATTTTTAAGATGTTAAGAGTTGATAGTAAAAAAATTGGATTTTTTTGAAGCTCCGAAGGTCCTTAACTTTTATAAAACTTTTCTGTGCGCAAACAGTGAATTTTCTGACTAGTCTGTAAATATCGAATTTTTAAAAGTAGTTAAAGTACAAAATAAATTCTTTAAAAATTCTTGTAAGTATCTAACACATAAAAGTTACAGTGGTAAAAGTTTAAGGTCATGGTTAGTTCGTTTGTTCCAGATTAAAAATAGATAAATTTACCAAAAATTTCAGTGAATATGAACTTGTAGAAACCAATCATAAATCATTAAAACAAATACTCTATATTAAGTTATATGACTTGTAACTTAATAATACATAACAAATCAGGTTGGGAATATTTTTGAAAGTAGCCATATATGTATAACATCAAATACGGGTTACAATGGACGGTTATTGACCATGTCCATAATTGTAACTTGTTCTTGTATATGTGTTGTGTAGATTCTAGTGATCATTTTGGACTTTGCACAACTACTTGCTTGTTGAGGTGAGTTTCGTGGCCCCTTTTTATTTTATTTCTTTGGGGGAAAATGATGCTCAAAACATTTTTCATTTCTTTTACTAGCTGTGCCAAAACTTGTTTGTTTTATTGGACAAATACGTGTAATTATGAAATGTGTAGGTTAGCTTTGCTTGTGGTTATTACAATGATGCAATAGATGTCTGTCGATATCTATTGAAGATAATTTACGGCAATAGATGTTTGTCGATATCTATTGAAGACAATTTATGGCAATGGATAACAGTGATAACAATTAACCAACTTTATACTTCAGCTGGTAGTTTGTTGGTACAACAATGTGTGATTGAGTTGTTGGCAAGCAGTGATGAGTTTGTGTTGTTGGAAAACAATGATGGCATTGATCAGTATTTGGTATGCGTATATGCTACTACATGTTTATATTTACACTATTGTCCAAACTACTTTATATCATTGCACAACAAATTCATTTGTATTACATTAAACCTACGAACTCACCAACGTTATGTTGACATTTTCAAGCATTCATTTTCAGGTAATAACAATGCTTAAGGAGAGTGAGCATATGGACTTTAGGAAGACTAATAAAGAGATCCTTCATGGACTCCTAGTTTGCATTTGAACATTAAACTCTATTTGTTATTTGCTACATCTTTTGCTATTTGAGGCGTGTTGCCTAGACTTATCCCGCTTGTGGGAAATACATTTAGTTGGATTTCATTTAGTATGACTCTATTATAAACTCCATGTGCTATGCTATGTCTTTTCGTCATATCCTACGATTCCGCCTATGGTAGGGTGTGACCCCTAAAGGAGGTTATACTCCTCCATATTTTGATGTATAATCTTATTATTATTATTATTATTATCCTACTACTTGTATTGATTATAAATTACTTTGATAATTATTGATTTTTATTCACCACTAAGTAACGTATAATAATTTATCAACGTCTAAAAATAAATATGACTAACAACTACACATCTAGAAATTTCGGGGATAGTTATAGTCATCTACGTTTAGGAAGATCGAATATCTAAATCCTAAACTATTGAAATCCAAGTAATAGAAATCCCATATTGGAAATGATCACCTCATTTCTATGCTTGTTATACTATATAGGCACATTGACTAGTCAAGAAGTTTGAAATGTAAGTTAGAGAATATAATGAATTACCAGTTTTTGGTGACGGATGTCACACTAGTTAACCCTAATTTGACTCAAACTCTATTTTGAGTCGATTTAGAACCTGTGAATGTACGAAATGACTAGAAACGAGTAAACAAACATAAATAGATGCAAATGGGATGAATTTGACTTACCAAAACTTCCTTCTCCGAGCTAGAACCCGAATTATGGCAAAATGGGTAAAACCTTGAACTAAGAAATTCAATCCTTTGCTATGACGACAATGAGATGAAGATGATGTTGATTCTCGAGTTAAACCAGTTCCAAAACACCAAAAAGATGCAAGAGATATGAAAGAAATGAGGGAGATGGAGTTCTTGCTAGAGAGAAAAGAGAAGAGATAGAGATTTGTGTGGTAAATGGAGAGATAAGGGGGGGAAGGTTCACTAGTAGGCTCATGGGTCATGGGTTTAGCCCATGGGTCGACCCGTCTCCATTTACAAGCCATTTCACATATCGTTTCACATTTAATCACCGATTAAGTTATACTATCGACCCGACGAACATACCACATAGTCATTTAATCACAAAACGACCCAATTATTTCACTAACTTAAATTGTTAATCAAATTACACGTAAAGTCAAACGGTCAAAACTCACGGATGTTACTGAAGCAGCTCTCAACTTCCATTCTTTTCTAATGGACTATAAAAGCAATGAACATGTCATTGTGATCTTGCAAAATGCTCAAGTCATCTACTCTAATGGTATTTTAAAATTTATTTTAGATAAAATAGAAGATATATTTTTAAAGTATTTTATTTTATTTGTAGGAGCTGTCAAGATTTGTAATCTATTTCAAACTCGTGTTTTTATGAATGATGATCTGAATGAAATTAACAATTTCAGAAGAAGGTAAAAATTTTCTTATATTCTAAATATTGCATGCTACATTATTATTTGTGTATTTTCCCTAAAATAAATTATTTCTTTTGCTTAGTTTAATTATCAAACAGGGAGGCATGTTTTGTTCTCCACAAAAAAATAAACTGAGATCCTCTATAATACTTAATCAAGGAATTTACTATCAATTCTCCCAGAAAATATGTGACAGAAGTTATAAAAGAATTTAAGGTATTTTTATTATATAATATTAAAAATTTTAAATTACTTCTGCTTAACAAAAATTAATATCTATATATATCTATATATGTTTTTAAAATATACCTAATTTTTAATTATAGGAAATGACATGTGCCGTTGCTGGAACAATTATTAAGGTTGATAAA
>CM067169.1:71239104-71273385 GCA_034093135.1 Erigeron breviscapus
TCGTTACATATCCATTTCAAAACTTAGAGAAACATATTATTTCATATCAATTCACCCAAACCACATGACCGACAAAAATTCCCATATCAAACCATCAAGTTTTCAAAATACCATAACGTCATTTCAAAGAGTTGAGAAATCCATGGTAAATTATAAAGTTCTCATTTGTCACATTTATCATGAGAGAAAAATATATCAATCGATTAATCATTCATCATACCAAAACCATTCGGTCATCAATACTTCAATATCGCCAATTTCAACAACTTTCAAGATTCCATATAAGTCCAATACCCAAACCGTATGTTCAATCCATAATATCCAACCATAAGTAATAATCAATAATATTTAGCCAAAGGCATAATTCGATGAGTTTATCTTGAGCCACTACTAAGACCCGTTTACGTCCAAATAATAATAATGATGATATGTCCCGAACATATGATAACAGTAGCACATGCTGTCAATCACGTGCAATAATAATAATGAATGGGTCATGCCATGGAGACGACCAATAATATATAAAGTAGATTAGAGCACCCCTAGGCAGACCGAAGATGAGGGCGGCCACTCAGGCGGCCAGTCAACCCGCTGCCATCTTGGTGAGTGAGGGGACAAATCCTAGTTGCGCAACCCTCTAACTACAGGCCTCAATGAGTTAATAGTAGTGTACAGGGGACCACCGTTTGACAGTACTCAAGCTCATCATATATCATATAACACGTTGAACATACAATATAATTCCATATCATAATTCATTCTTCAAAGTGTCATTTCATATAAGAAAGCAATTTTAATTATTCATGCTTTTCACCCCGTGAGTAAAACATATAAAAGAGTTTGAAAGGGGGCTATGACTCACCTTGATATGCCGCATATTATATTCACTTATCCAAAATGGGTACTTCCCATCTATCGCTTCCTTGATCATATATCCGTCATATTCCTCAATCACATTTCGAGCCAAGACTATCCCTACGATAGGACTAATATACATAAGTTCCTATCTTAAGCCATCACTTAGAAATGCCACTTTCATTATGTTGTCATCAATTATGGGATCCAAGTATATTGCTAATATTCACATCTTTTTTATTGTAGAGATTGATGGTGTAAAAGGTCACTTTCATTATACATGTAGTTATAAGTTGTTAGAATTTCGGTAACTTGCCTTCATTTGTGGTTTCGTTTGGCATCTTAGGTTATCATATGGGAATGCCGAGTTAAGTTATGTTCTTTTAAACATCATTGGATGTGTAACCAATTTTAATACTAAATAGTATTTGTGATATCAATTTATAGTTTGGTTAACGTAATTACTTATGTCCATTCCACTTAATTATCTTTTGTGTTACTTTGATTTCGCTTATCTTTCAAACTCACATACTTCTCGATATATCTTATGATTATCCGGGTTTATGAAATTCGCTTAGGTGTTATGGGCCATTACCAAATTGGGCCTAAGTGTTATGGGCTTTTAAGTGACTTGGGCTTAATTTAGTTATTGGGCTTAACCTTATTTGGGTTATGTGCTTAGTGGGTTTTATTGGTTATTGGGCTATATGGTTTATTGGGCCAAGTGGGCCTACTAATTTATGGTCCTTTTGGGTTCACTAATTGGGCCGGTTTGGCCCATTTTGGCCTTTAGTCCACTCCTTAGCCCATTACACAAGTTATTAGATTACTTACAAATTTTCTGTTTTTATACAACAGATTTATGAAATGTTGGCCACTAATTCGGGGTTAAAGCTAATTATTTGGACCCTCCCGATTTTTATACAACAACCTATATGTGTCCACTTATTTTGTGAATTTTGGCTTAATTTATAAAGAATGTTTACTATCTCCAAATATTTTTATAAATGGAAGTGGTCAAAACAGTCACTGTTTTGCATACTAGAAAGTTTTATAAAAGTTCTTTGGGTTTTGCTCTTAATAAAAATTCCCTGATTTTATTTTAAGCTTAGGACATATTAAACTTAATCCTTACCAAGTGTAAGCCTCTGGTCCATTTTATTTTTGTATATAAAAATTCTCAAAGTTGATATAAATTTTTGACAAAAACCCAGCTTTGACCACTTTTGGTAGAAAAATCATATCTTTTGTTTTGTTTAGTATTTAGGGTGATTCCAGTTGGAGGTTAACTTTAACTCGTTTGTCTACAACTTTTGTTTTGACAACTTTCCCTGAATCGGGCGTCACATGCCCAGTTTATCCGTCCAAAGTGAAAACTGTGATTCTGTCAGATTGTATTTTGGTCCAAACAACCAACCAATGGCTTGGTTTGCTTACTTTGCACTCTAAATTACACTAACATATTTGTTGGTTATTTTTGTATGACTTTAACATCAAATGTACTGATTATAGCAGATTCAAAATCATCAATAATCCATCTCAACTTCCAAAATCAAAATCAATCAAAACTAGTGCAAATCTAAGCATGCATGTTTAGATCTAACCTTTACACATACAAACAAGCTATAATCTTTTATATCCTTTTTGAAAACTCCTTTTTATTGAAAAATCACAATTATAATCTCATAATATTCATCAAAAATCAGATTTAATCAAATCCTTAAACCCATTTAGCAACAAATCTTACAACTACTAACTCTTGGGTCTTGTTCTTGTTGAATCATTGAATCCTTTCTCTAGATCTTTACATGCATGAACATGTGAGAGAAGGATCTATCAACCTAGCCCTCATTGAGTTTAAATCAAGAAGAAAATCAAAGAAAAACATGATTTTTGATAAAGATCTTTTAATATATACAAAAACAAGATAGATTAAACAAAGAGATGGATGAGTTATACCCTTGATGAACTCGGATTTGAAAGTGATTTTGGGCAGAAATTTCGTGACCTATTAAGCTCCAAATAAACCTTATTCCAAGCCTTAAACAACCCATAATCCTTGCTTGAATCAACCCTTGTTTAATCCTTTGTAAACCCTTATTATTATTATTGTTTAGATTTGATTTGCTCTTGTTTTTCTACCCCTTTTGAGCCGTAGACAAGAAGGAGAAAAAAGAGAAGAGAAAGAGTTTTTGTGTGAGAGAAAAGTGTGTGTATGTGAGAGTGATGTTTGAGGGTTATGTGAGATCATGCCTTGGGAAGTTACAAGAATAAAAGACTAGTTGAAATTTGATTGGAGGAATGGTATGGGAAAAGGGTTGGGGCCGGTTTTGGTGAGGGAAAAGGAAGAGGTTTTTGGTTTAAATTTTGTGTTTTAAGTGTATGTGTGTTTGTATATTTGTATTTTAATTTTTTACTTAACTCTTTGTTTATAAGCTTCTACCTATATTAGGCATAAATGTACTTATTATTATTTTTCAAGCACTTTTATGTGCATATTGGTTTATCAATATATTTTTGAGATAGTCATTTTATTTTCATGATCATATATACTTTTATTGGCATGATTAATTAAATTGTTGGACATTTTGTAAGATTTATTGACTTGGTCACAAGTTGTGAGTCTTACATTTTCATTTATATAACTTGACTTCTTGAAATGAAGTTTTTGGTTCATTGACATTTCATCAAGTTCAATTAGAACTAATTTATAGCTTGAGGTTGTCTTGAATGATTTTAGTTATTGTTTATGGCAAATCTAAGATAGCTAGTCATCTATGGTATTTCATTGAACTAGAGGGCAATTATCACTACGCCTTAAATGGCTAGAAGATCAATTCTCTCAATAGACCTCTAGGGATAGATACCTAGATAAGTCTAAGTAAATTATCCTAGTCAGAAATTGAGGGTTGTTACATACTGGTTGTCCTTTGAGGTAGCGAAGAATTCGCTTAACAGCTTTCATATGGCTTTCCCTGGGACAAGACTGATAACGAGCACACAAACAAACCGCAAACATGATATCAGGTCTTGATGCTGTAAGATACATCAATGAACCTATCATGGCCCTGTAACGAGTAGGATCAACTTCTGGATCATTAAGAGAAAACATCCGTCTTTTTCTGTTCAACCTGCAAACCCAAAAAGAAGTTCATCTCTCCCATAGCACTCATCTCAAATGTCCCTTTCATAATCTGCTCAAACTCCTTGCACATCTTCGTCTGATGAATGAAGAATCCGTCCTTTTTCTGTTCAACCTGCAAACCCAAAAAGAAGTTCATCTCTCCCATAGCACTCATCTCAAATGTCCCTTTCATAATCTGCTCAAACTCCTTGCACATACTTCGTCTGATGAATGAAGAATCCGTCCTTTTTCTGTTCAACCTGCAAACCCAAAAAGAAGTTCATCTCTCCCATAGCACTCATCTCAAATGTCCCTTTCATAATCTGCTCAAACTCCTTGCACATCTTTCGTCTGATGAATGAAGAATCCGTCCTTTTTCTGTTCAACCTGCAAACCCAAAAAGAAGTTCATCTCTCCCATAGCACTCATCTCAAATGTCCCTTTCATAATCTGCTCAAACTCCTTGCACATCTTTTCGTCTGATGAATGAAGAATCCGTCCTTTTTCTGTTCAACCTGCAAACCCAAAAAGAAGTTCATCTCTCCCATAGCACTCATCTCAAATGTCCCTTTCATAATCTGCTCAAACTCCTTGCACATCTTTTCGTCTGATGAATGAAGAATCCGTCCTTTTTCTGTTCAACCTGCAAACCCAAAAAGAAGTTCATCTCTCCCATAGCACTCATCTCAAATGTCCCTTTCATAATCTGCTCAAACTCCTTGCACATCTTCGTCTGATGAATGAAGAATCCGTCCTTTTTCTGTTCAACCTGCAAACCCAAAAAGAAGTTCATCTCTCCCATAGCACTCATCTCAAATGTCCCTTTCATAATCTGCTCAAACTCCTTGCACATACTTCGTCTGATGAATGAAGAATCCGTCCTTTTTCTGTTCAACCTGCAAACCCAAAAAGAAGTTCATCTCTCCCATAGCACTCATCTCAAATGTCCCTTTCATAATCTGCTCAAACTCCTTGCACATCTTTTCGTCTGATGAATGAAGAATCCGTCCTTTTTCTGTTCAACCTGCAAACCCAAAAAGAAGTTCATCTCTCCCATAGCACTCATCTCAAATGTCCCTTTCATAATCTGCTCAAACTCCTTGCACATCTTTTCGTCTGATGAATGAAGAATCCGTCCTTTTTCTGTTCAACCTGCAAACCCAAAAAGAAGTTCATCTCTCCCATAGCACTCATCTCAAATGTCCCTTTCATAATCTGCTCAAACTCCTTGCACATCTTTTCGTCTGATGACCCAAAAATGATGTCATCCACGTAAACTTGTACAATTAGGAAATCCTCTCCTTTCCATTTTGTAAACAACGTACTATCGATCAATCCTCTTTCAAATCCATTTTCCAGAAGATGCTTCGAAAGCTTGTCGTACCATGCCCTGGGTGCTTGATGTAATCCATATAATGCCTTATTCAGTCGATAGACTCTATCAGGATAATCTGGATCTTCAAACCCTGGCGGTTGAGTAACATACACTAATTCCTGGATAGTACCGTATAAGAATGCGCTCTTGACATCCAACTGATATACCTTAATGTCTTTAAGGCAGCAAATGCTAGAAACAACCGAATAGCTTCTAACCTAACAACCGGTGCAAACACCTCAGTGTAGTCCAACCCTTCCTGTTGAGCAAAACCTTGAACAACTAGCCGAGCTTTATTTCGTGTCACAATGCCCTTTTCATCCTTTTTGCACCTAAAAACCCATCTGGTGCCGAAAGGATAATCTCCCAAAGGTAGATCTACTAACTCCCAAACCTGGAATTTATCAAACTGAAGAAGTTCCTGCTGCATAGCTTCAACCCAAGATGGATCTTTTAAAGCCATTTGAATATTATTTGGCTCTTCTTGAGAAACAAAGCAGCTGAACTTACATTCATCAACAATACCGGTTTCTTTCATCTCTGCGAATAAACCAGCAAGCTTGTTAATCTGAGCTCTTGTCTTAACCCTTGCACTTGGTTCACCAATGATATCCTCAACTGGATGATACTTGTTGACTCTGTGCTGTGTCACTTTGTCAACTTGAAGATTAACACCTAAATTTGAACCTATTTCTCCCTCACTGGTTGAACTTTGAGGTAGTGGAGTAACTGGTTCCAATTCTTGTGTACTTGTGTCTTTAGTATCCTTTGATAAACCATCTGCACCTGCATTAGACATAAGCTCTAGTGACTTATTCACGTTACTAACATCCTCTCTATTCTCCTCACTGTCCTTTGATGCTGTAGCAGTAGAAGACTCTGGAGTTGTGACTTGATTAGCTCCAGTGTTTTCATCACGAAGCAGCACAACATCATCTACCTCTGAACTACCTGCACCAAAAGAAATAGGACCATTAAAGGACGTGAAAACATCATCATAATTAAATAAGATAGCAGACCCTTGGTGTATAGGGGGATTATAGCTAGAAATTACGACATTGTAACCAACATCAACTATTTCAGCCTTAATATACACCCTCCTATTTGGAGATCCCAAAATGTAACCAAGAAAAATTCCCTCTTCAGCCTTTTCGGCAAATTTGGGTTGGTCACGGACTTTTAAAAACGTACATGGGACTCCAAAAGGTTCTAAGCCAGTTAAATTCGGTTTTCTATTGTTTAAAAGTTCATAAGGTGTTTTATTAAATCTTTTAACAATTAAAACCCTATTTAACACATGACAAGCAGTGTTCACTGCCTCCCCCAAAACATAGTAGGAAGCTTTGAATCAGCAAGCATTGTCCTGGCGGTCTCTATCAACGTCTTGTTCTTCCTTTCTGCTACTCCATTCTGTTGAGGTTCATAGGGTGCACTGAATTGATGCTCAATTCCCTTGCTCAGACAATAGACTTCCATGATCTGATTCTTGAACTCTATCCCGTTATCACTCCTGATTCTCTTCACTCTTGTGTTGTATTGATTTTCAATTCTTTCAAAGAACTCCATTAGGATCTGAGCAGTCTCATCCTTGGTCTTCAAGAAAAATACCCACGAGAATCTAGAATAATCATCAGTGACTATCAGACAGTAGTACATAAACCCTATGCTTTGAACATTTACAGGTCCAAATAAATCCATATGAAACAACTAAAATGGAGTGGCAATAGAGTTCTAAGTCTTTGGCTTATGTGACTTCTTGGTTTGTTTTCCTTTTTGGCACGGCACATATTTATCTTCCACCATAAATCTCTTATTTGGAACGCCGAGAACCAATCCATTACTTGTAATATAATTCATTTTCCTGAAATGGATATGACCCATCCTTCTATGCCATAGCAGAGACTCATCTTCTGAAGCTTTTGTAAGCAGATAAATGGCTCCACTGAATCAAGCACACCTAATTCCAGACCATAGATGTCCTTCTTTCTTGGAGCTTTCAGCAAAATCCATTCCTCCGGTATAACATAACCTGGTTTCAAGATCAGGGCTTCCCTTTCGGTAAAATGAACTGGATTCCCTTTATCACAAATTTGAGATACACTCATCAGATTATGTTCCAGTTGTTCAACAAAGTTTACATTATCCATCTTAATCTTCCCATTGACGACTTTTCCAATACCAGAAATACTTCCGCCCTTGGGACCAGCAAAACTGACATAAGACCCTTTAATAGGAGTAAACTCTGTTAATAGTCTCTTGTCGCCTGTCATATGTCTTGAACATCCACTATCGACAAACCATAACCCTGTAGTTTTCCTTAGTGGTTCCTTCTGTTCAATCACCTCAAGATGTGCCATAAAGCTTGTCTCAGCTTCAGTGGAAACTTCTTCATTTTCAGCTCTTACTGGTTCTGATGGTTCAGGTTCCTCTTCTACCTTCTAATGAAAACTATCATGATCATCTGTGCTGGCATACAATGTATAGTCGAATGAATTATCAACAAGATCGTTCATTCCTCTATCAAAGTCTTGAATTTCTGCCATAAATGCATGATTCTGATCATCGGCACTAGTCGAACCCCAATTATAAGTACCATCATTGAACAACCAAAGCTCTCGAGTTGTCCGTTTCTTCTGAGTTTCGGTTCCCAGTATTAGCATATTGACGCCCTGAATTCTGACCTGCAATAGAACCACTCTGATTGAAGTTCTGACGACCTGTAGCTGAATTGTTGTCCCATCTTGGCCTTTGACATTCACGTGCAAAATGTCCAAAACCATCACAGTTGAAACACTTCACTTTAGTCTTATCAAACCCCACTTTGCCGTCTATAACCTTCCTTCCGGTTCTATCAGTGAATCGCTGAACTCTCAATGTTAGCATTGCCAATTGCCAGTTCAAATCTATTTCTTCCAGATCATCTGGATCAACTTGCTTGTAATCCTCCCTAACCAGATCAGGATCAGTCAGTTTTCCTCCAATTAACTTCTCATGAGCAGACACAAATGAAGCCAGCATGCCCAAATGTCCCTCAGCAGATCTTATGCTCATCGGCATTCCTGATAAAGCCGAGCTTGGAGAACTACTTTTCTGATTCCCATTATGAATAACCATAGCTGATTCCGGAGAAGTTACATACATCAAGTTGTTGTCAGAATCCATCGTCATATTCAGTTTTTCATCATCTCCACTGTAGAAGGCAGTGATCCCTCCACTTGAAGATTTTCCAGAAGCAACATTAGGCTTGCTATGATAAAGTTCCGGACGTTGAACAAAATCACTGCTACCTGCTTCCTTTGACTTTCTCTTCATATCCTGACCTCTTAGCTTTCGGATAATCTGATCCAGAGTCCAAGTACTAAATTTGGAATTTTGCTGGATAGAAGTAATAAACCCTTCCCACTTAGCTGGAAGAGAATCCAACAACTTTTCGATCACTTCATCTGAATCAGGCTTGTACCCAAAATATGCAAGCTCAACTAGCAGATGACTGTAACGAATCAACGTCTCATCAAGAGATTCATCCTTGAAGCTTGTGAAAACATTGTACTGTTTCTTCAACAAGTCCTTCCTTCTCTTCTTGAGATCTTCGTCACCTTCACAATGCTCCTTGAGTGCATCCCATAAGCCCTTTGCACTTTCATACTTTTCAAACAAGTGCAAGAATTCCCCTTGGAGAGCCATTCGGAGTGATCCTAAAGCCTTACTTTCAGCTTCATAGTCCTTCTTTTGATCGACATTCATCTGCTCATAAGTAAAAGCTTTCCCACCACTCGAACTAGTATCCTTGTCATTTGTCACAGTAGGATGAACATAACCATTGACAATACAAATCCACATCCTGACATCCATAAGTCTGCAAATTGACTCAAATCTGCCCTTCCAATTGATATATATGTGTAGGCTTATCAACTTGGGCGGTGAATTGGCCTTTTCAGTTTCATGATCGATCAGAATCAATTGATTCAGCAGAGCTTGATAGTTTGCGGGTAACTGAGACGTCATTTTCTTCGAGCTAGCAAAATTATACGAACTGTTCAAAAATAAACGAGGTCGTAAAGAAATACGAGGTCGCAAATTACAACTCGAGGTCGTAATTGAACTGGTGAGGTCTTAAAGAGCTCACGAGGTCGCAAACGAGATACGAGGTCGCAATTGAACTAGCGAGGTCGTAAATTAGCTATCCAGGTCGCAAAGCAAGATGGATGAGGTAATACGAGCTGGTGAGGTCGCAAACGATGTTGTATCCTTTAATTCTCTTGAATTCGAAACCCTAATACCCAACAAAACACCTCCGACTGCTGCAAACACCAAAAGAGGTCACAAAACAGGTTTTCGATCTTAAACTCGTGATCTTAAAGCTCAGGATCTTAAAGCTCAGGATCTTAAAGCTCAGGATCTTAAAGCTCAGGATCTTAAAGCTCAGGATCTTAAAGCTCAGGATCTTAAAGCTCAGGATCTTAAAGCTCAGGATCTTAAAGCTCAGGATCTTAAAGCTCAGGATCTTAAAGCTCAGGATCTTAAAGCTCAGGATCTTAAAGCTCAGGATCTTAAAGCTCAGGATCTTAAAGCTCAGGATCTTAAAGCTCAGGATCTTAAAGCTCAGGATCTTAAAGCTCAGGATCTTAAAGCTCAGGATCTTAAAGCTCAGGATCTTAAAGCTCAGGATCTTAAAGCTCAGGATCTTAAAGCTCAGGATCTTAAAGCTCAGGATCTTAAAGCTCAGGATCTTAAAGCTCAGGATCTTAAAGCTCAGGATCTTAAAGCTCAGGATCTTAAAGCTCAGGATCTTAAAGCTCAGGATCTTAAAGCTCAGGATCTTAAAGCTCAAGATCTTAAAGCTCAAGATCTTAATGCTCAGGATCTTAAAGCTCAGGATCTTAAAGCTCAGGATCTTAAAGCTCCGGATCTTAAAGCTCGGGATCTTAAAGCTCAGGATCTTAAAGCTCGAGATCTTAATGCTCAGGATCTTAAAGCTCAGGATCTTAAAGCTCAGGATCTTAAAGCTCAGGATCTTAAAGCTCAGGATCTTAAAGCTCAAGATCTTAAAGCTCAAGATCTTAATGCTCAGGATCTTAAAGCTCAGGATCTTAAAGCTCAGGATCTTAAAGCTCAGGATCTTAAAGCTCAAGATCTTAAAGCTCAGGATCTTAAAGCTCAAGATCTTAATGCTCAGGATCTTAAAGCTCAGGATCTTAAGGCTCAGGATCTTAAAGCTCAAGATCTTAAAGCTCAGGATCTTAAAGCTCGGGATCTTAAAGCTCAGGATCTTAAAGCTCGAGATCTTAATGCTCAGGATCTTAAAGCTCAGGATCTTAAAGCTCAGGATCTTAAAGCTCAGGATCTTAAAGCTCAGGATCTTAAAGCTCAGGATCTTAAAGCTCAAGATCTTAAAGCTCAGGATCTTAAAGCTCAAGATCTTAATGCTCAGGATCTTAAAGCTCAGGATCTTAAGGCTCAGGATCTTAAAGCTCAAGATCTTAAAGCTCAGGATCTTAAAGCTCAGGATCTTAAAGCTCAAGATCTTAATGCTCAGGATCTTAAAGCTCAGGATCTTAAAGCTCAGGATCTTAAAGCTCAGGATCTTAAAGCTCAGGATCTTAAAGCTCAGGATCTTAAAGCTCAAGATCTTAATGCTCAAGATCTTAAAGCTCAGGATGTTGACGCTCAGGATCTTAAAGCTCCGGATCTTAAAGCTCAGGATCTTAAAGCTCAGGATCTTAAAGCTCAAGATCTTAATGCTCAGGATCTTAAAGCTCAGGATCTTAAAGCTCAGGATCTTAAAGCTCAGGATCTTAAAGCTCAAGATCTTAAAGCTCAGGATCTTAAAGCTCAAGATCTTAATGCTCAGGATCTTAAAGCTCAGGATCTTAAGGCTCAGGATCTTAAAGCTCAAGATCTTAAAGCTCAGGATCTTAAAGCTCAGGATCTTAAAGCTCAGGATCTTAAAGCTCAGGATCTTAAAGCTCAGGATCTTAAAGCTCAAGATCTTAATGCTCAGGATCTTAAAGCTCAGGATCTTAAAGCTCAGGATCTTAAAGCTCAGGATCTTAAAGCTCAGGATCTTAAAGCTCAAGATCTTAAAGCTCAGGATCTTAAAGCTCAGGATCTTAAAGCTCAGGATCTTAAAGCTCAGGATCTTAAAGCTCAAGATCTTAATGCTCAAGATCTTAAAGCTCAGGATCTTAAAGCTCAGGATCTTAAAGCTCAGGATCTTAAAGCTCAGGATCTTAAAGCTCAGGATCTTAAAGCTCAGGATCTTAAAGCTCAGGATCTTAAAGCTCAGGATCTTAAAGCTCAGGATCTTAAAGCTCAGGATCTTAAAGCTCAGGATCTTAAAGCTCAGGATCTTAAAGCTCAGGATCTTAAAGCTCAGGATCTTAAAGCTCAGGATCTTAAAGCTCAGGATCTTAAAGCTCAGGATCTTAAAGCTCAGGATCTTAAAGCTCAGGATCTTAAAGCTCGAGATCTTAATGCTCAGGATCTTAAAGCTCAGGATCTTAAAGCTCAGGATCTTAAAGCTCCGGATCTTAAAGCTCGGGATCTTAAAGCTCAGGATCTTAAAGCTCGAGATCTTAATGCTCAGGATCTTAAAGCTCAGGATCTTAAAGCTCAGGATCTTAAAGCTCAGGATCTTAAAGCTCAGGATCTTAAAGCTCAGGATCTTAAAGCTCAAGATCTTAATGCTCAGGATCTTAAAGCTCAGGATCTTAAAGCTCAGGATCTTAAAGCTCCGGATCTTAAAGCTCGGGATCTTAAAGCTCAGGATCTTAAAGCTCAGGATCTTAAAGCTCAGGATCTTAAAGCTCAGGATCTTAAAGCTCAGGATCTTAAAGCTCAGGATCTTAAAGCTCAGGATCTTAAAGCTCAGGATCTTAAAGCTCAAGATCTTAATGCTCAGGATCTTAAAGCTCAGGATCTTAAAGCTCAGGATCTTAAAGCTCCGGATCTTAAAGCTCGGGATCTTAAAGCTCAGGATCTTAAAGCTCGAGATCTTAATGCTCAGGATCTTAAAGCTCAGGATCTTAAAGCTCAGGATCTTAAAGCTCCGGATCTTAAAGCTCAGGATCTTAAAGCTCAGGATCTTAAAGCTCAGGATCTTAATGCTCAGGATCTTAAAGCTCAGGATCTTAAAGCTCAGGATCTTAAAGCTCAGGATCTTAAAGCTCAGGATCTTAAAGCTCAGGATCTTAAAGCTCAAGATCTTAATGCTCAGGATCTTGAAGCTCCGGATCTTAAAGCTCAGGATCTTGAAGCTTCGGATCTTAAAGCTCAGGATCTTAAAGCTCCGGATCTTAAAGCCCAGGATCTTAAAGCTCAGGATCTTGAGGTACGGAATCCCTCACTATAACTTGGTGATTCACAACAAGCCTTCAGATTATCTGCTGCCTCGCAGATCTTCTCTAGGCTGTATGGAACAGCTATTGATGACTTAACCTGCACTAAAGCTTGATATTTCGACAAATGTTCAACCCTAATCTCTGTTAGGGTTCGGTATTTATAGAGAACAATACGACATGGGCTTCAGCGCAGTAGCCTCGCAAATCCAGCCCAACTTGACATAATTACGAGGTCGTAATCTTGTCCTAGCCTCGTATTTGACCCTGCAAATGCGAGGTCGTAATTGCCTCTGTGAAATGCGAGGTCGCATTTCACACTTAGCAGATTTATCATACATTCAATACTTAAACTTAATCTAGTATTCTATGCATAATACTAAGTTCATTAATAACAATCACATTACAAAGACATATTACAATATAAGACCAACAATCTAGACTGCTATTGACATAGACGTGCACTTACACTTTTCTCAAATTTTTCTTTAAATTCGAGATTACATTATCTTACAAAACTTATTGCGAAAATGTCATTTCAATCCAGATCTTCTTCTTTTTTTTTATCATCTTCAATTTCAGGGACAGATGTCTCTCCTCTTCATATCCAATCATCTTAGAAGGAAGTGGTGAGTCGGCCAAGATATTGACATCTGGGATAACTACGTTGATCCCATTGTTGATTCTAACCAAGATCTTGTTTCTATGATTTTTCAATTTAAAGAACAGGTACAAATGATGATAGAAATGCAAAGATCAAGGACTAGAAAGCCGTTTGAAGCAACAACCACATCTTTGCATCCCGAGATCTTGGACTCTGATGTCATGGAACATTCAAGCAAATATCAAGGAGACATTCTAACCATGCAGCCGCCATTTGTGATGCATCATCCAACTCAGGCTGTCAAGATCTTACCAAATCGGGATCTGGACGTCACTCAGGATCTTAAAGCTCAGGATCTTAAAGCTCAGGATCTTAAAGCTCAGGATCTTAAAGCTCAGGATCTTAAAGCTCAGGATCTTAAGGCTCAGGATCTTAAAGCTCAGGATCTTAAAGCTCAGGATCTTAAAGCTCCGGATCTTAAAGCTCGGGATCTTAAAGCTCAGGATCTTAAAGCTCAGGATCTTAAAGCTCAGGATGTTGACGCTAAGGATTTTGACGACCATGGAATCAGTTCTGAAGCAGTTCCACCAAGCAGCTATATCTCCAGATTTGCTCCTCCGATATGTGATATGGAGATCCCCAAATGTATCCAGCTTCTCAAATTAAAGCTATATGATGGTACTAAAGGTCCTAAAGAGCATGTTGCCCGATTTAGAGAAAAGATGGAAAAATTTCCTATTCCTGCGCATTTGAAGGAAGGATACTTGTGCAAAGGTTTCGAATCTACTCTTACGGGTTCCGCATTGGAATGGCTGCTAAGTTTTCCTCCCTACTCAATTACTTCATTCTCTCATATGATTAATTTGTTTTATAATCATTTTTATAGAAATTTAATTAAAAACCTTTATAAGATTACTCAGGGTCCTAATGAATCTCTTGGAAGTTATCTTAGTAGGTTTCATCAAAAGTCTTTTCCTATCCTAGATCTTGAGATCACTTCGGTGGTACACGCTTTCCATTTGGGTTTGCGTAGTGATTCTCCACTCTATGATGATCTTTCAGAAAATCCATGTAGGAGCTTGTTCAAGATATGCAGATGAGGAGGATAGGATGAGGATAAAGTCGCAATCTGCTTATGATCATCCCAACCGAAAATTGAAAACCTCATCTTCCAAATCTTTTAGGGCTAACCTATTCAAGATTTGACAACCACAGAGTCGATGACGTGGATAAAGATAAGGATAATGAGGAATATCCTAGGATAAATGACTATCATTTTTCTGTTGACATTTCAGGTCTAATTTTTGCAATGTATGAACTTGGGAACAAAGTAAGATGGCCAAAGATGAAAAATAAAAATCCTAAATGGAACGGAAAACCGATTGGTGCGCTTTTCACAAGGATTTCAGCCACATGACTAAAGATTGTCTTGCTTTAAGGAAAGAAGTAAGCATTCTCGTGAGCAAAGGATACCTCAATGAGATCCTGAGTAGAAATGACACATGATCTCTACGTGAATAACATCAAATGCCAAGTAAGAATTTATCATATGCGGAAACCAGGTATTCTCTTCTTAAAAATATTACTTTACTATTACTTATATCTTCTACAAAACATAGGCAATATTTGAAATGCATGCTACATATATAAAGGATAATATCTTATAAAATACATAGCAACTAGAAATCACCATTAGGATGACTGCATGTTGTGATTTAGAATATGATCCTAGAACGGTAATGATATCCCATATATTAGTAAACTTGTGACTAATTTTAGTAGTGATCTCCGACATAAAATAAATTTAGAAATTCTACAAGTTGAAGTAGACAAATAAAAGGAACAAGATAGGTCATACTAAAATTTTCACAGGGGGACATAATACCCTGATTTATTAGATGTTAATAAGAGAAACTTAATAAAAGAAATTGATAATACTATTATAATTGACTTGGAATATGAATTTTAAAAATCTTTGAATGCATGATTAATTTCTATTTTGAAATTTCCTTAGTTATTAAAGGTATATTATTATGTTTAGTAATGAAACTTGTGAAAATTTTCAATCTTTTACTTCATGATCCTGGACTTCAAGATACTGGGGACAATCCAGGACCCTTAGGATCTTGGATCTTATATTCATGCAATCATATTTATAAACTTTATATTCAATTAAGGATAATATGCCTATTATTTTAATCTATTTCAATTTATAGAATTTCATTTGTTTCTATCACAATACTAACTTAAGTGTCGGAGTGGCGTTAGCCAACAGGCTAACGTCAGTTTCTCTTTATCGAAGTCTAGTTTTGCAGGTTAAGCTTGAAGAGTGATCACTACCAGCGAAGAGATTGTAGCAATGTGGAACAAGGTCTTCACCTTTTGGCTTTCACGCCAACTTTTGTCTAAGGTTTTCACCTTATCGCCTCGGTCGCACGATCTTAATTTCTGGCTGAAGGGTTAAATTCCAAGGTGTTAGAAATTAATCTGTTGGTTGTCGATGTGACCATCGATTTTCAATTTTCCCCTAGTCGCACGTTGTTAATTTCATGGCTGAAGGGTTAAATTCCAAGGTTATACGAATTTAATTCTACCGATTCTCGATGTTACCATCGATCTCCCGAATTGGCTAACCATGCCACCCAATACTCATTCACACGAATTGGCTAACCGCCACCCATTAATATTCAAGGACTGGGGACACCCTCCAGATCTTGGATACCAACATCCCAAACAATGATCCATTGAAATTAAGGGTCTCCCCTCTTAATTTTGGCTCACTCGTTGTAATCCTGGCCGCAGAATTTTTTTTGGGTAAAAGGGATTACCCTGTTTAAACTATTATACCAACAACAATTAATAGTACATCGTAAGTAATGAGGCTGAATACCACATTAGTTCCCTATATGACATGCCATATAGGGTGAACAAGCTATCCTAGCCATACATGAAGCAAAACCAAGCAATAACTAAAACCAAGGCTATTACAACGAGACCAAATGAGTGAGATAGGCAACCTCAAACATGCACATCAACCAATACAAAGACAAGTGAGAGGGACATATTTACAAGGGAACCGAGGTTACCTCAAACATGCACATCAACCAATACAAAGACAAGTGAGAGGGACATATTTACAAGGGAACCGAGGTTACCTCAAACATGCACATCAACCTATCCTAGTACCAGTGAGAGGGACACATTTACAAGGTACCCATAACACTACAAACAACTAGTTACACACATTATCCATGAGCAAAGCCTTTGGTAAATTCCAAGCAGCCAGCAAGTGCGAAGTTCTTGCATTATTCTTGAGAGAACATAAGAAATCAGCAACAATATCATCCCATTTGCATGAAGAACGTTCCATGTACGCCACATCTTTAATCAAAGTCCATACTTTCGCAGAATATGGACATTCAAAAAACAAGTGAGCATGAGAGTCCGGACCTGTTTTACACAAAGAACAACAAACAATATTAAGATTGACAGCCCCACCAACATCCCATACAATGATCCATTGAAATTAAGGGTCTCCCCTCTTAATTTTGGCTCACTCGTTGTAATCCTGGCCGCAGAATTTTTTTTGGGTAAAAGGGATTACCCTGTTTAAACTTTTATACCAACAACAATTAATAGTACATCGCAAGTAATGAGGCTGAATACCACATTAGTTCCCTATATGACATGCCATATAGGGTGAACAAGCTATCCTAGCCATACATGAAGCAAAACCAAGCAATAACTAAAACCAAGGCTATTACAACGAGACCAAATGAGTGAGATAGGCAACCTCAAACATGCACATCAACCAATACAAAGACAAGTGAGAGGGACATATTTACAAGGGAACCGAGGTTACCTCAAACATGCACATCAACCAATACAAAGACAAGTGAGAGGGACATATTTACAAGGGAACCGAGGTTACCTCAAACATGCACATCAACCTATCCTAGTACCAGTGAGAGGGACACATTTACAAGGTACCCATAACACTACAAACAACTAGTTACACACATTATCCATGAGCAAAGCCTTTGGTAAATTCCAAGCAGCCAGCAAGTGCGAAGTTCTTGCATTATTCTTGAGAGAACATAAGAAATCAGCAACAATATCATCCCATTTGCATGAAGAACGTTCCATGTACGCCACATCTTTAATCAAAGTCCATACTTTCGCAGAATATGGACATTCAAAAAACAAGTGAGCATGAGAGTCCGGACCTGTTTTACACAAAGAACAACAAACAAGGTTAAGATTGACAGCCCCACCCACATCCCATGGTTTCAACTTGTCATGAGTTTTCAACTTTTTCCTCATCACCAACCAAAGCAAGAATGCATGTCTAGGGATCGATTTGGAATTCCATACAATGGTAGCCCAATCCACCCTTTCACCCCTATTACGGATTGCATCCCAAACATTGGAGGCCGAATAATTCTTCTCCTCCCCATTCCCATCACGCCATACAATACAGTCAGTTTTCGTGTTATCTATAGCTGGAACAGGAACATCAATTAAAACCGGATACACATCCCTCCAAGCTTCCGGCCATTTCCAAACCCCATTATCAATAACATCCGAGATCTTATCCTTGAGGGAGAAACCCGCTCGCAAGATAGTCCTCAACGATAAAACACTACTTAACGGACCATTTCTATCCCATTTATCAAACCACACAAATGTTGAGGCACCATCACCTATTTTTGACCATAAAAATGGCCTAATAGATGGCCTTAATTGAATAGGATTTATCTATATATATACATATATACTACTTTAATGCAGATCTTCGATGAAAGTTGTTGAAGTTTAGTCACTATCAAGACGTTGGAACTAGAGATCATGACCTCCAAGTGGAGATCTTACTATTGTCTTGTCCCTAAGGATTCACAGGGGACAACAAAGTCAATAATACTTATGTTAAAGGAAAAAGTTCCAGCCAACGATGACCTCCTAAACAATCGTCAAGACAGACAAGGAACACGAACAACGAATTGGGAAACAATCTCCCATGCACGGTTACTTCTATCCCTTATACTTTTGATTATCATTTTGAACTTTGATTTTGACATTGTTAAAGATGTTTTCTGGAAAATTCTAACTCTGTTTAAGGAGATAAACACGAGTCAGAATTTTGGGGACAATTGTTATGCCTGAAATTTTCACCTCCAAGATCTTGAGGTACAAGATCTTGGGCTCTACGATATCTGACCGTTATTACATTGACTTAGTAGTACAGGAACGGGTAAAACGGAAGACTTACCCCCAAAGTCGAAGACTTGCCCCCAAAGTCGGAATTTTATAGTTGAGAACGTGTGAAAATGGCTCCATAACGTCCATTTACCAAGTAATCAAGTCAAAGAGAAGAATCAGCTCCAAATCCCTGATTTCCAGCTCAAGATCCCAGATTTTTAGGATAGTTAGTTGGTTATTTTCTCTATAAAAGGGGCAAGTGATTGCTAGGCTTAGACACTTCGTCTTATCTCTGAAAAACACTTCTTTCTCTCTATTTTCTTCTGTAAACACATTACACTTAACACTTTTCATCATTGTAACACTTAGATCAATCACTTGGGCTCTCGAATTGTAATTAACTTTGATTTATAATAATAAAAGTAGCACTGGAGGGACGATTGCTTCCTCCCAGGGTTTTTATGCCGGCAATCCAGAAGGATTAAGGGCTTTTCCTCGTCAACAAATCACGGTGTTCTTACTCCTTTTATGCATTTTACTTTATTTCTATTTTATATAACGTTTTTCTTACGATTATCGCTCATATCTTTACATTTTGCTTACTTTTGATCAACTTTTACAAAGTAATCTTTTTATTTACGTTCAAGTACTTTAATTAGTCATATTTCATGCTTTTATACTGTTTCTCAATGAATTCTTAAGTATTATCACGTTTTAACGTTATTTATTCAAGATCTTGGCATTCTATTTATTCATTTGTTAAGTTTTACAAGTATATCTTTACTTTTACAGTCTTATCTTGATAAAAAACATTCATTTTAGCATTATTTTACGTGATTATTCAATATTTAGCAAATACGTTACATTTTCGCAGTTATTTCAACATCTCAGTATACTGACCTTTTAAGATCTTTAAGCACACAACCTCACGAACGAAAGTTTGGTTACATAATTAATCTAGGTCTTCAACGTAGATTATCTTAGGTAAATTTTTGACCAAAACACCATCCTTGGATGGGTTCCCAAAAAGAATTAACTCTTTTCATGATTGTAGGTATTCACAATGCATTTATCTGGTACTTGGACAGTGGATGTTCCAAGCATATGACCGGATGTAAGTCCCTGCTGTGTGACTTTAGGAACAGACTTGGTCCTAATGTCACTTTTGGTGATGATTCTCAAGGAAAGACAGAAGGTTTTGGTTCTCTTACCAATGGTCCTCTTACATTCAGAAGAGTCTCATATGTCAGTGGGCTCAAACACAATCTGATTAGTGTTAGCCAATTGTGTGATGCTGGCTATGAAGTGAGATTTCGAGCTGATAGGGGGATTGTTTGTGATTTTGAAGGAAATGTTGTTCGATTTAAAAGAGATGAATCTCTTTACACTTTTGATATGAGCAAGCCTACTGTGTTGAAAGAAGTTTGTTTCTTGTCTAAAACTCAAGATGAGTTGAATTGGTTGTGGCACAAAAGACTATCTCATATGAATTTTAAAGAGATTAATAAGTTAAGCAAAAATGAGTTAGTATCTGGTCTTCCTGCTATCAAGTATGAGAAAGACAAATTATGCAGTGCTTGTGAGAAAGGGAAACAACACAAAGCTTCTTTCAAATCTAGAACATGTTCAACAATTGAATCCTGTTTAGACTTGCTTGCACATGGATCTCTTTGGTCCAGTTAGTACCCTTCCTTAAATGGAAAAAGGTACTCCCAGGTCATTGTAGATGAGTATTCAAGGTTCATATGGGTCTTCTTTCTAAAAGCCAAGAGTGAAGCTGCTGATGTCATTATCAATTTCATCAAAAATGCTGAAGTCCTTTACAAGAAGCCAGTCAGGCAGCTTAGAAGTGATAATGGGACTGAGTTCAGAAATCAAACTTTGCACTCTTTCTGCATTAGTAAAGGCATCTCTCAATGTTATTCAGCTGCAAGAACTCCACAGCAAAATGGAGTTGCTGAAAGAAGAAACAGAACCCTGATTGAAGCTGCTAGATCTATGTTAGCTCAAAATGGTGTGAAGGTTCATTTCTGGGCTGAAGCTATTCACACAACTTGCTTCACCCAGAACAAATCATTGATTGTGAAAACGCATTAGAAGACAACATATGAAGTTTTGAAGGGCAAAAGACCTGAAATAGGGTTCTTAAGAATGTTTGGAAGTCCTTGCTTCATTCTAAATCAAAGAGATCATCTTGGCAAATTTGATGCCAAAGCTGATGAAGGAATTTTTCTTGGTTATTCTACACTCATGAAAGCCTACAGAGTGTATAACAAAAGAACAAGAGTTATTGAAGACACGGTTCATGTGAAAATAGATGAATCAAACTCAATCAGCTAGGCTTAAGAAGATGGTGATTTTGACTTTGAAGAGCTTACTGTTCCTGATTGTGATCCTCCTACTGATCCTATTATTGAAGACAATGATGCACTTGTTGAGCTGGGCTAGCAAGAAACAACACTGAGTCTCAACTTCTACTGCAGAAGCTGAATATGTTGTTGTTGGAAGCTGTTGTTCTCAAATTCTATGGATGCAGCATCAGCTTGCTGACTATGATATCCTTTTGTCCAACACTCCCATTTTCAGTGACAATACAAGTGCCATTGCAATTACCAACAATCCTGTTAATCATTCAAGGACTAAGCATATTGATGTCAGATATCATTTCATAAGAGATCATGTCATGAAGGAAGATATAGAACTTCATTTTATTTCAACAGACAATCAGCTTGCAGACTTGTTCACCAAGCCTCTTGATGAAGCAAGATTTAATAACTTGCTGAGCAAGCTGGGAATGCTAAATATGGAATAATCCATTAAGGAAAATTCAAGTTGATTGACCTTAGTTTTTACCTAAGGATGACCAAGCTGAGTCAGCTCAGCTTGGACTTTACTTAGTAAATTATTTCATATTTTTCATTTTTGTTTGTTGTAAATAAAATATTGTTTTACTCTTGTCTCTCTCTTTCCTGTGTACAAACCACAACCGTTACTCCCTCCATGATAAAAAGTAACCGTTGGGGTAAGTGTACTTTCTCTCTCCAATCACAAAACGACACATTTTTGGTGGGAAGGACATATAAAAGCCACTCCATTTTGATCAAGTTACTATTCCATTGCATTCTCATCTCTCTAATCTAATTCTTACTTCTTATTCTCTGAAATCACTCATCCTCTGTTTTTCAACTCCCTAAAATATCATCAATTTTAATTAAATTCTCAATCAGTTTACTAATCAAATGGCTTCATCATCTCAATCTGAGTCTCATCAACCTAAACAAGTCGAAAAACTTGGTACTTATTGAAGGGAGATAGGGTTCCTGAAATCGAGGGTGCCAAATAGGTCTCTAGTCACACAGATCAAGGTCAGACCTCCACAATATGCCAATCTTCATCCACCATCAAACAAGTCTGAGTATTCTGACATGGCGAGGTATATATTTTTTCATCCTATGGGTAAGATTCTTCACCTTTCTCCTAATAAGATCAATCACAATCAGCTTTGTGAGTTTTGGCTCACAAGCAGGGTAACAACCACCACTGAAGGTAAGAAATGCATTGTTGGTACCTTGGACAATGCATCTTGTAGACTTGTGCTTACATTAGATAGGTTTAAATAAAATTTTGAGTTAAAGTACAAGTCTGATCTTGCCTATGAGTCAGCCCCACCCCTTGATGTAGCAAAAATTGTTTTAAGGGATATAGTCCACTCAGGGAGGGTTGATGGTTCAGTGAAAATCTCTCATTTTTTGGTATTTACAAATATTTGATCTCTACTATTGTTAGATCATTGCAAACAAAAGTTGGTGGTTTTGACACCCCAAATAAACTTGAAATGCAAATATTTTACTGCATGGTCAACAATAGGTTAATAGATTTTGGTAGATTAATTTTTGATGATCTTGTATCCAAGGTGTCTGCTAAGTCTGAAAACATTTATTATGGCAGAATCTTGGGATATATTAAGGAAATTGATGTCCACCAGAATCTGACCCTGCAATGCAGGATTATCTTGATTTTTGTGTTAACAGGAACAGGAGAACCTTGAGGATCAATCTGATTCTCAAGAGGGAGCTGAGGCTGACCACCCTTCGACGCAAGCTGATCAGCTTGATGCTGAATTGGTCTTAGCCATTCAGGGTGGTGATCAAGGTACACATTCTAACATCCCTGAAACTCCTTCTCCTTCTCACCGTTCTTCATTTTTCGAGGGTCATGGAGTGGACCCATAAAATCCATTTCTAGCCGAACCCTCACAAAAATCACCAATTTTGCAAACTGAGCCAAACTCTCAAATCCCCAAAAAGAAAAGATCTCAGAAGAGAAAGAGAGCATCAGTTGAGGGGGAGCATGCTGCAAAAGCTGCTAAAGTCTTTTCATCTAAAAGGAGACTACCCCTTGAAGCTGATTCTGCAAGGGAACGTTCCCAAGCTGACTCAGCTTCACCTGTTGCTAAGCTGATTCGCCCATCTGCATCCTCCAAAAAGGGTGCAGGTAAGATAAAAGGGAAACTATTCGGCTGCATCCTCCCAAAAGGGTGTACGCATTGAAAGACAGACCTTAGCCCAAAGTCAGACTAAGTCCAATATTGTATCGCCTTCATCACTCTCCAAACAGGGTGGTGAAATCACTAAAGGGACACCCCTAGACTCAACCCAAGTCCATAAAGAGTCGAGTCAAGTGCACAAAGGTTCATCTTCCACTGTGTACCTTAGAATCAAAAAGAAAGGTACACAGGCTGATTCTTCTCTTTTACACTCTGGGTCTGCACAGGCTGCCAATGCTTCACCTAGATCACAAGGTGAGGATAATACAAATATGTAAGTATCCTAACAACCTATGAATTACAAATGATCTATATTTGCCAAATAAACTCTTTAGATCGAGATACTTAAAGTTGTGAAGTATCCCTGTTACGATCGAGAGTATTTAGACAAATTCACCCTAATTGCTAAAAGTAATTTTAACAAGGAAATGACTTTGTATTTATAGGCAAACAAATTCACCAGTGAATTTGTGCCGTACAAATATGGTTGCATGCATTTAATGAATCGACAAGGTCATTAAATGCATTGGTTAAGGTACAGGGATAAAGTCACATCAATATGACTTTATTCTTTTAACCAACCATCTTTACACACGTAAGTACTTTTAGTAAAGAACAAGTGGAATGTTCTTTGAAAAGTATGTAAAGGCAAAAAGTCAATTCCTCGTAATCAGTGTTCAGACTTGTAAGGTCTAGAACACTGACAAACCTCCAGTCGTAGATCTGGTAAGACTTCCAGTGGACTCCGCCATTTGTCAGTCTTCTTTATTCTAACTTCAGTCTTTGACTTTAGTGAGAATGTCTTCAGTAGAATAGATCTAGACTGGGGTGAAGTCCAGTGAGCTAATCTGGAGGATTCCAGATTTTCCTATACAAGTATTTTGCTCACTGGTCTTCCATTATTTCTGGACAAATCTTCAGTGTCGCTCCAGTCGTCAAGTCTGGAGTGGGTCCAGTAAATATCATTTCTGGACAAGTCTTTAGAGACTCTCCAGTCGTCAAGTCTGGAGCGAGTCCAGTAAATCTGGACCTAACAAATTCCCCCTATTTGTTCAGAAATAATGCAAGGTTTTTCAAGCTTCTATCTATACAACTTTGTATGCTTGAAAAACACTTGTTTTGACTTAGTCTAAAAAAATTTTAAGTTACTGGAGAACACTTTATAGATCATCAGTGTTTCAGTTTCATTTCTTTTAATTCTTACTTAGACTAAATTTGATCACTTACTTGTGAATCAAAATATGTAACTATATTTACAGCCATCAACAGAAAATAAGTTACAATTTTGGGAAATAAATACAAGTACAAGTAAAATGATACAAGAGTCAGGCCCTTCTCTTCGACGTCTGTCCTGGAGCATCTTCAGAAGCCTTTCTCTTTGGAGATGGAGAGGATGGTACAGACTCTGGTGGTTTCATGCCTATTGCAACTTCCATCTGTTGCTTTCTCTTCCATACCTTCTCAATCCTCTTCAAAAAAGCTTTAACATCAGTAGACAAATCAGTCTTCCCCCTGAACGTTAAGGCTATCTCCTTCAGTTCAGTCCATCCAAAAGCTTGGACTGAAGCACTCTTCCTTTCATCAGTAAAGTTACTCTCCCTGGTCAACTTTACTTCAAACCTGCTCATGCCTTCATGATTTTCAGCTAATTTAATCTCTGCACCTATGATCCTTCTGGCATCAGCCCTGAATTTCAACATATCTTCATACTTGGCTTTTTGCTTTGCCATCTGGATCATGTATTCAGTTTCCCTGGATACCTTCTGCTGTTTGATGGCAGACTGGAGTTCTTCACGATTGATTCTTTGTGAAGTATCCAAGGGAATGAAGGTGCTCAGATCAGCATCTTTGATTTCTTTGATCTGTTTGGTAGTGAGTTTGGGTAAGCCCTTTATCTTCTTTCTGTACTCTATCTCCAGAGCACCAACATTCTTTCTGATCTTTTTCTGGAGGTTCACCAGTTCCTCCGTCCTTTGTCTGATCAGCTCAACTACACTGACACCATAAGTTACAACATCATAAGTTTGTTCTTCTTCAGAGTACCTGGAGCGAATATAGACATCATCCAATGCATCCAGACATTGATGAACTCTGGGGTCTTCCTTCATTCTTTTATAAACATCAATATGTATGCCCAACCTGCCAGCATTATAAGAATCAAGAGTCCCCATGTTTGCCATCTCCCTTTTGTGGGCCAGCAGTTCATCCTTTTGATTTTTCTTAAAAATTTCTATCATAATGCATTCTTGTTCCAGTCTCTTCGAAGTATCATCATCAGCAGTAGGGAGTTCTGATGAACCTTCAGCAGTTTCAATTTCACCTCCAGATATCACATGTTGCTTTCCTTTTACTGACTTCAGAGTGGATGTGATATCTGGGAATTGTTCAAATTGGGGCTCACTGGCATCAGTACCAGCAGCTTGTTCTTCTTGTACATTGGCTTCAGTACCAACTACTTCTTGTGCACTGGCTTCAGTACCAGTCACTTTTTCTTTTTGCACAATGGCTTCAGTGCCAAAGGCCTTTTCAACTTCACTAACAACCACTTCTTTCTTTTTCTTCACCAATCCTTCTGGAACAGACTCAGTGGCAACAAACTTTTCCCCCTTGGAATGTCCACCAGTTTGAGACTTGTGGGCACTCCATAATTGTTCAAGCATGTATCTGTCTGTAGCACCAAATGTTCTTCCTGCCACTGAGTTGTGATATTCATAGTCTTCCTTAGCTCAGTCACTTCCTTCTTGATAATTTGAATTTCTGAAGACAAGTGCTTTGGCATTTCATTTTCAATCATCTTTACCACCTGTGGCAACAACCCATCTTGAATGGTTCTAAGAACAGACCCAGAAATTTCTTCAGTAATTTCTTTTAACATGCCATGTCTGAACTTCTTAGCACACTCATCACTGATGGTGCTAACAACAGCAGCCTGATCAAGAGTTGGCCTACTTTCCAAATTACTAACCCTGGTGATCAACTTCTGAACCTCATCTGTCAGACCTGCCAGTGGTTGAACAACTTCAGCTTTCACTGCAGTCTGAACAGATTTCACCAACCTTGCCTCTAATCCCTGGACTGCCACTTTGATATTTTCAGAATTTTTATTTGTGGCCAGAACCAGTTCGTTCATCTTCTCAAACACCAGCTTCTCATTACCAGCAAATAGATTCATTTCTGATGCAAGATTATTTGACAATAAAGACTTAAAATCAGAAACAACCTGCGATGAAGACTGGAGTGATCTCTCCAGATCCGCCACCTTACTTAAAAGGCCTTGGACCTCGGCTGAAGATGAGGTAGAGAGACCACTGGAGGTGCCAGTTCAGAAGCCAACCTGGTCACCAAAGGTACTTGTGCCTGGACCCCTTCAGTGGAAGTTTCAAATGTTACAATAGTTGAGTCCAGCACACGGTGTTCAGGAAAAATAAGTGGAGTTTCAAGTGGTGGTGGTTGATTTTGTGAAATTTGAAGTGTAGGTGGATTGAAATAAGAAGTGTTTTGTGGAATTAGTGGTGGTGGTGGTGGTGGCATTTCAGTAGAGATAAGTGGTTGGGTGACTGAAGCAATAACAGATGTGACAACATTTTCTACTTCTTCACCCAGAAAGTTCATGTTAACATCAAACATGTTACCTTCAGACATTGGGGAATCTACCTCATCCCAATCTGGAGTCGTCTCAACTGTCTGATCATCCACTTCTCTATTTAAATCTATCTGAGCATCTTGCTCACCAGTCACCTGCTCATCAATCTGTATAATATTTTCTTCCTGCTCAAAAATAGGAGACCCATCTATATTCATGACATCACCTGGATGGCTCGATTCGGCTCTATCTGGATTGACCTAAACTCCAACCTTCCTAAGACATCTGGAAGTTCTGGGTCGAGTAACATTTTCAGTCTGCTGAACCTCAGGAGCCACCTGGGTTACTGGTTGTACAATTTCAGCACTGAGGACTCCAGAGGGTCCTTCACCAATCTGGTTCCCTCCTGGAGCCTCTTCCTGTTCATCTGATGATGATGCATCAAGTGCATCATTTCTAAAGTGATTCAGCATATTTAAAGGAATTTCAACCTCACCAGTTCTTGATTTTAATGAGCTCAATTCCCTCAGATAATCACACACAGAAAAATGATTTGTGTCGTAATCATACTCATCACCTAGAGCTCTTAAAAATACAAGTGAGAGGGACACATTTACAAGGTACCAGTGATATTTTCCAGAAAATTTTGTCCAGTGAGAAAATAAATTAATAAATTCCCCCTGAAATTAAAACATTTTAAGGACAAAAATATATCTTTTAGTCTTCCCCCTGGAATGTTGATCCAGAAATCTATTAATGCAAAGATAGTACACAAAGGCGTTCAATATCTATACAGTTATAGATTTGTAAATCTGTTAAATCAAGGATCCCCAACAGTACACAAAGGCGTTCAATACCAAGGTTCTAGATTTAAGGGTTTAACATTCCCAACTCACTAACAAGATATTCAAAAGTTTTAACATCCAGAGGTTTGGTAAAAATGTCAGCGAGTTGTTTGTCAGTGGGAATAAAATGGAGTTCAATGTTGCCTTTCACAATATTATCACGAATGAAGTGATACCTGAGATCAATGTGCTTCGTCTTTGAGTGCATGACTGGATTGTTCGAGATAGCAATGGCACTGGTATTATCACAAAACATTGGGGTCTTTGAATACTTAATACCATAATCAAGCAACTGGTTCTTCATCCAGAGTATCTGAGCACAACAACTGGCTGCAGACACGTATTCAGCTTCAGCAGTGGATAATGAAATTGAAGTTTGCTTCTTACTGGTCCAGCTGACCAGTTTGCCACCAAGGAAATGACATCCACCAGTAGTGGATTTCCTGTCTATTTTACAACCTACATGATCTGAATCTGAATAACCCATTAGATCCATGCCTGAGCCTTTGGGATACCAAAGACCCAAACTGAGGACACCCTTAAGGTACTTCAGTATGTGCTTTACAGCAAGCATATGAGATTCCTTTGGATTAGACTGATATCTGGCACATAAACATGTTGAAAACATAATATCTGGTCTACTGGTAGTTAAATATATCAGTGAACCAACCATGCCTCTATAGACAGTGGTGTTCACTGGTTTACCATCTGGATCTGAGTCCAGTGTTAATGGTGCAGAAATTGGAGTGGGTTTAGATGGTGAAGAGTTCATATCATATTTCTTTAAAAGATCTCTAACATATTTCTCTTGATTAATAAAAATACTATCTCTGGTCTGTTTAATCTGGAGTCCTAGAAAATATGTTAATTCACCCATTAAACTCATTTCAAAGAATGTGTTGAAGAGATTGAAGTTATGGACATTAACAGTTCTGGTATGCATTACACATGGAGTCAGAAACCTAAACGCGGGACAGGTCTTCTTAAGAAGATTGATCGTGTTATGGGCAACATGAAATTTATTGATGATTTCTCCGCTGCGTGTGCATTATTTCAGCCTTATAGAATATCGGATCACTCTCCGTGTGTGTTAAAATTACCATCTATTTCAAGAGCTAAGCCAAAACCGTTTAAATTTCCAAACTTTCTCATTCATAAGGATGGTTTTCTTGAGGCTGTGAAAAAGGAATGGGAGACTGAAATGGCTGGACATTTTATGTTTCGGGTCACGCAAAAATTAAAAGCAATCAAGAGACCCATGCGTAAAATGCTTCAAAACATGGGAAATCTGCATGCTCGTGTTGATATGCTACGCGCAAAATTAGATGCTGCCCAAATATCCATTGATCATGATCCTTCTGATCCGCTCTTACGTGAACATGAAGCTGTTTGCCTCAAAGACTTTCATCAAGCTCGGTTAGATGAAGAAAGGTTCCTTAAACAGAAGGCGAAGATTGAATGGTTAGAGGCTGGGGATGCAAATTCGGCATTCTTTCATAGATCCCTGAAGTGTAAAAATCATAGAAGCAGAATTGAAGTCATAAAGGATATGAATGGAGTGCTTCATGAGGGAGGAGATGCTCCGCTAGCATTAGTTAATCATTACAAAAATTTCCTTGGCATGGAGGATACAAATTCGCTTGCTATCCCTTATGATATCTTCCAAAAAACTTTGAGTCAAAGTCGTGCGAATTCTATGGTGAGATCTATTTCGGATGATGAAATTCGCATAGCCATGTTTGATATTGGAGAAGACAAAGCACCGGGACCGGATGGTTACACGTCAGCGTTTTTCAAAGGTGCCTGGGACGTGATTGGATCAGAGATATGTTTGGCGATTCATGAGTTCTTTAGAAATGGTAAGCTGCTTCAGCAAATTAACCATACCATTATCGCTCTGATTCCTAAAGTGACAACCCCTTCTAATATTAATGATTATCGCCCTATCTCGTGCTGTAATACTCTTTATAAATGTATTAGCAAAATTATTACAAACAGGATAAAGGAAGGGTTACACGAACTGGTGAGTGTTAATCAATCGGCATTCGTTCCTGGGCGTCGAATTTCAGATAACATATTGTTGACACAGGAACTTATGCACAATTATCATAGAGATTTGGGTCCCCCTCGGTGTGCTTTTAAGATAGATATTCAAAAGGCGTATGATACAGTGGATTGGAATTTCTTACAAGCTTTGCTGATTGGGTTCGGATTTCACCAAAGGATGATCAGATGGATTATGACATGTGTTACTACAACCTCATTCTCATTATCAATTAATGGTAACTTGCATGGATACTTCAAAGGTAAGAAAGGGCTCCGACAAGGTGACCCCATGTCTCCGTACTTGTTCACATTGGTAATGGAAGTGTTAACGCTTATGTTGGACAAGAATGTGTTGCTTGCATCTCAGTTTAGGTTTCATAATAAGTGTGATAGACAGCGTATCACCAATTTATGCTTTGCAGATGACTTATTTATCTTTTGCAATGTTCCTAATCGTTTGAAGCAATCTATTTTGAATATTATGCCTTTTGAGGAAGGAAGTCTGCCTGTTAAATACCTTGGAGTTCCACTTGTATCGTCCAGATTGGCATATAAAGACTGTAAGGTACTGGTTGAACGTATGGAAAAAAGGGTGACAGACTGGAGGAATAAGTCACTGTCTTTTGCAGGTAGGCTTCAATTGATTCGATCTGTCCTTGCATCCCTACACATTTATTGGGCATCTGTTTTTATTCTCCCGCAGCGAATTATAGATGAACTTGAAAGTAAAATGCGAGATTTTCTTTGGTGTCAAGGAGAATATGTTAGAGGGAAAGCCAAAGTCTCGTGGGATTTTATTTGTAGGCCAAAAAATGAGGGTGGTTTAGGGATAAGAAGAATTTCAGATGTTAATAAAGCGTTGATGACCACTCACATCTGGAGCATTCTCGATCATAGAGAATCCTTATGGGTGAAATGGATACACTCGTATAGACTCTCTAATCGTAGCTTTTGGGACGTCCCAATTCCCTCCAACTGCAGCTGGGGATGGCGTAAATTATTACAGCTTCGAGAGCAGGTACGTCCCTATATTTGGTCGAAAATAGGTAATGGGAAGAACACTATGGTCTGGTTTGATAAATGGGATGAAAACTGCCCTATTCGAAATTTAGTATCTAACCGGGATATTAGGAATGCGGGATTTTCATTACATATTAAAGTGAGTGACCTTGTGATGGATGGAAATTGGAAATGGCCTGATGAATGGCTGGATTTATACCCTGCATTAAACGGTTTACCTCCTATTATCATAAGGCCGCATATTCCTGATTCTCTATATTGGAAAGATAAAGATGGCAATGAGGTGGAGTTCTCGTCGTATGCAGTATGGAACACATTAAGGCAGCATCATCAGCAGGTTCCATGGGGGAATGGGGTCTGGTTCAAGCAAATGGTGCCGAGACACTCTTTTATTCTGTGGTTAATTTTTCTTCGAAGGCTTAATACTCAAGACAGAATGATGAAGTGGAGTGCTGGAGGAAACATGAATCTCAACCTGGTTTGCTGTCCGTTATGCAAACAAGGGACCGGATAGCCATAACCATTTGTTTTTTGATTGTTCTTATTCTTCTCAGGTTTGGCATACAGTTCGGCATTTAGCTTACATGCAAAACATTCAAGAAAAATGGGATGATGTAGCTGAATGGATGATTCAAAAGGGGAAGTCGAATTCAGCAAGAACGGTAATTGGTAAATTATTAGTTGCTGCTATGGCTTACTTCATATGGCAAGAGCGAAACATGAGACTCCAATCCAATAAATCAAGACCTGTGGAGAAGATTTCGGATATCATAGCCACTACAGTTCGGTTAAAGCTTGTAACAATGCGGTTCAAGAATACAAAGCTTGCTAATCGTATGGTAGAAGATTGGAATCTGCCTAGGCATTTGGTGATCTACGACCAAGGATGGATTGATTAGTGATGTATTTCTTTTTTTCACTTTGTTTTTTCATGTAAAATAGGGTGGCTTTGTTTTCTTTTTTGATGGATTTATAGTGTTGGTAGGCTAGTTTGTCTACGTATTTGGGGCATGTCCTAAATACGAACTAGTATGGTACTCGATCATACTACTTGCTTTGTAATGTTTTTGGTGGATGGAATACAATTTACAGGGGTATACCCATTAACCAAAAAAAACTCATTTCATATTCAGTCGACATTATTTTCGAAAAATTCTTGCACATTTTGTCATCAGTAGACCCAAAAATAATATCATCAACATAAATTTGTACCATCAGAAGATTACCTTTTTTCATGAAGAATAAATAAGGTATTGTCAATTGCACCTCTTTTAAACCATTTTTCAATAAATGTTTAGTCAGAGTATCATACCAGGCACGTGGGGCTTGTCTGAGGCCATAAAGTGCTTTGTCCAGACGATATACCCAATGTGGATGCTTTTCGTCAACGAAACCTGGTGGTTGTCTGACATAAACTTCTTCTTCAAGTTTTCCATTCAAAAATGCACTTTTAACGTCCATCTGGTAGACCTTGAATTGATGATGAGCAGCAAATGCTAAGAATATTCTGATCGCTTCAAGTCTAGCCACTGGAGCAAATGATTCATCAAAATCGACATCTGACTGGCAGTAGCCTTGTGCTACGAGTCTGGCCTTGTTTCTGATTACGTGGCCATCTTCATCTACCTTGTTCCTGAAGACCCATCTGGTTCCAATTAGTTCTTTCTTTCCAACTGGGAAAGGAACCAGGTACCAAACCTTGTTCCTTTCAAACTTGTGAAGCTCTTCTTGCATAGCTATCACCCAGCTTGGATCTTCCATAGCCTCGTCAATCTTCTTTGGTTCGTTCAGTGATAAGAAACTGACATATAAGCATTGATTACTGGAGGCTCTTCTGGTCTGAACTCCTCTACTGGAGTCACCTATGATCTGATCAATAGGATGAGTTTTTGTCCATCTGGAGTACTGACCAGGATTGACTGACAACAATATCAGTGCAAGAATTCAGTTGAGTCTCCTCTGGTGTTGCTTCAGGAGGAGGATCTTGCCAGACTACTTCAACATCTTCATCTGAGTCATTTAAATCACGATTTGCATCATGAAATTCTTCATTTGAAGGCATTTCTTGAAGTACTGGTTCAGTTTGGAATTATTCATTTGAAGACATTTTTGGTATATTTTCAACTGATACAGATACTAGGGGAGTAGTACGCATATCTGATCCAATAATAATTTCAGAGGGTAGCTTGAAAATAATTGAAGGATAGAATGAAGTACCACTGGAGGGTTTCTTAGTCTGAACAGGTTCCAGATCAGGATGACTGGAAACTTCTTCTGGAATCTTTATTGTAGTTGATAGGATCAGATTCACATAAGACAATTGGAGTTACTGGGGGAGTATCAAGGGTTGGCTTTTTATTGATTGCAGCATTTGATTCATCAAATGTGACATGTATTGACTCATGGACCTTCTCCAGTCTCTTGTTATAGACTTTGAAGGCCTTGCGAATGGCTGAATAGCCTGAGAAATACCCTTCATCAGCTTTGGCATCAAATTTGCCTAACTGACTGGAGTCGTTCAGGGTGTAAACTGGACATCCAAAAACGTGAAAATAACCAATATTTGGTTTTCTATTTCTTAAGACTTCATAGGCTGTCTTTTTGTGTCTTTTGATGTACACAGACCGGTTCTGGGTGTGACAAGCAGTAGCAATTGCTTCAGCCCAGAAACTGGTAGAACAGACCAGATTCAGCAAGCATACTCCTGGCAGCTTCTATCAGCGTTCGATTCTTCCTTTCCACCACTCCATTTTGTTCTGGAGAGCTGGCTGATGAGAAATTCTGGGAGATGCCAGTGTCAGTACAGAATGACTCCAGAGTTGCATTCTGGAATTCTGTTCCATTGTCACTTCTTAACTGACACACCTTTCAACTGTACTTGAGCTCAATTTGCTTGATAAGACTGATGATTTCAGCAGCAGCTTCACTTTTAGACCAGAGAAAGATAACCCAACAATATCTGGAGAATTCATCTACGATCACCAGGGTGTATCTTTTACCAGCACGGGTCTGAACATTCACTGGACCAAAGAGATCCATATGAAGCATATAAAGTGGTTCAGATATGCTGAAATTCTGCTTGGTCTTGAAACTGGTACGTTTCTGCTTACCCATCTCACATCCTGGACATGGCCTTTCCTTTTTGAAGGAAACTGAAGGTATCCCATCTGCCAGTTTGTTTCTAGACAACTTATTAATATTTTTGAAATTTAAATGGGATAACCTTTTGTGCCATAACCAGTTTGTGTCTTCATCAGCTTAAGTATAGAAACACTGCTCTGAAGGAGAGCTTTCCATATCCATCACATACACATTCCCTCTTCTGGGAGCAATCAATACTACCTTCCAGTCCTTGTTGAATACAATGCCCTGAGCAATATTGAATAGAACTTGATAGCCATCATCACAAAGTTGACTTACATTGATCAGGTTATATTTCAAACCATTCACAAATGCAACTCGTTTGAATTTGACTTGTCCATTGTTCAGAACACCATACCTCAGTTTTTCCACAACCATCATTTCCAAAAGTAATGGAGGGTCCATCAGAAATTATGAACTCCTCCAGCAGGGTCTTACATCCGGTCATTGTCCTGCCAGCTGCACTGTCAAGATACCAGGTATGTTTCTTTCGATCGCCCTGCACATCCACCAGATATATCAGTTAGATTTGGAACCCATCGACTGATGGGTTCACTGGACCCTCCCTTATAGGTCCCTGGAGGTATCTGGTTGAGTTCACTTTTC
>CM067169.1:71274385-71301333 GCA_034093135.1 Erigeron breviscapus
CCGTTGGTTAAAGCTTGTAACAATGCGGTTCAAGAATACAAAGCTTGCTAATCGTATGGTAGAAGATTGGAATCTGCCTAGGCATTTGGTGATCTACGACCAAGGATGGATTGATTAGTGATGTATTTCTTTTTTTCACTTTGTTTTTTCATGTAAAATAGAGTGGCTTTGTTTTCTTTTTTGATGGATTTATAGTGTTGGTAGGCTAGTTTGTCTACGTATTTGGGGCATGTCCTAAATACGAACTAGTATGGTACTCGATCATACTACTTTCTTTGTAATGTTTTTGGTGGATGGAATACAATTTACAGGGGTATACCCATCAAACTCATTTCATATTCAGTTGACATTATTTTCGAAAATTTCTTGCACATGTTTTCATCAGTAGACCCAAAAATAATATCATCAACATAACTTTGTACCATCAACAGATTACCTTTTTCATGAAGAATAAATAAGGTATTGTCAATTGCACCTCTTTTGAAACCATTTTTCAATAAATGTTTATTCAGAGTGTCATACCAGGCACGTGGGGCTTGTCTGAGGCCATAAAGCGCTTTGTCCAGACGATATACCCAATGTGGATGCTTTTCGTCAACGAAACCTGGTGGTTGTCTGACATAAACTTCTTCTTCAAGTTTTCCATTCAAAAATGCACTTTTTAACGTCCATCTGGTAGACCTTGAATTGATGATGAGCAGCAAATGCTAAGAATATTCTGATCGCTTCAAGTCTAGCCACTGGAGCAAATGATTCTCAAAATCGACATCTGACTGGCAGTGACCTTGTGCTACCAGTCTGGCCTTGTTTCTGATTACGTGGCCATCCTTCATCTACCTTGTTCCTGAAGACCCATCTTGTTCCAATTGGTTCTTTCTTGCCAACTGGGAAAGGACCAGGTACCAAACCTTGTTCCTTTCAAACTGGTGAAGCTCTTCTTGCATAGACAGTCACCCACCCAGCTTTGGATCTTCCATAGCCTCGTCAATCTTCTTTGGTTCAATCAGTGATAAGAAACTGACATATAAGCATTGATTACTGGAGGCTCTTCTGGTCTGAACTCCTCTACTGGAGTCACCTATGATCTGATCGATAGGATGAGCTTTTGTCCATCTGGAGTACTGACCAGGATTGTTACTGACAACAATATCAGTGCAAGAATTCAGTTGAGTCTCCTCTGGTGTGCTTCAGGAGGAGGATCTTGCCAGACTACTTCAACATCTTCATCTGAGTCATTTAAATCATGATTTGCATCATGAAATTCTTCATTTGAAGGCATTTCTTGAAGTACTGGTTCAGTTTGGAATTATTCATTTGAAGACATTTTTGGTATATTTTCAACTGATACAGATACTAGGGGAGTAGTACGCACATCTGATCCAATAATAATTTCAGAGGGTAGCTTGAAAATAATTGAAGGATAGAATGAAGTACTACTGGAGGGTTTCTTAGTCTGAACAGGTTCCAGATCAGGATGACTGGAAACTTCTTCTGAAGAATCTTTATTGTAGTTGATAGGATCAGATTCACATAAGACAATTGGAGTTACTGGGGGAGTATCAAGGGTTGGCTTTTTATTGATTGCAGCATTTGATTCATCAAATGTGACATGAATTGACTCATGGACCCTTCTCCAGTCTCTTGTTGTAGACTCTGAAGGCCTTGCGAATGGCTGAATAGCCTAAGAAATACCCTTCATCAGCTTTGGCATCAAATTTGCCTAACTGACTGGAGTCGTTCAGGGTGTAAACTGGACATCCAAAAACGTGAAAATAACCAATATTTGGTTTTCTATTTCTTAAGACTTCATAGGCTGTTTTTTTGTGTCTTTTGATGTACACAGACCGGTTCTGGGTGTGACAAGCAGTAGCAATTGCTTCAGCCCAGAAACTAGTAGACAGACCAGATTCAGCAAGCATACTCCTGGCAGCTTCTATCAGCGTTCGATTCTTCCTTTCCACCACTCCATTCTGTTCTAGAGAGTGGGCTGATGAGAAATTCTGGGAGATGCCAGTGTCAGTACAGAATGACTCCAGAGTTGCATTCTGGAATTCTGTTCCATTGTCACTTCTTAACTGACACACCTTTCAACTGTACTTGAGCTCAATTTGCTTGATAAGACTGATGATTTCAGCAGCAGCTTCACTTTTAGACCTGAGAAAGATAACCCAACAATATCTGGAAAATTCATCTACGATCACCAAGGTGTATCTTTTACCAGCACGAGTCTGAACATTCACTGGACCAAAGAGATCCATATGAAGCATATAAAGTGGTTCAGATATGCTGAAATTCTGCTTGGTCTTGAAACTGGTACGTTTCTGCTTACCCATCTCACATCCTGGACATGGCCTTTCCTTTTTGAAGGAAACTGAAGGTATCCCATCTGCCAGTTGTTTTCTAGACAACTTATTGATATTTTTGAAATTAAATGGGATAACCTTTTGTGCCATAACCAGTTTGTGTCTTCATCAGCTTGAGTATAGAAACACTGCTCTGAAGGAGAGCTTTCCATATCCATCACATACACATTCCCTCTTCTGGGAGCAATCAATACTACCTTCCAGTCCTTGTTGAATACAATGCCTTGAGCAATATTGAATAGAACTTGATAGCCATCATCACAAAGTTGACTTACATTGATCAGGTTATATTTCAAACCATTCACAAATGCAACTCGTCTGAATTTGACTTGTCCATTGTTCAAAACACCATACCCCTCAGTTTTTCCACAACCATCATTTCCAAAAGTAATGGAGGGTCCATCAGAAATTATGAACTCATCCAGCAGGGTCTTACATCCGGTCATTGTCCTGCCAGCTGCACTGTCAAGATATCAGGTATGTTTCTTTCGATCGCCCTGCACATCCACCAGATATATCAGTTAGATTTGGGAACCCATCGACTGATGGGTTCACTGGACCCTCCCTTATAGGTCCCTGGAGGTATCTGGTTGAGTTCACTTTCTTCAACAGTAGTCTTAGTTGAAAAGACCACTGGGGTTGATAGTTTTGAAACCTTTTTCTTTTTCTCAACTGGAGAAATATATTTATCTTTCTTTGAAAAGGGTTTGGTATTTTGTCTAGGGCCAGATGAAGTACCATCAATAAAGTTTAATCTTGCATTAAAACTTTGAAATTGACGAGTCAGTAATTGAAACTGGCTCTCTAACCTTAACAAAATACATTCATCAGATGATACCTGAGCCTTTCCAGTTGACTGGGCTCGAGGCTTAGGTAGGGAACTGGTCTTCTTCTTTTGAACCTGGGGTTCTTTAGAAGCAGTCTGAGGCAAAGGTTTATTCCGATTGACCTTTTTAACTGGAGCAGTCATCTGGAATGCTCCAGTCTTAACCTCTGGGGATTGAACTGGGAAAATATTGGCCTTGGGAGTTACAGGCTCATCATAAATGGTAATGGGCCTGAATCCCTCTGGTAACCGATCAATTACTGGTATTAATGATGCAACATGAGTATTTCCATCTAAATAAGCACGTTTTTTAGTGGAAAATTGATTTACTCCAGCATCATATGGCTTTCTGGTTTCTAGCCATGATTTAATAACCAGTTTTTCTTTCTCTAAAATGACTTCAAGATCTTGTTTTTCTTGAATCAGTTGTTTAGTTACCAGAACCTGGGCTTGAAATGCCAGTTCAATATCTTGAAGTTCCTTTAATTTTGATTTTAAAACTGTAATTTCAGAAAAATCTGTTTCTAGACCATTTACACAGTCAGATCTAACAGTTTCAACAAAGATTAAATAAGAATTAAGAGCTTCAGCAATGTCCAATTTAAGTTCATGGTCAGTTTCAGTATCATAATCACTAACCTTTTTGATAACAATGTCCACCTATCTTCCAGATGTGACATCTTCTTTCACCATGTAACAGCAATCGCTTTCTTCTTCTTCATCAGCAGATGAATCATCAGAAGGAACCCATTTCTCTTCAGTTGTTGCAGTCATGCATTTATTATTTTCCATTTGTTGTACCATGAGAGCAATTTGAGCCTTAAGCTTTTTGAAGTTAGATTTATATCTATCATCTATCTTTTTATTTGAAGTAAATGGACCAGGCTGGGATACAAACTGACTGGACTTGCAATCTTTCATGAAATGACCTTTTTCTGCCACACTTAAAGCATGTCAGATTGGTCTTATCAGTAGAAGAGCTGGATGCAAATTGTCCAGATGGCCTATTTGCTCTTGCTTTGAAACGGTTAAACGTTTTAGCAATCATTGCAACCAGGTCATCATCTTCAGATTCATCATAGTCTGGAGAGATAAGACTAGATTCTCCAGATTCCATGAATTCAGACACCATCTTCTTCATATAAAATACATTCTCAGAAGATATTAGTGCTGTACTTTGTGGTTCAGTATGACTAACCACACTGGAACTACTAGAGGCATGGTTATAGGCATCTTGTTCTGCCACAACTCTTTGAGCTTGATTTTCTTCAGTGTATCTGAAAGCTCCATATAAAGTTGAAAGAGTGTGAGTGTGCAGAGTTTTACCTTGTCTTAAGACCAGGATCATGTGAGACCATTTGGTGGGTAAAATATCACAAAATTTCTCCAAAAGTATATCCTTGTCTTTCTCAACCCCCAGTCCTCTCAACTGGTTAATGATGCTCATAAATCTGGTGTAAGTACCAGTGAGAGACTCATTGGGCTGAGCAAAAAATGACTCATACCTCTTGTTTAAGGAGACCTTTCTAGTGACAATGGTGTCATCTCCTCCTTCATACTGGTTCACTAGTTCATCCCACATGGTTTTAGCACTGGGAAAAAGAACTAGTGTGGGAATTAGGGTTTCTGGAACAGCCCCGAGGATCATGTTTTTGAGAAGGGTATCTAGATTTACCAATCTCCTCTCCTCTTCAGACCAATGTTCCTCCCTCTTTTCCCTGCCTCTTCTAGATCCAGTTGGATCAAGAAGAGCATTGAGAGGTGATGTGGGGACATAAGGTCCTTCATTTAAGATTTTCATCATGTTTCTCTCAATTCCAGTGATATGCAATATCATCCTAGCCTTCCACATACCAAATTCATCACTATTCCCACTGAATTTAGGAACAGGATTGTTTGAGTAGTGCACATGCACATGTGGAGAAACAAGAGTAGGAGGAGGAGGTGGTGGATTAGTGTTATTAACAGGTGGTGGTTCATTATTTTGATCATTAATATTAGGATCAGGACCATGATTAAAACCTCCTTGTGTATTTTCTGGGGTGGCCATCAAAGAAGCAGATCTAGGCAAGTTTGTTTAGCCTTCTGCTCTGATACCAATTGTGAAGTCCCTAGCTTGATGGTTTAACCCAGAAGTGTAAAATACAACAAGTTTAATAAGCACTAGATTGGACTAGTATTACTTAAATATAAATGCAAGTATATAAACAAAGTAATACACGACTTAAAATAAAGGTGGAACACAATGTAATTTTTCAAGTGTATTTTATTTATGATGTTAAATAAAATACAAGGTTGTGCGGAATCAAGATAATACAAATATGTAAGTATCCTAACAACCTATGAATTACAAATGATCTATATTTGCCAAATAAACTCTTTAGATCGAGATACTTAAAGTTGTGAAGTATCCCTGTTACGATCGAGAGAATTTAGACAAATTCACCTTAATTGCTAAAAGTAATTTTAACAAAGAAATGACTTTGTATTTATAGGCAAACAAATTCACCAGTGAATTTGTGCCGTACAAATATGGTTGATGCATTTAATGAACCGACAAGGTCATTAAATGCATTGGTTAAGGTACAAGGATAAAGTCACATCAATATGACTTTATTCTTTTAACCAACCACCTTTACACACGTGAGTACTTTAGTAAAGAACAAGTGGAATGTTCTTTGAAAAGTGTGTAAAGGCAAAAAGTCAATTCCTCGTAATCAGTGTTCAGACTTGTAAGGTCTAGAACACTGACAAACCTCCAGTCGTAGATCTGGTAAGACTTCCAATGGACTCCGCCATTTGTCAGTCTTCTTTATTCTAACTTCAGTCTTTGACTTCAGTGAGAATGTATTCAGTAGAATAGATCTGGACTAGGGTGAAGTCCAGTGAGCTAATCTGGAGGATTCCAGATTTTCCTATACAAGTATTTTGCTCACTGGTCTTCCATTATTTCTGGACAAATCTTCAGTGTCGCTCCATTCGTCAAGTCTGGAGTGGGTCCAGTAAATATCATTTCTGGACAAGTCTTTAGAGACTCTCCAGTCGTCAAGTCTGGAGCGAGTCCAGTAAATCTGGACCTAACAAACAGGTATCTATGCAGGATCAACTTCATGACATTGTGGCTACTCAGTGGACACTAGCTACCCAGCAAGATGAAATAATGGAGGAAATGGCAGAAATAGCCAAGATGGGTGCTAGGCTGAGTGGCATAATCAAGGGTTGGAGTCAAGGGATGGCAAAATTAAATGAAGAAAATAGAAATTATTTAGCTGCACTTGCCACTTCCCAGAACAAGCTGAGGAAATCAATGAGAACCAAATTCAAAGCTAGCAGGCTGAAGATGAAGAAATTAAATAAGAAGATTCTCAAAAATATCCAAGGCATCCATACCCAACTTGAAGATGTGATAGCAGTTCTCTCCATGGTAGAAAAGTCTGAAGCTGAGCTGAAATCAAAAATGACCAAACTCAGCTCAACTGTTGAAGAGTTGAAGACTTCAAGCTCTTCTCAAACTACCAAACTGACTGAGCTTGACACTTATCTGAAGAATGATCTCACATAGCTCATCAAGTCAGTCAGCTCCATCTCCTCTGCCCCCATTGATGATGACAAAAAGGGGGAGAAGGAAGAAGAAGGGGAGAAAGAAGTTAGAGAAGATGCTACTGCTACTGAAGAGGAGGTTAGAGTTAGAGATACCAGTGTGGGTGAAAATGAAGAGGAAGTTGTGTTAGAAATATAAATATGGTGTTAAATTGTAAATATTCAATAGTGGAAGGAGTATTAGTTATAATAGAGATTAGAGTATAAATACTCCTTCCCCATGTAATTTTCCAAAACCCTTGTCACTTGTAACTAACACTTGATATAATAAACACATAGTTAACTTACTTTCTCTCTCTACTTTATCTTCAACCTCCCTTTCACACACAAACACACTTTTCACACACTATCCATAATTCCACCATTGTTACTCAATTGAGCTCAATTCTATTCATTACAATTGGTATCAGAGCACAATCAGAGTATCTGAACGATCCAGAAGCTTAATTCAAGCTTAATTTGTGCTTAATTTCCAGAATTTAGCTTATTTCTGAAAGGTTCATTTGCCGAGGTTACTCTTTGAGTGATTTCTGCAAATTAAGTGTGTTTTAGTTTAAATTTTGTTCATCGATCGATTCATTATCAGTATATCATCCTTCATTATCGATTTCAGAAGCTAATTTCATCATTTGAACTGTTTTCACTCGAGCTCGGCAAATCGCATGTTCGAGAGGGTTTGAATTCTAGTTGAAATTAGCATCTAATTTGTTCAAGGATTTGTGCGCATTGATTTCCTGATCATTTTGATATAAAATACTAGCTTTAATTCGCAAAAATGAAGAAGAAATCAACGATTTACAGTCTTCTCTGCAAATGAGTGTTTGGCTGAACGAAGAAGACAAACAGTAACCGACTGTTTTGTCACGTAGTGATTACTCGTGTTTGCAGAGGTTGTTGGCTTGGTTTGTTCTTACTTGTACTATTTGCAGAGCTTACTGCTCGGCAAATACGTATTTCAAGAAATTTGGTTAAGGCTTGATCTTACTTGTTCTATTTGCAGAGCTTATTGCTCGGCAAATACGTGGTTCAGCATAATTTGGCTAAGTATTGGTCCTACTTGTACTATTTGCAGAGCTCACTGCTCGGCAAATACGTATTTCAAGAAATTTGGTTAAGACTTGATCTTACTTGTTCTATTTGCAGAGCTTTTTGCTCGGCAAATAGTTATTTCAAGAAAATTAAAATTTTCAAAAATTCCTACTTGTTCTATTTGCAGAGCTCATTGCTCGGCAAATAGTTGATTTGAGAATTTTTTATCAAGACTGGTGCTACTTGTTCTGTTTGCAGAGGTTTAAGCTCGGCAAACAAGGGTTTTTGTTTGGTGCCACCAAGTACAAGTTCTATTTGTGCTATTTGCAGAGATATTTGCTCGGCAAATAGTTAAATTGAATTCTTCGACCAAGTGACTTTCTTAGTTGTGCTGTTTGCAGAGGTCTAAGCTCGGCATTCAGTTGAAATTGATTGTTGATCAGAGTACTTGGGTTGCGACTTGGTCACTTACACCATTTGCAGAGGAATAAGCTCGGCACTTAGTTGTTTTTTAAAATTTCCAAATCAAAATTTTTTAAGAAAATTATTTCAATACCATTTTTCACCGATATTCTTCACGTGGGCAGAAAATCAAAATTTTCAAAATTTCTACTTGTTCTATTTGCAGAGATTTTTGCTCTGCATCCAGTACAAATAGAAAAATCAATATTTTTTTAAGTTTTTTTTTAATCTGTTGGGCTAAGGTTTTTGGGCCAGATCTTATACTACATAATAGTTGGGCCCAAGTGTTTAATTTTTTTTTGGGCTAAATTGTTTTGTGGGCTTAAATATTTTTAATTGGACTGAATTTTCTTTTATTGGGTTGTCATCAAGATTAAATTCAAAATGCCTATCACGTTCAAGTATAAACCAAGCACAGAGTCGTATCATCTTCATGAAAGTCGAGAGTGTTCATGTTTTCGAGGTCATGCTTGTGTTATTCAAATGCTACAAAAGTTTACGGAATATTTTGAGAAAAACAAAGATCTTCGAAAGGAACTTGAGAGTCTTAAATCTGTTAATGATCAACTCCAATCTGAAAACGAAAAGCTCAACTTTGTTAATGATCTCAGTTTCTCTAACATGGCAAGTCTTCAATCTGAAGTTGACCAACTCAAATCTGATAATAAAGCACTCAAATCTGCAAATGATCTCATTTTGTCCAACAAGGAAAGTATTCAAAAAGAAAATGATCATTTGCAATCAAAGATTTTCAAAGTTACAAATGAGTTGGAAAATTCTTCCAAAGAGTTCAATAAAATTATTTTGGACAATCAATCAAACGAACTTGTTTGGCAACAAAAGATTTCTGAGCTAAACCATGAGTTGCGAAACAAGTCCACCATTTTTGAGACCACACTTGAAAAAGAAAGATCCACTTTTTGTGCTAAAATCAAGTGTCTTGAAGACAAGTGTTTGCAATTTCAGTCAAAAGAAACAACTTTGACAAAGAAAATTTTCAACCTTGAGATTGAATTGCACACACAAACCAAATCTATGAATTCTGACCTTCCCAAAGTCATGATTGATGTTTGTACTCAAACTAATTGTCCTATGTTTGTGAATTCTTCTGTGTAGACTGATTGTGATAAGGTTGAGACTGTTGAAACTTCTATTCAGACTGATCCTGATGTTCCAAAGAAGGTTTACACGGGTAAATCTTCAAAACCTTTTGAAGAAAGTGTGAGTCCCTTAAATAACGAGATGGTTAACCAATAGAAAGTGTAAAATACAACAAGTCTAATAATCACTAGAAATGGACTAGTATTACTTGTAAATAAAGATGCAAGATATATAAACAAAGTAATACAAGACTTAAAGCAATAAACAAATAAAGTGGACCATTATGTATGTTTCATGGGTATTTCATTTATTGATGTTTAAATAAAATACAAGGTTGTTGCGGAATCAAGATAACACAATTAAGTGAGTATCCTAACAACCTATGATTACAAATGATCTATATTTTTCAAATAGCTCTTTAGGATCGAGATACTTAAAGTTGTGAAGTATCCCTGTTTAAGATCGAGAGTATTTTAGACAAATTCACTTTCTTGCAAGGTGTATGCTAAAAAGTATTTTTGTTCAAGGAATGACTTAGTATTTATAGACAACAAATTCACCAGTGAATTTGTGCCGTACAAATATGGTTGGCATACATTTAATGATCCGACAAGAACATTAAATGTATTAGATAAGAATAAGGATAAAGTCACATCAAGTGTACGTGTATCCTTTTATCCAACCACCTTAACACACGTATACTTTTGTTAAAGAACAAGTGGATTGTTCTTTGGAAAGTGTGTTAAAGGCTAAAGTCAATCCTCGATATTAGTGTTCAGACTTGCAGGATCTAGAACACTAACAATCCTCCAGTGTGCAGATCTGGTAAGACTTCCAGTGGACTCCGCCATTTGTCAGTCTTCTTTCTTCAGACTTCAGTCTTTGACTTCAGTCAGAATGTCTTCAGTAGAATAGATCTGGACTGGGGTGAAGTCTTCAGTGAGCTAATCTGGAGAATGCTCCAGATTACCTGTACAAGTAAATGCTCACTAGTCTTCAATTATTTCTGGACAAATCTTCAGAGGGACTCCAGATTCCAAGTCTGGAGTAGGTCCAGTAGAATATGTTTTCTGGTCAGATCTTCAGTGAGCTCCAGTAGTCGGGTCTGGAGCGAGACCAGCAAAACAAGTTTCTTAACAAACCTAACTAAGGTTCCAGTAGTCCAGTCTGGAGCCAGTCCAGTAAGTCTGGACTAAATCTGGACCTAACAAATTCCCCCTATTTGTTTAGAAATAATGCAAGTATTTTTCAGACTTATAGATATACAAATTTGTATGTCTGGAAAACACTTGGTCGATTTAAGTCTAATCTAAGTTACTGGAAAACACTTTATAGATCATGAGTGTTTTTCAGTTTCATCTTTTAAGTTCTAACTTAGACTAAATCTGGTCATTCTACTTGTAAAAGTAAAAACTTGTAACTATTATTACTTTCATCAAAAAGGAAAATAATTACAACTTTCATAAAAAAAATAATTACAACAAGTACAATGTGTTAAGAGATCAGGCCCTTCTTCTTGATGAATGCCCTGGTGCATCTTCAGTGGCCTTCCTCTTTGGAGATGATAATGGAACAGACACTGGTGGTCTCAGACCCAACACAGCTTCCATTTCTTGGATTCTCTTCCAGACTTTCTCAATCCTCTTCATAAAAGCTTTCACATCTGGAGAGAGATCAGTCTTGCCTTTGAATGTCAATCCAATCTCCTTTAGTTCAGTCCATCCAAATGCTTGGACTGCAGTATCCTTCCTTTCATCAGTGAAGTTACCCTCCCTGGTCAACTTCACATTAAACCTGGTCATACCTTGATGATTTTCAGCCAGCATGATTTCAGCATTCACTATCTTTCTTGCATTGGCCCTGAACATCATCATTTCGTCATATTTCGCCCTTTGCTTAGCCAACTGGATCATTTCTTCAGTTTCCCTGGATACACCACTCTGCTGTCCTTCAGTGGACTGGTATTCTTGTCTATTAATTCTATGAGTGGTATCCAGAGGAATAAAGGTGCTCAGATCACCATCTTTTATAGCTTTCAGTTGCTTTGCAGTTAGCTTGGGCAGACCAGTAATTCTCTTTCTGTATTCCAGTTCCAGAGCTCCAGCATTCCTTCTTATTTTCTTCTGGAGGCTTACCAGCTCCTCCTTTCTTTGTTTGATAAGCTCTGGAATGGTTACACCATATATCAAAGAGTCATATACCTGCTCTTCCTCTGCATAGAATGAACGTATATGCACATCATCCAGTGCATCAAGACATTGTTGAACTCTGGGATCCTCCTTCATCCTTTTAAAGACTTCAATGTTTACGCCTAACCTACCAGCGTTATAGGAGTCCAGAGTACCCATTTGTGCCATATCCCTATGATGGGCCAGCAGTTCATTTCGTTGATTAGTCTTGAATATTTCTATCATGATACACTGTTGATTTAACTTCCTTGAAGTCTCATTGTCAACATCTTCTTCAGCTTGTTCTTGTTCTTCACCAGACACTACCTTTTCTTTCCCTTTAACCGCCTTCAGTGTGGTGGAAATGTCTGGGAAGCTTTCGAACTGGGGCTCACTGGCATCAGTACCAGTAGCTTCTTCTTCCAATGTTCTCTGGGCCAAACGTGCACTGGCATCAGTACCAGTCACTTGCCTTCTTTGAACAACGCTTTCAGTAGCGACTGCCCTTACTACCTCTTTCTTCTTCCTTGTTAACCCTTCTTGAACACCAGATCTCAATTCTTCCCCCTTGGAATGATCTCTAGTCCTTGACTTCAGATCATTCCATAACTCTTCCAGCATGTGCCTATCAAGCGAACCAAAGGTTCTTCCTTGTTCTGGTAATGAGGTCTGAAGTGCCTGGACTTCCCTTTTAAGATTTTCAATTTCTACTGGCAAGTCCTTGGGAAGCTCAACCTCAATCTTTCTTACAACTTCTGGCATTAACACATCCTGAAATGTCCTTAGGATTGATCCAGATACTTCATCAGATAATTCTTTCAGTAAATCACCCCTGACCTTTCTAACCACTTCGTCACTGAGGGTGTTGACCAGTTCAGTCTGGTCAAATGTAGGCCTGCTTTCCAGAGCACCAACTCTTGTAACAATCTTCTCAACCTCATCTTTAAGACCTGCCAGTGGTTGCACAACCTTATTTTCCACTGCAGTCTCAACAGAATTCACCATCTTTTCTTCCAACCCTTGTACTGCCACCCTTATATTTTGAGAATTTAGATTCGTGGCCAGTACCAACTCGTCCAGTTTATCAAACACCAACTTTTCATTTCCAGCAAAGAGGTTCATTTCTGACGCCATATTATTTGACAACATTGATTTGAAGTCAGAAATGACCTGGGATGATGACTGGAGTGATCTCTCCAGGTCCGCCACCCTACTAAGAAGGCCTTGGACCTCGGTGGAAGAAGAAGTGGAGAGACCACTGGGTTGTTCCAGGTGAGAAGTTACTCTTGTCATCAAAGGTACTTGTGTCCAGTCCTCTTCAGATTCAACATTAGAGACTGGCACACTTGGTTCAGTTGGGTGTACTGGTGATTGAGTTTGTGTTGGTGTGAAGTATGGGGTTGATTGAGGAATTGATGGTGGAGGTGGTGGTGGCATTGAAGGTTCTGGTGGTGGCATATCTGGTGTAGGTGTTTCGGTTTCTGGTGGAGGAGGTGGCATTTCTGGTGAACTTATAACCTGTACATCTTCACCCAAGAAATCCATATTTATATCCAAATTCTGATCTCCAGAAATAGGAGAGTCAGTCTCTTCCCAAAAAGAAGCACCAACCACATCTATCTGTTCACCAGACTGTGCACCAGATTGTGCACCAGTCTCTATACCAACATCAACATTTAAATCAAGTGGAGCCTCTTGCTCACCAGCAGCTTGATCTTCAGTCTGAACAACCTCTTCAACAACCTGGCCAATATCTTCTTGTACTACAGCCTGGACTTCAGTGTCCACTCTCTGTTCAAATTGTACAAGAGATTCAATATTTTCTTCAAAGATGGGAGAACCATCAATATTTATTGTATCACCAGGATGGGTTGATGGGTTTACCTGGACTCCTCCCCTCATCAGACGCCTATGAGTTCTTGGTCGTCTGGAAAGCTCATCAACTGCTTGACTTGAACTTTCAACTGGAGCCACTTGCCTTATTGGCTGTACCATTTCAACAATCTGAACATCTTCACTACCAGTAGGTACATCAACAACTTGTACCCTTACTGGTGCCACATTCTCTTCAATTCTTTGAAGTGTCAGCATTGCTGGAGGAATATCCACCTCTCCATCCCTGGACCTCAAGTTGGCCAGATCTCGCATATACTCACTCATTGAGAAGTGAGTGGTTTCAAAATCATACCCCTCTCCAAGTGCATTTTTGAATATAAGGGAAAGAAAGCGAATATATGGCACGAATGGCTTTCTCCCCTTGGCCTTTATGCGTTCCACCAGATCATCAAAAAATATCTGGGCGAAATCTACCCTTAGCCCAAACCATAAGCAATAGGCAATCTGGAGGTGTGTTTGATTGATTTGATCCAATCCTCCAGAACTACCTCCAAGACATTCGACGATGTGTGTGAAGAAGTATCTCCACGAATCCGTCAGTCTGCTCATGTAAATGGTCCCTTTCCTCAACAACTGACCATTTTCATCAACTATCTCTGTATGCCCCATTAATCGGCATACCTCCCTGAAATTGATACCAGAAGGGAGTGGCATTGCCAGCTCATTCTCATCCAGATAGTTTAACTGAAGAGCCATTCTGAGAGAATGTACTGAAAGAGTCAAGGGTCTGGTCCCTTGCTCAAGAGAGTAAACAATGCAGGAATTTGCCTCATTGTATTCGGCTGTATACCAGAATTCACAAAGATAATTGTGATACATCTTTTCTGGATTTAAAGTTAGGGCACCATATAGTGGACATGAGAGAAAAAAGGTGTTTAATCTCCCAATTATAGATTGTGGATCATGGACACTGGATAGCGTGAGTTTTGCCATCCAGTTATTCATATTCATCCTTAAAGCCCTAGCTTCAAGGTTGATATGACGTGCTCTAACTACATCAGCTGAAGGAGCATATTCAGCGGATAGAAGATTTCTTGGAGAATTTGATTGTCTAGGAGCCATTTGATATATAGAAGAAGATGAAAATGAAATTGAATGAATATTTAAGGGTTTAACATTCCCAACTCACCAACAAGATATTCAAAAGTTTTTACATCCAGTGGTTTAGTAAAAATGTCAGCGAGTTGTTTGTCAGTGGGAATAAAATGGAGTTCAATGTTGTTTTTCATAATATGATCGCGAATGAAATGGTACCTTAGATCAATGTGTTTGGTTCTGGAGTGCATGACTGGATTGTTGGAGATAGCGATGGCACTGGTATTATCACAAAAGATTGGAGTTTTTGAATATTTAATACCATAATCAAGCAACTGGTTCTTCATCCAGAGTATCTGAGCACAACAACTGGCTGCAGACACGTATTCAGCTTCAGCAGTGGATAATGAAACTGAAGTTTGCTTCTTACTGGTCCAGCTGACCAGTTTGCCACCTAGGAAATGACATCCACCAGTTGTGGATTTCCTATCTATCTTGCAACCTGCATGATCTGAATCTGAATAACCCATTAGATCCATTCCAGAGCCTTTGGGGTACCAAAGACCTAGACTGGGAGCACCTTTTAGGTACTTCAGTATGCGCTTTACAGCGAGCATATGAGATTCCTTTGGATTAGACTGATATCTGGCACATAAACATGTTGAAAACATAATATCTGGTCTACTGGCCGTTAAATACATCAGTGAACCAACCATGCCTCTAAAGACAGTGGTGTTCACTGGTTTGCCATCTGGATCCGAGTCCAGTGTCAGTGGTGCAGAAATTGGAGTTGGTTTAGATGGTGAAGAATTCATATCGAATTTCTTTAAAAGATCTCTAACATATTTTTCCTGATTAATAAAAATTCCATCTTTGTTTTGCTTAATCTGGAGTCCAAGAAAATATGTTAATTCACCCATCAAACTCATTTCATATTCAGTGGACATGATTTTAGAAAATTTCTGGCACATGTTTTCATCAGTAGACCCAAAAATTATATCATCAACATAAATTTGTACCATTAACAGATTACCTTTCTCATGGAGAATGAATAAGGTATTGTCAATTGCACCTCGTTTAAAACCATTTTTCAACAAATGTTTAGTCAGAGTATCATACCAGGCACGTGGGGCTTGTCTGAGGCCATATAGCGCTTTGTCCAGACGATATACCCAATGTGGATGCTTGTCATCAACGAAACCTGGAGGTTGTCTGACGTAAACTTCTTCTTCAAGCTTCCCATTCAAGAAAGCACTCTTTACGTCCATCTGGTAGACCTTGAACTGGTGATTAGCAGCGAATGCTAAGAAAATTCTGATCGCTTCAAGTCTAGCCACTGGAGCAAAAGATTCATCAAAGTCGACATCTGACTGGCAGTAGCCTTGTGCTACCAGTCTGGCCTTGTTTCTTATTACGTGGCCATCTTCATCTACTTTGTTTCTGAAGACCCATCTTGTTCCAATTGGTTCTTTCTTTCCAACTGGGAAAGGAACCAGATACCATACTTTGTTCCTTTCAAACTGGTGAAGCTCTTCTTGCATAGCAGTCACCCAGTTTGGATCTTCCAGAGCCTCGTCAATCTTCTTAGGTTCTATCAAAGATAGAAAACTGACGTATAAGCATTGATTACTGGAGGCTCTTCTGGTCTGAACACCACGACTGGAGTCACCTAAGATCTGATCAATAGGGTGAGCTTTTGTCCATCTGGAGTACTGACCAGGATTGTTACTGACAACAATATCAGTGCAAGAATTCAGTTGAGTCTCCTCTGGAGTTGATTCTGGAGGAGGGTCTTGCCAAATTACTTCAGTATCTTCATCTGAGTCATTTAGATCACGATTTGCATCATGAAATTCTTCATTTGAAGGCATTTCCTGGAGTACTGGTTCAGTATGAAATTCTTCACCAGAAGACATTTCTGGTAAATTCTCAACTGACACTGATACTGGAGTAGTACGCACATCTGAACCAATATTAATTTCAGAGGGTAGTTTGAAAATAATAGAGGGATAGAATGGAGTACTACTGGAGAGTTTCTTTTTCTGAACAGGTTCCAGATCAGGATGACTGGAAACTGTGTCTGGTGAATCTTCAAATTTGTCGTTTATAGGATCAGATTCACAAAAGACAATTGGTGTTACTGGGGGAGTGACAGGGACTAGCTTCTTGTTGATTGATGCATTTGATTCATCAAATGTTACATGAATTGACTCATGGACCTTTTCCAGTCTCTTGTTGTAGACTCTGAAGGCCTTGCGAATGGCTGAATAGCCTAAGAAATACCCTTCATCAGCTTTGGCATCAAATTTGCCTAGCTGACTGGAGTCGTTCAGGATGTAAACTGGACATCCAAAAACGTGAAAATAACCAATGTTTGGTTTTCTATTTCTTAAGACTTCATAGGCTGTCTTTTTGTGTCTTTTGATGTACACTGATCGATTCTGGGTGTGGCAAGCAGTTGCAATTGCTTCCGCCCAGAAACTGGTAGACAGTCCAGATTCAGCAAGCATACTTCTGGCAGCTTCTATCAGCGTTCGATTTTTCCTTTCCACAACTCCATTTTGCTCTGGAGAGCGGGCTGAAGAGAAGTTCTGGGAGATGCCAGTGTCAGTACAGAATGACTCCAGAGTTGCATTCTGGAATTCTGTTCCATTGTCACTTCTTAACTGACACACTTTTCGACTGTACTTGAGCTCAATTTGCTTGATAAGACTGATGATTTCAGCAGCAGCTTCACTTTTGGACCTCAGAAAGATCACCCAACAATATCTGGAGAACTCATCTATGATCACCAGGGTGTATCTTTTACCAGCACGAGTCTGAACGTTCACTGGACCAAAAAGATCCATATGAAGCATGTGAAGAGGTTCAGTAATGCTGAAATTCTGTCTGGTCTTGAAACTGGTACGCTTTTGCTTACCCATCTCACATCCTGGACATGGTCTTTCCTTTTTGAAGGAGACTGAAGGTATCCCATCTGCAAGTTGTTTTCTGGACAACTTGTTAATGTTTTGAAGTTTAAATGGGATAACCTTTTATGCCATAACCAGTTTGTGTCTTCATCAGCTTGAGTATAGAAACACTGCTCTGAAGGAGAGCTTTCCATATCCATCACGTACACATTCCCTTTTCTGGGAGCAATCAACACTACCTTCCAGTCCTTGTTGAATACGATGCCCTGAGCAACATTGAATAAGACTTGATAGCCATCGTCACACAGTTGACTTACACTGATCAAGTTATATTTCAAACCATTCACAAATGCAACTCGTCTGAACTTGACTTGTCCATTGTTCAGAACACCATATCCCTCAGTCTTTCCACAACCATCATTTCCAAATGTGATGGAGGGTCCATCAGAAATGGTGAACTCCTCCAGTAGGGTCTTACATCCGGTCATCGTCCTGCCAGCTGCACTGTCAAGATACCAGATAAGCTTCTTTCGATCGCCCTACACATACACCAGATATTGATCAGTTAGATTTGGGAACCCATCGACTGATGGGTTCACTGGACCCTCCCTTATAGGTCCCTGGGGCAATCTGGTCTAGTTCACTATGTTCAATAGTGGTCTTAGAAGAGAAGACCACTGGGGTTGATGGTTTTAAAACCTTTTCATTTTTCTCAACTGGAGAAATAAATTTGTCTTTCTTTGAAAAAGGTTTTGTATTTTGTCTAGGGCCAGATGAAGTACCCTCAAGAAAGTTTAATCTTGCATTAAAACTTTGTGATTGACGAGTCAGAATTTGAATCTGGCTCTCTATCCTGGACAAAATATTTTCTTCAGATGATACCTTAGCCTTTCCAGTCAAAGGCTTTGGTAAGGGATTGGTCTGAGGTAAAGGTCTATTCTGCTTCACCTTTTTAACTGGAGCAGTCATCTGGACAGCTCCAGTCTTAACCTCTGGGGATTGAACTGGGTCTAAATTGGTCTTGGGTGTTTCAGGCATATCATAAACAGTTGTGGGCCTTAACACCTCTGGTAATCGATCGATTACTGGTATTAATGATGCAACATTAGTATTTCCATCTAAATATGCACGTTTTTGAGCAGGAAATTGTTTAACTGAAGCATCATATGGCTTTTTAGTTTCTAGCCATGACTTTATTACCAGTTTTTCTTTCTCTAGAATGATCTCAAGATCTTGCTTTTCTTGAATCAATTGTTCAGTTACCAGAACCTGGGCTTGAAATGCCAGTTCAATGTCTTGAAGCTCTTTTAATTTTGATTTTAAAGCATTTATTTCAGAAGAATCTGTTTCTAGACCATTTACACAATCAGATCTAACAGTTTCTACAAAAATTAAATCAGAATTTAAAGCTTCAGCAATGTCCAGTTTTAGTTCTTGGTCAGTTGCATTATCATAATCACTAACCTTTTTAATAACAATGTCCACCCATCGTCCAGATGTGACATCTTCCTTCACCAGGTGCTCATCAACTTCCAGAGCCATGTAACAGCAATCTCTTTCTTCTTCTTCATCAACAGATGAGTCATCAGAAGGAACCCACTTCTCTTCAGTTGTAGCAATCATGCACTTATTATTGTCTTCAATTTGTTGTGCCATGAGAGCAATTTGGGCCTTAAGCTTTTTATATTTCATTTTATAGCTATCATCAGGCTTATTATGAGAAGAGAATGGACCAGGCTTGGATGCAAACTGGTTGGACCTGCACTCTTTCATGAAATGACCCTTTTTGCCACACTTAAAGCATGTCAAATTGGTCTTGTCAGTGGAAGAACTGGATGCAAATTGTCCAGATGGCTTATTTGCTCTTGCTTTGAAACGGTTAAACGTTTTAGCAATCATTGCAATAAGGTCATCATCTTCAGTTTCATCACAACAGTCTGGAGAGATTTGACTGGCCTCTCCAGAATCCATAAGTTCAGACACCATCTTCTTCATAGAAAATACATTCTCAGAAGATATCAGTGCTGTACTTGGTGGTTCAGAATAACTAACCACATTAGGAGTACTGGAGGCATGGTTAAAAGCATCTTGTTCTGCAACCACTCTCTGAGCTTGATTTCTTCAGTGTACCTGAAGGCTCCATATAGAGTTGAGAGAGTGTGTGTGTGCAGAGTTTTACCTTGTCGTAAAACAAGTATCATGTGAGACCATTTGGTGGGCAGAATGTCACAAAATTTCTCCAGAAGTATATCCTTGTCCTTCTCAACCCCAAGACCTCTCAATTGGTTTATGATACTCATAAATCTGGTGTAAGTACCAGTGAGAGACTCGTTAGGTTGAGCAAAAAATGACTCATACCTCTTGTTTAAGGAGACCTTTCTGGTGACAATGGTGTCATCTCCTCCTTCATGTTGGTTAAGTAGCTCATCCCACATGGTTTTGGCACTAGGAAAAAGAACTAGTGTGGGAATTAGGGTTTCTGGAACGGCCCCGAGGATCATGTTTTTAAGGAGGGTGTCAAGATTCACCAATCTCCTCTCCTCTTCTGACCAATGTTCCTCCCTTTTTTCCCTTCCCCTTCTAGATCCAGAAGGATCAAGAAGTGGATTGAGAGGTGATGTAGGTACATATGGACCTTCGTTTAAGATCTTCATCATGTTCCTCTCAATACCAGTGACATGCAAAATCATCCTAGCTTTCCACGTACCAAATTCATCACTGTTCCCACTGAATTTAGGAACAGGATTATTCGAGTAGTGCACATGCACGTGTGGAGAAGCAGGAGTAGGAGGAGGAGGTGGAGGATTAGTGTTATTAACGTTTTGTGGTTCATTTTGATCATGCATATTTACATTAGGATCGGGACCAAGACTAAAACCTTGTGTATTTTCTTGGTTAGCCATCAAGAACAGATCTAGGCAATGATTAGCCTTCTGCTCTGATACCAAATGTGAGTCCCTTAATTAACGAGATGGTTAACCAATAGAAAGTGTAAAATACAACAAGTCTAATAATCACTAGATATGGACTAGTATTACTTGTAAATAAAGATGCAAGATATATAAACAAAGTAATACAAGACTTAAAGCAATAAACAAATAAAGTGGACCATTATGTATGTTTCATGGGTATTTCATTTATGATGTTTAAATAAAATACAAGGTTGTTGCGGAATCAAGATAACACAATTAAGTGAGTATCCTAACAACCTATGATTACAATGATCTATATTTGTCAAATAGCTCTTTAGGATCGAGATACTTAAAGTTGTGAAGTATCCCTGTTTAAGATCGAGAGTATTTGGACAAATTCACTTATATGCAAAAGGAATGCTTAAAGTATTTTTGTTCAAGGAATGACTTAGTATTTATAGGCAACAAATTCACCAGTGAATTTGTGCCGTACAAATATGGTTGGCATACATTTAATGATCCGACAAGAACATTAAATGTATTAGATAAGAATAAGGATAAAGTCACATCAAGTGCAAGTGTATCCTATTATCCAACCACCTTAACACACGTATACTTTTGTTAAAGAACAAGTGGATTGTTCTTTGGAAAGTGTGTTAAAGGCTAAAGTCAATCCTCGATACTAGTGTTCAGACTTGCAGGATCTAGAACACTAACAATCCTCCAGTGTGCAGATCTGGTAAGACTTTCCAGTGGACTCCGCCATTTGTTAAGTCTTCTTCCTTCAGACTTCAGTCTTGACTTCAGTCAGAATGTCTTCAGTAGAATAGATCTGGACTGGGGTGAAGTCTTCAGTGAGCTAATCTGGAGAATGCCCCAGATTACCTGTACAAGTAAATGCTCACTAGTCTTCAATTATTTCTGGACAAATCTTCAGAGGGACTCCAGATTCCAAGTCTGGAGTAGGTCCAGTAGAATATGTTTTCTGGTCAGATCTTCAGTGAGCTCCAGTAGTCGGGTCTGGAGCGAGACCAGCAAAACAAGTTTCTTAACAAACCTAAATAAGGTTCCAGTAGTCCAGTCTGGAGCCAGTCCAGTAAGTCTGGACTAAATCTGGACCTAACACGGCTTACCAATGAACTCCAGATGTGGTCTCGATTAATTTGGTAATCTTAATTAGTTGTAAAAATGAGAAACAGAATCGTTAAATTATGGAATGACATTGATCCATATCCATAATTAACAAGGTATCTGAAACAAAGGGATAATAAACACTGAAACCATTTCAAGATACTTTAAGAAACTATACTTAAATATTTCCGGGAGCATTGGCGTGTTGCTAGACGCTAACCAATGTTATTGTCTTTATTATAACATGCTCAAGTGAGAGCTGTTGGAATATGATCACGTTAAATAAACGCATGTCCGAAAATGTTTAAGCCTACGGGGTCACACGCGATGACACTTAGATATCCGGTAATATGTATGTATTGTATCTACATATTTATAATCACCAAATTGAGAGAAATGATAATTGGACATTATTAACTAGATATGTTAATTAGAATTATTTATTAATTAATAAATATGAATTATTAATTATTAAATATTAATTAATAATTAATGTAATTATTAATTAAACCCTAGTCCAAGTCAAAAGATGTTAGCATTGCACTTATTATTTGTTTCCATTTGTTGTGCCATGAGAGCAATTTGGGCCTTAAGCTTTTTATATTTCATTTTATAGCTATCATCAGGCTTATTATTGGAAGAGAATGGACCAGGCTTGGATGCAAACTGGTTGGACCTGCACTCTTTCATGAAATGACCCTTTTTGCCACACTTAAAGCATGTCAAATTGGTCTTGTCAGTGGAAGAATTGGATGCAAATTGTCCAGATGGCTTATTTGCTCTTGCTTTGAAACGGTTAAACGTTTTAGCAATCATTGCAATAAGGTCATCATCTTCAGTTTCATCACAGTCTAGAGAGATTTGACTGGACTCTCCAGAATCCATAAGTTCAGACACCATCTTCTTCATAGAAAATACATTCTCAGAAGATATCAGTGCTGTACTTGGTGGTTCAGAATAACTAACCACTTTAGGAGTACTGGAGGCATGGTTAAAAGCATCTTGTTCTGCAAACACTCTCTGAGCTTGATTTTCTTCAGTGTACCTGAAGGCTCCATATAGAGTTGAGAGAGTGTGTGTGTGCAGAGTTTTACCTTGTCGTAAAACAAGTATCATGTGAGACCATTTGGTGGGCAGAATGTCACAAAATTTCTCCAGAAGTATATCCTTGCCCTTCTCAACCCCAAGACCTCTCAATTGGTTTATGATACTCATAAATCTGGTGTAAGTACCAGTGAGAGACTCGTTAGGTTGAGCAAACAATGACTCATACCTCTTGTTTAAGGAGACCTTTCTGGTGACAATGGTGTCATCTCCTCCTTCATGTTGGTTAAGAAGCTCATCCACATGGTTTTGGCACTAGGAAAAAGAACTAGTGTGGGAATAGGGTTTCTGGAACGGCCACGAGGATCATGTTTTTAAGGAGGGTGTCAAGATTCACCAATCTCCTCTCCTCTTCTGACCAATGTTCCTCCCTCTTTTCCCTTCCCCTTCTAGATCCAGAAGGATCAAGAAGTGGATTGAGAGGTGATGTAGGTACATATGGACCTTCGTTTAAGATCTTCATCATGTTCCTCTCAATACCAGTGACATGCAAAATCATCCTAGCTTTCCACGTACCAAATTCATCACTGTTCCCACCTGAATTTAGGAACAGGATTATTCGAGTAGTGCACATGCACGTGTGGAGAAGCAGGATTAGGAGGAGGAGGTGGAGGATTAGTGTTATTAACGTTTTGTGGTTCATTTTGATCATGCATATTTACATTAGGATCGGGACCAAGACTAAAACCTTGTGTATTTTCTTGGTTAGCCATCAAGAACAGATCTAGGCAATGATTAGCCTTCTGCTCTGATACCAAATGTGAGTCCCTTAATTAACGAGATGGTTAACCAATAGAAAGTGTAAAATACAACAGGTCTAATAATCACTAGAATTGGACTAGTATTACTTGTAAATAAAGATGCAAGATATATAAACAAAGTAATACAAGACTTAAAGCAATAAACAAATAAAGTGGACCATTATGTATGTTTCATGGGTATTTAATTTATTGATGTTTAAATAAAATACAAGGTTGTTGCGGAATTAAGATAACACGATTAAGTGAGTATCCTAACAACCTATGATTACAAATGATCTATATTTGTCAAATAGCTCTTTAGGATCGAGATACTTAAAGTTGTGAAGTATCCCTGTTTAAGATCGAGAGTATTTTAGACAAATTCACTTTCTTGCAAGGTGTATGCTAAAAGTTTTTGTTCAAGGAATGACTTAGTATTTATAGACAACAAATTCACCAGTGAATTTGTGCCGTACAAATATGGTTGGCATACATTTAATGATCCGACAAGAACATTAAATGTATTAGATAAGAATAAGGATAAAGTCACATCAAGTGCAAGTGTATCCTTATTATCCAACCACCTTAACACACGTATACTTTTGTTAAAGAACAAGTGGATTGTTCTTTGGAAAGTGTGTTAAAGGCTAAAGTCAATCCTCGATATTAGTGCTCAGACTTGCAGGATCTAGAACACTAACAATCCTCCAGTGTGCAGATCTGGTAAGACTTCCAGTGGACTCCGCCATTTGTTAAGTCTTCTTCCTTCAGACTTCAGTCTTTGACTTCAGTCAGAATGTCTTCAGTAGAATAGATCTGGACTGGGGTGAAGTCTTCAGTGAGCTAATCTGGAGAATGCTCCAGAATACCTGTACAAGTAAATGCTCACTAGTCTTCAATTATTTCTGGACAAATCTTCAGAGGGACTCCAGATTCCAAGTCTGGAGTAGGTCCAGTAGAATATGTTTTCTGGTCAGATCTTCAGTGAGCTCCAGTAGTCGGGTCTGGAGCGAGACCAGCAAAACAAGTTTCTTAATAAACCTAACTAAGGTTCCAGTAGTCCAGACTTTTGGACCTCAGAAAGATCACCCAACAATATCTGGAGAAATCATCTATGATCACCAGGGTGTATCTTTTACCAGCACGAGTCTGAACGTTCACTGGACCAAAAAGGTCCATATGAAGCATGCGAAGAGGTTCAGTAATGCTGAAATTCTGTCTGGTCTTGAAACTGGTACGCTTTTGCTTACCCATCTCACATCCTGGACATGGTCTTTCCCTTTTGAAGGAGACTGAAGGTATCCCATCTGCAAGTTGTTTTCTGGACAACTTGTTAATGTTTTTGAAGTTTAAATGGGATAACCTTTTATGCCATAACCAGTTTGTGTCTTCATCAGGTTGAGTATAGAAACACTGCTCTGAAGGAGAGCTTTCCATATCCATCACGTACACATTCCCTTTTCTGGGAGAATTTGATTGTCTAGGAGCCATTTGATATATAGAAGAAGATGAAAATGAAATTGAATGAATATTTAAGGTTTATGAAGAATTTAATGAATTTGAAGTTAATATGCGAGTATTATGATTGGAAAATGAATGAAGAATTGAATGAAGGAATTTGAAGATTTGGGAGTAAATGTTCGAAGTAAATGAAATTGAAAGTGAAAGTGGGTATATATAGGAGAGATAATGTGGAACTCAAACGTTTAATTTGAATTTATCAAATAACATTTTTGATCGGGTTTTGAGATCCGCATTAAATTGTATCACATCACCCATAAATGGTTGATGGTTCACCGCCCACAAAAACTAACCAACTTGTACCTTTTTGTTTTCCCAAAGTAAAAAGACCATCATTGTTTTGAACAACTTACATGCCACGTAGGATTTAAGATAAATATCTTTGAAAAGGTTTGCTTACGTGGCACATACAAAGATCAAGTATTTTGAAAATATTATGACATTTATTCAGTGCATCTGGAGGTTGACTAGACCCTCCAGTATCACTGGTGGATTAGTCCAGTGAACATGTACTGATGGGACACTGGAGGGACACTCCAGTAAAGTACCAGTGAACAACCAATTTTGAAAGACTGGAAACCTTAAAACTTGCACGTCAACTAATACAGACAAATGAGAGGGACACATTTACAAGAAGACATAAGTCAACTCAAACACGCACTTCAACCTGTCCATACCAGTGAGAGGGACAAATTTACAAAGCACCAGTAATATTTTCTGAAGAATTTGTCCAGTGAGAAAATTAATTCCCCCTGAACTTAAACATTTTTAAGAGAAAATATTTTTTAAGTCTTCCCTGGAATGTTGATCCAGAAATAAATTTTTGAATCTTTAAATCAAAGATCCTTAGTAGTACACAATGGCGTTCAATACAAGGTTCCAGATTTAAGGGTTTAACATTCCCAACTCACCAACAAGATATTCAAAAGTTTTTTACATCCAGTGGTTTAGTAAAAATGTCAGCGAGTTGTTTGTCAGTGGGAATAAAATGGAGTTCAATGTTGTTTTTCATAATATGATCGCGAATGAAATGGTACCTTAGATCGATGTGTTTGGTTCTGGAGTGTATGACTGGATTGTTGGAGATAGCGATGGCACTGGTATTATCACAAAAGATTGGAGTCTTTGAATATTTAATACCATAATCAAGCAACTGGTTCTTCATCCAGAGTATCTGAGCACAACAACTGGCTGCAGACACGTATTCAGCTTCAGCAGTGGACAATGAAACTGAAGTTTGCTTCTTACTGGTCCAGCTGACCAGTTTGCCACCTAGGAAATGACATCCACCAGTTGTGGATTTCCTATCTATCTTGCAACCTGCATGATCTGAATCTGAATAACCCGTTAGATCCATTCCAGAGCCTTTGGGGTACCAAAGACCTAGACTGGGAGCACCTTAGGTACTTCAGTATGCGCTTTACAGCGAGCATATGAGATTCCTTTGGATTAGATTGATATCTGGCACATAAACATGTTGAAAACATAATATCTGGTCTACTGGCCGTTAAATACATCAGTGAACCAACCATGCCTCTATAGACAGTGGTGTTCACTGGTTTGCCATCTGGATCCGAGTCCAGTGTCAGTTGTGCAGAAATTGGAGTTGGTTTAGATGGTGAAGAATTCATATCGAATTTCTTTAAAAGATCTCTAACATATTTTTCTTGATTAATAAAAATTCCATCTTTGTTTTGCTTAATCTGGAGTCCAAGAAAATATGTTAATTCACCCATCAAACTCAATTCATATTCAGTGGACATGATTTTAGAAAATTTCTTGCACATGTTTTCATCAGTAGACCCAAAAATTATATCATCAACATAAATTTGTACCATTAACAGATTACCTTTCTCGTGAAGAATGAATAAGGTATTGTCAATTGCACCTCGTTTAAAACCATTTTTCAACAAATGTTTAGTCAGAGTATCATACCAGGCACGTGGGGCTTGTCTGAGGCCATATAGCGCTTTGTCCAGACGATATACCCAATGTGGATGCTTTCATCAACGAAACCTGGAGGTTGTCTGACATAAACTTCTTCTTCAAGCTTCCCATTCAAGAAAGCACTCTTTACGTCCATCTGGTAGACCTTGAACTGGTGATTAGCAGCGAATGCTAAGAAAAATCTGATCGCTTCAAGTCAGC
>CM067169.1:71302333-71360882 GCA_034093135.1 Erigeron breviscapus
ACAGTTATCTCGGCAATTGACAGTTTCAGAAAAACTCAAAATTACCAAAATTAAGCACAAAAACAACTTGATTCAAGCTTGTAGATCGTTCAGATATGCTGATTGTGCTCTGATACCAATTGTTATTTGTATAATTTGAGCTTTAGTGTGTGTTTTAGTGTGTGTCAATGGCGGTTTTAGAGAGAGAAAGTAGAGAGAGAGTAGAGAGAGAGTCAGGGAAAGTTTAGATAGTATTATGGGTGAAAAGGTTACATATTCACTTATGGAGGGGGTTTATATACATATGATCTATTTACACTATGCCCCCTTCCATTCTAACATGTTTACATTCTAAGTACAAAACAACATAAAGTACACAAATCAACTACTACATATTATATTTCTAACATATGTCTAATACAAATACAAAATGTACATTAAAATGACTTAAGTAGCTAAATTAAAGACACAAAATATGTATATACATATAACATACGGATATATATATATATAAATATATGTATGAACACAAAGTACACCTTAAAAGCCTACATACTAGCAAATTAAACACCAATACATGCACCTAGACATACAATACATATACATACATGTTTTATCTACAAAACTAAATACCCTTCACAAAATTTAAACCAAAAAAATCCCTTCCTTTTTCCTTGTTGAGCCGTCCCCCCTCCCTTCCCAATATCATTTCACCTATCAAATTTTAGGAACTCTTACACTCCTCCCTTCCCTCCTCATTACTTCCTTGTCTCTTCCCAAAACAAACACACACAACATACTCACAAAAATATTCTTCTTCTCTATCTTTTTCTCTCTAGCTCACGGCTCAAGTAATCAAGAAAAAGACAAGACAAAATCAATCTAAACTATATTAATAATAAGGGTTTATATAGGATTAAACAAGGGTTGATTCAAGATACATTTAAGGGTTATTTTAAGCTTGAAATAAGGGTTGTTTGGAGCCATAAAGGTCACGAAAAATCTGCCCAAAATCATCTTCAAACCAAGTTCTTCAAGGGTATAAATCTTCATCTCTTTACTAGATCTATATTGTTCTTGTTTATGTTCAAAGGTTTTATCAAAAGTTTATGTTTTCTTCTTGTTTTCTTTGTAATATACAATTGATGAAGGCAAAGTTGATAGGATCTTTCTCCTCATGCATATGCATGTCGAAATCTATGAGAAAGATCCAAGGATTCAACAAGTTTAAGACCCAAAAGTGATGTTATAGATTAGTAGCTTTTAAAGTGATTTTCCTTTTGATAGATCTATATGTTTTTGTATATTTTGAAGAATATATTTTTGAGATTTTTCATTAAAAAGATGTTTTTATGTTGTAGATGATAGATCTATAAAGATTGGTATTGAAAAGTGTTGATTTGAATGCATGCATGTTAGATCTAAGAAAGTTGAATCTTGTTGTTGGATTATGAGATGGATATGGACTTGTATTAAGTGAAAAATATGTTAAAAGAGGTATAATAATCTGGAAATTTGATGTTGAGAGGTATAAAAATAAAGTATTAATCTTGTAAATGATGAACTCAAGTGTTAATAAAGCAAGAATGGTCATTGGTGAGTTGTTTGGACCCAAATACTTTCTGACAGAATTATTCTTCTGTTTTTGGACGGATAAACTGAACATGTGAGGGCCGTTTCAAGCAAAACTTTCAAAATAAAAGTTGTAGATAAAAGAGTTAAGTTTAATCTCCAACTGGAATCACTCAAAAATACTAAACCAAACCAAAGATATGATTTTTCTACCAAAAGTGGTCAAAACTGGATTTTTGTCTTAATGTTGAGTCAACTTTGACGATTTTTAATTTCTTAACTAATACGTTTCAGAAGTTTAAACTTGGTGTGAACTGAGTTCAAAGTGTCCCTAACTTAAAATAAAATTAGGAGATTTTTCTTAAATGTCCATCATAGAAATCTTTTATAAAATATTTTGAGTTGCACAGCAGCTCTTGTTCTGACCAGTTTTGGTTTGGTAATTTTTAGAGGTAGTAAACAATGTCTAAAAATTTAGCAAAAATTCACATAAATATAGGACACATATATGTCTCTGTATAAAAAATCACCAACGTCCAAATAATTCAACTTAACCAAGAATGACTACTCAACATTTTATGAAAATAAGTGTTAAAACAGGAAAATTCCAAGTAAAAGTTCTTCACAATAAAATAAGCTAAAAGTCACTAGAGTGCAACTTTGATCAACTCCAACAATCTCGTAACAAAAAGTATTATAAACCTACTGAGAATATGTCAAATAAAAGTTATAAAACTTAACTTGGTTATTAAAATGGCAAAGGCAAGCCTACAAATCACTAATTCGGTTCATATAAGCACTAACCGAAAGCTTTAATTTGCACGTATCACACCACCACCACTATCACGACTTAAGACACCAAAATATAATGAACATTTTGTAAATAATGAAATAAGGATGAAAATCCATTTTGACGCATTTGAATTGCTCGAAAAATGAGGCTTAAATCACTATTTCGGTAAACAATTTATAAGCTTAGAATCCTCAAAATGAGCGAGACACGGGAGAGGTTGAATTGATATGATTTTCCCATGATAAAAGTTGCCTAAAAGGCCTGAGATTTTTAGCCAAAAAGTTATGTGGTGATTTCTAAGAATTTCTATTAATTATTAAATTTAAATGATAATTAAAAAGGTAAATAAATAAATTATATAAATCATGAAATTGGTTAAATAATCACAACCAATGATGAAAGTGACTAAAACCTACTGGAGTGAAATCATTTCAAGTCAAAGAACAAATGTCATATAATTTAGAAATAATTAAGTAAGTGAAAATCACTAATTAATAACTATTTTAAATTAATAAGAAAAATTACATAAATAAATATATATATCACAATACTCTAAGTTAAAAAGCATAATAATCAGTTACAAAGGCAACTATGATACTTAAAAGTATTTTTAAGGAATTATATAATTACTAGATCGATAAAATGAATAAATAATTAAATAAATAATATTAAATTGAATAAATGATTATAAATCAGAAAATATTCATGAATACCAATATTATAAAGTTACTAATGTCAAATGACATGATTAAGCAAAGCGTACAATGGGAACCATGATAATCAAAGGCAAGTTAGCGAAATTCTAACAACTTATAACTACATGTATAATAAAAGTGACCCTTTTACACCAACCCTCTCAACAATAAAAAAGATGCGAATATTAACAATATACTTGGACCCCAAAATTTATGACAACATAATGAAAGTGACATTTCTTAGTGATGGCTTAAGATAGGAACTTACGTATATTAGTCCTATCGTAGGGATAGTCTTGGCTTGGAATGTGATTGAGGAATATGACGGATATATGATCAAGGAAGCGATAGATGGGAAGTACCCATTTTGGATAAGTGAGTATAATATGCGGCATATCAAGGTGAGTCATAGCCCCTTTTCAAACTCTTTTATATGTTTTACTTACAAGGTGAAAAGCATGATAAATAAAACTGATTTCTTTTATGAAATGATATTCGAAAGAATGATTATGATATGGGAATTATATGGTATGTTCAACGTGTTGTATGTTATATGATGAGCTTGAGTACTGTCAAACGGTGGTCCCCTGTACACTACTATTAACTCATTGAGGCCCGTAGTTAGAGGGTTGCGCAACTAGGATTCGTCCCCTCACTCACCAAGATGGCAGCGGGTTGACTGGCCGCCTGAGTTGCCGCCCTCATCTCCGGTCTGCCTAGGGGTGCTCTAATCTACTTTATATATTATTGGTCGTCTCCATGGCACGACCCATTTATTATTATTATTGCACGTGATTGACAGCATGTGCTTCTATTATCATATCTTCGGGACGTATTATCATTATTATTATTTGGACGTGAAAGGGTCTTAGTAGTGGCTCAAGAACAATCTCATCGAATTACGTCATGGTAGTCTTACCATTGACCAAGTGGTATTGATATTATTTATGGTTGGATATTATGGATTGAACATACGGTTTGGGTATTGGACCTTATATGGAATCTTGAAAGTTGTTGAAATTGGCGATATTGAACATTGATGACCGAATGGTTTTGGTATGATGAATGATCAATCGATTGATATATTTTTCTCTCACGATAAATGTGACAAATGAAAACTTTATAATTTACCATGGATTTCTCAACTATTTTGAAATGGATATGTAACGAGGTTTACTTGCAAACCTATGCACTCACCAACTACGTTTTCGTAGTTGACACTTTTTCTTCATGCTTTTCAGGAATTAGCGTAAGCTTTGAGAAATTATATGCATCATGATTATTTGCATTGCACTTGGGAGTCAAAGATCAAACCTTGTGACGGGTGATGGAATCCGCCTTGATCATTGTAGTATATCATCTCATGTATTTGTTATTTGTTTCGTGGACTCAATATCCAAGTATAGTAGACGTATTGTACTTGGGAATTGGTTCACATGTTTGTGCATTGTAAAATTATTTTTATCAACTAAAGCTATGGTGAATGTTATCTATTATCCTTTGTTTTGAATACTCGACTTTCTGTACATTTCATCGTTCCGCCTTGGTTGGGGTGTTACAGAAAATGGTATCAGAGCCTAAGGTTATAGAGAACATTGGGGTTCCTCCGGGAATTCCAAAACTATAGCCACTTTTCAAAACGAATTTTTATAGTCGAGTTGAGCATAAGGTTAAGCGGTTTAGTTTGAGCTTTACATGGTAGGACCATAATTAAACGTAAAGTCATGAATCTACGTTTAATTATGAGAGCACCATGTAAAACTCAAACGGCCACTTAGACTTATGTTCAAAAGGATTCCTTTTCAAAAAAAAAAAAAAAAAAAAAAAAAAAAGATCTTTATTAAACTCGTTTTAATGAGAATACGTGTTGCATTTAGACATTCACCTAAGCATATAGGAATTCGAGACATGCTTTACTTGAGGATTATGCTAGTTTAGTAGGATTCCCCTTTTGCACACTAGAAGTGAAATGAATATAAGATTGAAAGGCATTCGTTGATACATGCTACTCTATGCTATAACATGTGAATTTGGGCATGATTTGATTGCAATGTGAAAGCTTATAGTGTGCAATGTGAAAGTTGTAATGTGCAATGTGAAAGTTTGAAATATCAATGTGAAAGTTTGGAATGTGTATTGTGGAAATTAGGGGAGAAATGCATGCGTAAAAGCCTTACGATTCATGATGTTGAACTTTAAGTTGCATATGCACTTTAAAATAATGAGATTATTATAAGGCACGAAATCATTTTGGGGTATGACTTGTTCAATTTATTGAGTAATGACGTTGACTATTTATGATCGATTTAGAAAGAAAATATAGGCCTGACGAGTTGATATGAAATTTCATGGACGATATGGATATAAGAGCCTTTACTCCCTAAGTTTGAGCTATTTGAAACTAGCGCGTGAATATTGCGATAATTATGTAGTCATGCCTTACTATGGAGATGGTTATTGCGCCCTAAGATTGAGCTAATTGAGGGCTAGTGCATGAACGATTTAATGATTATATAGTTGTGCCTTATTATTGAGATAGTTATTATGCTCTAAGATTTGACTATTGAGAACTAGTACCTACAAGATATGATGATAATGAGGTTAGTCCTTACTACTGATACAGATATTGCGCGTTGAGATCTGACCGCTTGGGAACTAGTGATTGTCTTTGAGAAATTCATTATGAAATTAGATATTTTCTAAGTATGAAAGTTGTTATTAAATACCCATCCGTCATCCGTTCACTCGTGCTCTTTTGAAAATTACCCATCATCATATTTCTTATGACACCGCTACTCAATATTGACATACGACAACGCGATATCATTGGTGGAACATCTTCCCACGCACGTTGGACGATATACTCTAAGAATTGTAGTCCCAAGATAGGACGCGACTCTATCCTTTTAGAAACTACACATAACCTTTGTATTCGATCTGAGATGGTGCGAAACATATGGAAACGCCGAATGAAGTTGGGGACTTGTGAAGGACGAGTGGTATTAAAGCCAAATTACGATTCGACGACGCCGATAGAACACACTCCGATATACATTCTAGACGACACATTTTGGGGATTGTAGCTCCGAAATTTGGTGCGATATCTCTATAATAACACGCGTACATGAACGGTTATCCATATTATCTAAGTCGGTGCGACATATATTGACGTCATTGAAAGTTGGAGTCCATTGGGCAACGAAAGACAAAGAAGTGATTTCTTTAACTCGCGCAAGGGGTTTAATCCGAGCCTTAATGAATCTTTTGTTTTCATATTTCCTATTTCATTCATTCGAAACCAAATTCTATATCCTTTATATTCTTGATTATTCAAAGTAATGATCACCACCGCTTCTCCTCAAAGTTAGTACCCTAACAACATACCACTCACTTACATAACACTCTGAAACGGCAAAATCGAGTAACTAGAACCCTGCCCTTGCTGCGACATCAAGGGATACGAAAGACGTGAGACATCGGCCGTCCATAAGTGAAATACTTGGGATAACTACATAGCATAGAAGATGTTATTGAATCATGTACATAAAGTAGGGCGAAGAAGATTTGTGGTGTATAAGTCAAAGTACATGGAAGCACAAGCGAAGAGTATACTAAGCTTTAACTTGGAGAAAGAATTGAAGGCCTTCCCTATCTATGTTGATCGACCAAAAGGAAAAATTGAGCGGCCGACGAAAGGAAGGTCGTGCGACATGAAGGTCACCTTTGGATAAATATAAGACTTCCCTAGAACTTGGGGGAGATCACTAGCAATGTTGGAAGACGAAAGTAATTAGAAGAAGAAAACCAAGGATAATAAGACAATTAGGGTGTGTCGAGTAACCCTCAAGATGGAAGAGTAACAAAAAGGATTCTGAGCTATCCTTTTCTTTTTCAAAACACCAAAGCAAACGGATATTTGCTACATGAAGGAATCAGGAATTTGGCGAAATGAAGATCGTCAAGGATGGTGAGATAAAGTGAAAAGTAGGAAATCCCTTACATTTGGAAAAATGTTAAGGGGGTAATCACAGCAAAGGTAGATGCTCGAACAAGGAGTATGAAGTGCAAGATTATACTTTATCTTTCAAGAAGAGTTATTCACTAGCATCATTGAAGATGATTTGGAGTAGAACATGAAGTGAAGAAACGTCATTCGACCCAAACAAATGAAGTGAAGGCATTGACACCATTTACCCGATGTAGTTCCGGTAGCGTTCATCTTTACGGCACTCCACACGTTATCCTCTGAATATCAATTGGAAAACCTCTATCGAAAGACAAGCTAGTAGTAGAACATATCAACTGAGCCAAGAGAAAGCGATATACGCTCAACACCCGAGTTTAGAAGCACGGGGAGTCGTGAAAAGTATCCCCTCAAGGTCAACGGTTGTAGGGAGGTAAGCTAAAACAAGATGAATCTGAGTGAAAAAACAATTTGCAACACATGGTTAATCGTCAAGGACCATCGACCCAAGGAGTAGTGCGCCCAAGAAGAGTGAAGGAGAAAACAACATGGAATCGCTAAAGTTAATAGTGAAAGCAAATAAGGAATACGACGCTAGAAGTCAAGGCACATACTACCACAACGAATAAGGAAGTTGGTCGTTGAACTACTTTTCAAGAAACTACAAACTCCGCGAAGAGCTAGTTATGGAATGTTCGAACGGAAGGGTGATAAGGATAATTCGCATCTGTGATGAGTTAGGATCAAAGGATCCGCATCACCATGATCTGACAAGTACCCTTGAGATAACTACAAGGACTAGCGGCTGCTTGTATGCTGTTCAAGACGACGATTACTCTAGTAAGAGATGGACCCGAGTGGCGAAATGGTAAGGAGTATGGTGATCCCGAAGAACACGAAAGAAAAATGGAGAAAACTAAATGGTTGAGAAAAGGACGAGGTGTGAAGTTTCACCTAAATTATGTTACATTACAATTCCTAAGAACATTAGGCTAGTGTACTTGAAAGGAAGCTTAGCTTAGAAAACTAAAAATAGATATGAGGCTCAGGAGAGCAAAGTAATTGAGAGTTTTGTAGAGGTCAGGAGGACCTAAGAAGGACTATTTTAAAGGGGGAGTTCAGACGAATAAGGACATCAAATTGGTTACCCTGAAATGATGGTGGTGATATGATTACTTAAGAGCATAAGGATTGTGTAAATCCTATCATGAGGAATGTGTAGGTATAGCAAAGAACCGAATAGGTTATATGTGCGATGTTAAAAGAGATTTGTCGGTGATGAGTCATAGATAATGGTCCTTCTAGCGTAAAAAGGAAGTAATTAAAGGTACCTTAAAACGATTTGAAAGCCAATATCGGCAAAAGCAAGAGAAATTAGTAACGATGCGACTTAGCGAATAACGAAAAAGGCGACTCTAGGAAAAATAAGGACGAAGCTGGAAGACAAAGGTGAGTATGAGGAGTAAGATGGAACTATCATCAACAAATTCATGATTTCCTTGCACGCCATAAAATAACAAAGACAACACTAGAAAACCCTAAAGTGAAGTACTACGAAGATGTACCTTCACAATTTTAGTACAACTTGGCATAATGGGTTAGTATTACTCTTGTTAAGGGGGTAATCCCTTAACAAGTGATTAGTCACAAACGAAGCTAATATTTTCAAGTACCGGCAAACGAGTCCAACGTCAAACCAAAGAAGGATGAAAGGACGCGAGAAGCCATTGAGACGTTTCTCTAATTGAGAAAGCAAACGATAAAGGAAAGTACACCAAGTGACCAATGGAAATGAGTAGTCACCAACGATCGATATTCCAACGTCTCTCACTATTTTATTGCAACTCCCGTTACGAACCGTTTGTTCATTTTACATCTCCGTATTGCCATTCTTATTATCAATCCATTATTTAGTATTGATCTAGGCAATATTGACAGCCCTCAACGATCACATACGATTGATCTCTAGTCGTCTCAAGAAGTGAGCGACATTCGTAACCTTTAACTTTTTTTTGAAGTTCCTAATCACGAGAAATGTTAGGGCACCAAGGAAGAGATGCCCCAACTACGGAGACCAAAAGCTTGTAAGTATCTAAGAAGGTCATGATGAAACCTATACAAACTCTCACATTTTGTACGTCTCTGTGAAGCTATCCATATCGTCAATCTACTCATTCTATCACCGTGTGAACAAGCGAACTTCGAGGACGAAGTTTCAGTTAAGGGGGTAATGATGTAACAACCCTCAATTTCCGACTTGGACAACTCACTTATATTTATCTAGGTATCTATCCCTAGAGATTTATTAAGAGAATTGACCTTCTAGACATCTAAGGCATAGTGATAATTGCCCTCTAGTTCAATGAAATACCGTAAATGACTAGCTATCTTAGAAATGCCATAAATAATAACTATAGACGATCTCAAACTATAAACTAGTTCTAACCGAACTTGGTGAAATGTCAATGAACCAAAAACTTCATTTCAAGAAGACAAGCTATATAAATAATAATGTAAGACACACAACTTGTGACAAAGTCAATAAATCTTACAAAATGTCCAACAATTCAATCACCAAGCCAATTAAAGTATATGTGGTCATGGAGATAAAATTTCTATCTCAAGGATGAATTTATAAACTAATATGTACATAAAATACTTGAATAATAATAAGCATATATATATGTCTAATACAAATACAAAATGTACATAAAATGACTTAAGTAGCTAAATTAAAGACACAAAATATGTATATACATATAACATACGGATATATATATATATATAAATATATGTATGAACACAAAGTACACCTTAAAAGCCTACATACTAGCAAATTAAACACCAATACATGCACCTAGACATACAATACATATACATACATGTTTTATCTACAAAACTAAATACCCTTCACAAAATTTAAACCAAAAAAATCCCTTCCTTTTTCCTTGTTGAGCCGTCCCCCCTCCCTTCCCAATATCATTTCACCTATCAAATTTTAGGAACTCTTACACTCCTCCCTTCCCTCCTCATTACTTCCTTGTCTCTTCCCAAAACAAACACACACAACATACTCACAAAAATATTCTTCTTCTAAAGTTTAAGACCCAAAAGTGTTGTTATAGATTAGTAGCTTTTAAAGTGATTTTCCTTTTGATAGATCTATATGTTTTTGTATATTTTGAAGAATATATTTCTGAGATTTTTCATTAAAAAGATGTTTTTATGTTGTAGATGATAAATCTATAAAGATTGGTATTGAAAAGTGTTGATTTGAATGCATGCATGTTAGATCTAAGAAAGTTGAATCTTGTTGTTGGATTATGAGATGGATATGGACTTGTATTAAGTGAAAAATATGTTAAAAGAGGTATAATAATCTGGAAATTTGATGTTGAGAGGTATAAAAATAAAGTATTAATCTTGTAAATGATGAACTCAAGTGTTAATAAAGCAAGAATGGTCATTGGTGAGTTGTTTGGACCCAAATACTTTCTGACAGAATTATTCTTCTGTCTTTGGACGGATAAACTGAACATGGAATCAATCAAAAATACTAAACCAAACCAAAGATATGATTTTTCTACCAAAAGTGGTCAAAACAGGATTTTTGTCTTAATGTTGAGTCAAATTTGACGATTTTTAATTTCTTAACTAATAGGTTTCAGAAGTTTAAACTTGTGTGAACTGAGTTCAAAGTGTCCCTAACTTAAAATAAAATTGGGAGATTTTTCTTAAATGTCCATCATAGAAATCGTTTATAAAATATTTTGAGTCGCACAACAGCTCTTGTTCTGACCAGTTTTGGTTTGGTAATTTTTAAAGGTAGTAAACAATGTCTAAAAATTTAGAAAAAATTCACATAAATATAGGACACATATATGTCTCTGTATAAAAATCACCAACGTCCAAATAATTCAACTTAACCAAGAATGACTACTCAACATTTTATGAAAATAAGTGTTAAAACAGGAAAATTCCAAGTAAAAGTTCTTCACAATAAAATAAGCTAAAAGTCACTAGAGTGCAACTTTGATCAACTCCAACAATCTCGTAACAAAAAGTATTATAAACCTACTGAGAATATGTCAAATAAAAGTTATAAAACTTAACTTGGTTATTAAAATGGCAAAGGCAAGCCTACAAATCACTAATTCGGTTCATATAAGCACTAACCGAAAGCTTTAATTTGCATGTATCACACCACCACCACTATCACGACTTAAGACACCAAAATATAATGAACATTCTGTAAATAATGAAATAAGGATGAAAATCCATTTTGACGCATTTGAATTGCTCGAAAAATGAGGCTTAAATCACTATTTCGGTAAACGATTTATAAGCTTAGAATTCTCAAAATGAGCGAGACACAAGAGAGGTTGAATTGATATGATTTTCCCATGATAAAAGTTGCCTAAAAGGCCTGAGATTTTTAGCCAAAAAGTTATGTGGTGATTTCTAAGAATTTCTATTAATTATTAAATTTAAATGATAATTAAAAAGGTAAATAAATAAATAAATAAATAAATAAATTGTATAAATCATGAAATTGGTTAAATAATCACAACCAATGATGAAAGTGACTAAAACCTACTGGAGTGAAATCATTTCAAGTCAAAGAACAAATGTCATATAATTTAGAAATAATTAAGTAAGTGAAAATCACTAATTAATAACTAATTTTAAATTAATAAGAAAAATTACATAAATAAATATATATATCACAATACTCTAAGTTAAAAAGCATAATAATCAGAATACAACTCAACTATAATTATTCATAAGTTACAAAGGCAACTATGATACTTAAAAGTATTTTTAAGGAATTATATAATTACTAGATCGATAAAATGAATAAATAATTAAATAAATAATATTAAATTGAATAAATGATTATAAATCAGAAAATATTCATGAATACCAATATTATAAAGTTACTAATGCCAAATGACATGATTAAGCAAAGCGTACAATGGGAACCATGATAATCAAAGGCAAGTTACCGAAATTCTAACAACTTATAACTACATGTATAATAAAAGTGACCCTTTTACACCAACACTCTCAACAACCAAAAAGATGCGAATATTAACAATATACTTGGACCCCAAAATTTATGACAACATAATGAAAGTGGCATTTCTTAGTGATGGCTTAAGATAGGAACTTACGTATATTAGTCCTATCGTAGGGATAGTCTTGGCTTGGAATGTGATTGAGGAATATGACGGATATATGATCAAGGAAGCGATAGATGGGAAGTACCCATTTTGGATAAGTGAATATAATATGCGGCATATCAAGGTGAGTCATAGCCCCCTTTCAAACTCTTTTATATGTTTTACTTACGGGGTGAAAAGCATGATAAATAAAACTGATTTCTTTTATGAAATGATATTCGAAAGAATGATTATGATATGGGAATTATATGGTATGTTCAACGTGTTGTATGTTATATGATGAGCTTGAGTACTGTCAAACGGTGGTCCCCTGTACACTACTATTAACTCATTGAGGCCTGTAGTTAGAGGGTTGCGCAACTAGGATTCGTCCCCTCACTCACCAAGATGGCAGCGGGTTGACTGGCCGCCTGAGTGGCCGCCCTCATCTCCGGTCTGCCTAGGGGTGCTCTAATCTACTTTATATATTATTGGTCGTCTCCATGGCACGACCCATTTATTATTATTATTGCACGTGATTGACAGCATGTGCTTCTATTATCATATCTTCGGGACGTATTATCATTATTATTATTTGGACGTGAAAGGGTCTTAGTAGTGGCTCAAAACAATCTCATCGAATTACGTCATGGTAGTCTTACCATTGACCAAGTGGTATTGATATTATTTATGGTTGGATATTATGGATTGAATATACGGTTTGGGTATTGGACCTTATATGGAATCTTGAAAGTTGTTGAAATTGGCGATATTGAAACATTGATGACCGAATGGTTTTGGTATGATGAATGATCAATCGATTGATATATTTTTCTCTCACGATAAATGTGACAAATGAAAACTTTATAATTTACCATGGATTTCTCAACTATTTTGAAATGGATATGTAACGAGGTTTACTTGCAAACCTATGCACTCACCAACTACGTTTTCGTAGTTGACACTTTTTCTTCATGCTTTTCAGGAATTAGCGTAAGCTTTGAGGAATTATATGCATCATGATTATTTGCATTGCACTTGGGAGTCAAAGATCAAACCTTGTGACGGGCGATGGAATCCGCCTTGATCATTGTAGTATATCATCTCATGTATTTGTTATTTGTTTCGTGGACTCAATATCCAAGTATAGTAGACGTATTGTACTTGGGAATTGGTTCACATGTTTGTGCATTGTAAAATTATTTTTATCAACTAAAGCTATGGTGAATGTTATCTATTATCCTTTGTTTTGAATACTCGACTTTCTGTACATCTCATCGTTCCGCCTTGGTTGGGGTGTTACATTTGTTGCAGAGATTCCTCCTATTTTCAAGGTTACATTGTTTATATCGAAAATTAAAGAAAAAAAAAGAAGAAAATCAACAAAATATTTTCATAACTTCTCTCTTCAATTCTGACTTCGTTGTTGATCGAATCAAGCTGAAAATCACGAGGTTTTTCTCGCGATCAAATTCTGAACATTTTCACCTTTTCAATTTTTCGATTCGTCAAGGTTGAATTTTCCGGCGATCTGACATATTTTCCGGCGAGTCTAGATCGGTATAATTTTGAGTCAGGGTTTGTTCGGAATCTTGTTGTGAGTGTTTTGGTGAGAGTTTCATGTTCTGGATCGAAATACTTTGGGAAAAATCGAGATTTGAAGTTTTCCGGCGAGGTAGTTGAAGATTCCGGCAGCCGTGGTTACTGTTCACCGTCGTGTTCTTTATAATTTCTGCAGAAAAATACCTTTATTTCCAGAAGTCTAGCCAAATCTTCCATTTGCCGAAGTGATTCACGAAACAACCATTTGCCGAGCTCGGAAAATACCATAAAACTGTTCGTGTCTTCTGAATTCACGACCAGGACCATTTACCCGTATTTGCAGAGCTGACCGATCACTCATACTCGTGTTTGCCGACCTAATTACTCGACCAAATCATTCAAGTCACCCAATACCCGTATCTGCCGAGCTCACTGCTCGGCAGTCAGTACAAACAGAAAATTCTCACTTCTTCATTTTGCAGAGCTTATTGCTCGGCACTTAGTACAACCAAGACTTAGAAACTTTTTCGACCAAGAATTTCCATTTCAACTATCCGCCGAGCTCATTGCTCGGCAAACCTTACAAACAAAATTTTTCTTAGTTCAACCATTTGCCGAGCTCACATCTCGGCAAACAGTACAAATAGACCAAAACTGAAATTTTTTTCCAAAATCGTTTTCAAAGTGATTCTTTATCTTGTACGATCTTTGGTGTAAAATTTTTTGAGAACTTTGTTTTGAACACCCCATTTGCCGAGCACTGAGCTCGGCATCCAAGGCAAATAGCATTTTCAATCTTCATGGCTTGACATCTTGTTTGGTGACTGATAACCGTGTTGTTGGTTGTGGTTGATTGAGTCTTGTGACTTGTTCATTATTCTGTACTTAAATATCATTTGTGTTTTGGAAGAAAGTTGTGAATTTTTTTGTGTGTGTCGATTGTTTAGAGAAAAAGATCAGAAGAGTAATAAGAAAAAGTGAATTTCTTGTGAAGAAGAGAGAGAGAGAATTGAGCAGGAGAAATACAATACATTCGAGTGAATAAGAAAGGTGTCTAGATAACGTTTGAGAAAGAGGAACCTTGTTGTCAAACTACTGTTATGCGTGCTGTCAAAAGGAGTTTGATTTTTTTTTATTATTTTTTTTAGTTTGTTTTGAGTGTTTGAGATGTCACGTGAATCAAGTTTTACAAGATTATCAGTTTGAATTTTGTTAAAGATGAATTAGAGTTCACGTGAAAGGCTTTCTTTTATCTTTTTCAATTGTCAGGTGCAAGTTGTCAAATTCATATTATTATAGCTTGGTCAAGGAAAAAGGTTGCTTGTTTGAATTTAGAAAGTATAGTAAGCTGACAAAATGGTGTAAGAGTATCACGTGAACAAGACACAAGGGTCTCGTTTTTGACAATTAATTTTACCTTTCCATATTTTTTTTATAAGGTTTGTTGAACTAAGGTTACTTGGATTTGTAATCTTTTGGACTTTTATTTTGGTTTTATTTTAAGTTGTTGGGCTTAGAATTTATTTTAGGCTGAATTTTTTTTGTTAGTTTCTTTTGGGCCAAGATTCATCAAAAGATTTGTTTTGGTTTTTCATTTGGAGCTAAATTTGTTTTAGTTTTATCATTTGAATAAATTTTTATTTGTCAACAAAGTTTTGATTCAAAATGGCTCTTAAAATACCGGACAAGTTTGTTGCGAGGGTGAAAGATTTTTTAATGGGTGAAGAACCAAGTTGGGAAGAAATACGTCATCATGACAATAACATTTGTTGGTGTACCAAGAAGAGTAAATGTGCAGTGGTTGTTTTTGAAGAAAACAAAGTCGATGTGAATATTTTTGAAACGTTTGTGAGAGAACACCAGAGTTTTCAACTTGAAAATGACCAACTCAAATATGAAAACAAAGAGCTTAAATCTACAAATGATCTCATTTTGTCCAACATGGAATTTCTTCAACAAGAAAATGATCTTTTAAAGTCAAAGATTAGTAAGTTGTGTGCTCAATTGAGAAAAGCTTACACACAACTTACTGATGCATACTCATCCAATCAGTCAAAAGAACTTGTTTTGCAACAACAGATTTCTAAGCTTAACCATGAGTTGCAAAATAAGTCCACCATTTTTGAGAGCAAAGTTGAAGAAGAAAGAACAAAGTTTTGTGCTCAAATCAAGTGTCTTAAAGACAAGTGTTTGCAACTTCAGTCAAACGAAACATTTTTGACGAAAAGAATCTCCGACCTTGAGATTGAATTGCAAACACAAACCAATTCTGTGAATTCTGACCTTCCCAAAGTCATGATTGATGTTTGTACTCAAACTAATTGTCATATGTTTGTGAATTCTTCTGTGCAGACTGATTGTGATAAGGTTGAGACTGTTGAAACTTCTATTCAGACTGATCCTGATGTTCCAAAGAAGGTTTACACGGGTAAATCTTCAAAACCTTTTGAAAGAAAGGTGTCCCAGTTTACTAATTACTCCTTGCAAAAGGGTAAGAAGTACTCTAAGAAACCTATTTTTGATGGAACAACTACTTTTGTGTCTTTTCTATCCTTCGAGGATAATTCATCACACATTTATCAAGCAAAATCTCAGTTGACTAAATCTATATGGAAACCGATTTCTAAAGATAAGTCAGCTGAGTCAAAATCATTCAAATATTCATTTTCGGAACTTTTTGATCTTGCACCAAAACATGTGAAAACAGTTGTGCAAAAAGTGAATGATTTTGCTTCGAAAAATCATTTTTCAACTCAATCTCCCAAGATTGGAAGTTTTTCAAAGAAATCAAATGATTTTTCATCGTTGCTTCCACGAAAAATCTTTTCAACTAAACCACCGGGTTTTAGTTCTCCGTGGAATGCAACATCAATTCATCAAATCGATGAAACTTACATTTGGTCTTTCAAGAATTCAAAAACTGTTGGGCCTATTCTCAAATGGGTTCCAAAGGTAATTTCGAAATGATTTGATGAAAAGTGGCTTATGCACACTTCAGTGTATAACCCGTTCTAAAACCGTGTTTATAATTTCATTTTCTTATTTTTAGAAAAATCCAAAAAGATTTTTATTTTCTTATTTTTGAAAAATACAAAAAGATTTTTCCATTTGAGTTTCTCACAATGTATTAGGATGAGATGCAAGGCATCGAACGCCTTTGTGTACTGCCTTTGTAGTCTCATTTTTAATGTTTGTGAGCAACTTTCAAACTCTTTTACTCACCCTTTATATGCTAAAACTTTGTTTATATCATGCATATATTTAGGGGGAGTTTGTTTATTAAACCAAAACTTCCAAGTGTTCAAACTCGTTTGCTATTTTCAAACACTTTGGATGATTTTCAAACCATTTTCGATCAAATTCAAAGAAGGTCGGTGTTAGATTTGCACATGAGAGTTTAGGCCACTCATAAAAACTCCATGATCTTGTCATCGCCGATGAGATCTAACCCCGGAGTTAAAATCTCAATTTTAGATTGTGAGGGTTTATGAGCGTGGTGATGATGTTTGTGCAAATAGGACATGAGGGAGTAGTCGAAAAGTGAGAGGTTAAGGTGAAATGATGATGTGAGAAAGGGCAAAAAGTAATGAAAGCCCTCCCCAAAATTCTTAAAAAGCCGGGTCAACACGTTTCTATCGGATTTCATATGTTGATTTCTCGATATTGAAAAAGACTTCATGGACCCAGTGAAGTAATGCACATCTTTACCTAACCACTCAAGTATTTCTTAACAAATGCTTGTTTTATTCTCACGGAGATTTTCACATTTCTATCCACTCTTCATTTGGAAGACGTTGATATTGAAAAAGGGAGACACTCTGCTCCGGTCCCCAACTTCATTTGATCACTTATTGAGTCTAGAGCGTACTTGAAATATTCTTTCATTTGACTAGGACACAATGAGTCTTTATATGTCTTTGTGACATCGCATATCTTTGTGATATTGCTGGGACATTCGTAGTGATATCATATTTTTGATATTCCACGATGATCGAATGGAAATCCTACCAATGCTAACATCATTTCCAACGTTGAACGTAGGTCTCACATTTTCATTTTATGAATTTGTTGAGTTAACGAGAAGTCTATGTGACCTTGGATTTATTTACCCAAAAGTCTTTGAGGATAGTAAGACATGGTTATCGAATGCCTTTGTGACACTGACCATGGATTACATTCTTTAAAGCAATCTATCGGTTGAAAAGCCATAGACCGGACCATTTAGAGATAAGCTTTGTGCATTTCTCAATGATAATGGGAAGTCCTAAAAATAGTTATCGTATTTTTAGGCCACACCATTAATCCTTTCGATTTTTGGTTGTGTCAACGGATCATTATTATCTGGTTTTCATTTCTCTTCACACAAACACAAAGAACCAAACACCATTATAAAATCTTTTTCCAACAATGCAACCTCACATTCTAGTTCACCAATAGGTTCATTGGGAATTGGGAATTGGGTTGGGTTAATTTGCTTGCTTGTTGTTTGTTGGCATCTACCGTTTATGCTATCAATCATTATTGTATGATGAAACCGTTTCACATATTCATCATAAGGGGGAGAAATGATTAAATGATTGATAGATAGAGTTCAAGGTTTTAGGTAGAATTTGATGGATATTTGATAGATATTGATTGAGGATAATTCATAGTGTTTGGATGTTCAAAGGATCGTTAGTTTAGGTGAAGAGAGTGAATAATTATCGTGCTAAGTTGAGAGATTGTTTTGAGAAAGTTAAAGGATTGATTCGAGATCGAGTATATTCAAGATGAAGTACATGGTCGATAATTGAAAGATTTGTAGGAAAATTGACCATCGTTTGATGATTAGAAAAGTTTGAGATTGAATAGAGATTGTCGTTTGTTGATGCTACAAAGAAAATTAAGTTGGATAGTTAAGTTTGTTCTTTATTTGAAGAGATTGTTCATTTGAGGGGGAGCAAGAGTAAACTCATGATTCGTTAAATATGCTCCGAAATGATTGTTTGTTCGAGGGGGAGCAAGAGATTAAAGATTTGTTATTGAATAATTTGCTCACAGATAGTTGTTTGATTGAGGGGGAGCAAATGTTAATTGATCAAAGAATCAAGTGCTCCAAGATGCTTATTGATTCAGAGACAAGTTAGACCAAGAATTGAAGTTTTAAAGACAAAATCAAATTTCCGCATTCCAAAACCAAGTTTCTGCAATGCCAAGAGATTTAAAGATAACCAAGCTTCCGCACTCCAAAAGAATTCAAAGTCAAAACCAAGCTTCCGCATGCTACTCAAAGATTCAAGTTACTTCTCCAAGCAACATCAAGTTGAAATCAACATTCAAAAGTTCAAGTTGTGAAAGCTCAAAAGCTACAAAGATTTCAAAGATGCTTCCAAAGTATTCAAAGTTGCAAGAGAAGATCAAGATTTAATAAGTCATCGTCAAATATATTTGTTTGTTGAGAAGATTCAAAGTCAAGGTTGATACAAGACGTTGAAGACAATGAGAAAGCTTCAAAGTCCAATCAACATTGAAGATTTTCAACAAATGGGCTCATCATATTATTTAAAGACCGAAGACGATGCAACATTTACAATTCAACACCAAGGGGGAGATTGTTAGAAATATAAAATGGTGTTTAATTATAAATATAGTTACTTGTGTTAAGTTGTTAAAGTACAAGGGGTTTAGATGAAACTTGTAATGTTTAGGATATAAATACCCCTTGTAACTAACCTTGTAATTAACCCTTTGATAATAAACACACACTTAATCTAAATACTTTCTCTCTCCTCCCTATCATCTTCAACCTCCCTTTCACACACAAACACACATTTCATACACTAACCATAATTCCACCATTGTTACTTATTTAAGCTCAAGTTTTATTCTATCACATGCCACGTAGGATTATAAGATAAATATCATTAAAAAGTTTGCTTACGTGGCACGCACAATGACCAAGTATTTTAAAAAAATATTATGACTTATTTCAGTGCATCTGGAGGTTGACTGGACACTCCAGTATCACTGGTGGATTAGTCCAGTGACGTATGTACTGATGGTACACTGGAGGGACACTCCAGTAAAGTACCAGTGAAAACCATTTGAAAGAGACTGGTGATCTCAAACATGCACGTCAACTAATACAGACAAATGAGAGAGACACATTTACAAGGAGACAAAAGTCACCTCAAACACGCACTTCAACCTGTCCAATTACCAGTGAGAGGGACACATTTACAAAGTACCAGTAATATTTTCTGAAGAATTTGTCCAGTGAGAAAATAAATTAATAAATTCCCCCTGAACTTAAAACATTTTTAAGAGAAAAAAATATCTTTCAAGTCTTTCCCCCTGGAATGTTGATCCAGAAATCTATTAATGCAAAGATAGTACACAACGGCGTTCAATATCTGAGCAGTCATAAATTTATAAATCTTTAAATCAAAGATCCTAAGTAGTACACAATGGCGTTCAATACCAAGGTTCCAGATTTAAGGGTTTAACATTCCCAGCTCACCAACAAGATATTCAAAAGTTTTGACATCCAGAGGTTTAGTAAAAATGTCAGCGAGTTGTTTGTCCGTGGGAATAAAATGGAAGTTCAATGTTGTTTTTCATAATATGATCACGGATAAAATGATACCTGAGATCAATGTGCTTCGTCTTGGAGTGCATGACTGGATTGTTCGAGATAGCAATGGTACTGGTATTATCACAAAATATTGGGGTCTTTGAGTACTTAATACCATAATCAAGCAACTGGTTCTTCATCCAGAGTATCTGAGCACAACAACTGGCTGCAGACACGTATTCAGCTTCAGCAGTGGACAATGAAACTGAAGTTTGCTTCTTACTGGTCCAGTTGACCAGTTTGCCACCAAGGAAATGACATCCACCAGTAGTGGATTTCATGTCTATCTTACAACCTGCATGATCTGAATCTGAATAACCCATTAGATCCATGCCTGAGCCTTTGGGATACCAAAGACCTAGACTGGGGACACCTTTAAGGTACTTCAGTATGCGCTTTACAGCAAGCATATGAGATTCCTTTGGATTAGACTGATATCTGGCACATAGACATGTTGAATTACCCAACATTCAATTGTCAAGAGGCATTCATGATTCTTTGATTTGGAAAGACGCACAAGGCATAGAAAAACCCTTTTGTTCGAGTGTCGTGTGGGACTCCTTACGCTTTAAACGGAGGTTGTCACATGGCATAAGACTGTTTGGTTTCCCCAAATGATACCAAGGCATGCTTTTTTGATGTGGCTTATTATGAGACGCAAATTGAGGACGCAAGACAAGATGATGCATTGGTGTTCAGGAGGAAACATGAATTTTAATCTTGTGTGTTGTCCCCTTTGTACACAAGGACCTGATTCCCATAACCATTTGTTCTTTGATTGTAATTTTTCTAAGCAGGTATGGAGTCAAGTGCGCCATTTAGCTCAAATGCATCAAGTGAGCTCGAAATGGGAAGACATTGTGGATTGGCTAACCAAACGAGCCAACTCCAAATCGGCTAAGAGTGTAATTGGGAAGTTACTAGTTGCTGCTACTGCTTACTTTATATGGCAAGAACGGAATAGAAGATTATTCTCTAATGAAGTGAGGAAGGCAGATCAGATTCGAGACCTTGTGGCTACAAGTGTTCGTTTGAAGCTTGTCACCTTGAGATTCAAGATTTCGACTCAAGTTGAAAGATTTGTGGAGGCTTGGAACTTGCCAAGAGGCTGGTGATATACAACCCTTAATGACAAAGTTGTTAGCTAGCTAATAGGCCGCTTATACTGTTATATATTTGTATTTTGTTTTAGCTAGCTAATAGGTTTTGCTAATAGTTTCATAGTATGCATAATCGCTTGTAAACATTGCATGGCATGTCATGCATATGAACTAGTATGGTATTTTAGCCATACTACTTGTTTTGTAATGTTTTGGTTATGGTATAAAATTCACAGGGAATATCCCATTAACCAAAAAACAAAATACCGGTGAAAGTCATTGGAATGCTGTTAAGAACATACTTAAGTACTTGCAAAGAACTAAGGAGATGTTCTTGATATATGGAGGTGATATAGAAGAAGAGTTCAGTTTGAAATGTTACACGGATGCTAGTTTCCAAAGTGATAAGATGACTCCCGGTCACAATCCGACTATGTGTTCGGTTTAAACGGTGGAGAGGTCGTTTGGAAAAGCTCCAAGCATAGCGTTGTTGCACTATCACCTGCTGAATCAGAGTATATAGCGGTAGCGGAAGCAGGACAAGAGGACATGTGGATTAAGAAGTTCATTAGAGATCTAGGTGTGATGCCGAGCATAGCTAAACCTATGCCTATCTTTTGTGATAATTCGGCGGCAATTACACTAGCTAGAGAACACGATCACAGAAGGGTTTGAGACACATCGATAGGAAGTACCACTACATTCGTGAGATCATAAGTAGTGGAAATGTCGAAGTTCTCAAGGTTCACACAGATGATAATTTAGCTGATCCTTTTAGTAAGGCATTGCCTCTTACTAAGATAGATAAATTTCTAGAGGCATGGGCCTTAGTCTAGCTAGTAGTATTTTCTATTTAAATGTTTGGATATTTGGAACTTGTAAGAGATATTTTGAAATATTAATAAGAATGGCAATTTATGTTTCAATTTATTCTTGAGTTCTATATTTGCATGTTTAACCCCATTCGTGAGTCATTAAAATGATTCTAAATATACCCATTACGATCATTTTGCGGGAGTAAAAATGAACTAAAGGTAATTGTGAGAGATGATGACTTCGGTCGGTTGCATAAGAGATGCAAATCATTTCACAAGTACTCAAGAAAGATAGTTGAGTATTGGGATAAGACCCATTCCTCAGAACGTCGCTTGGATCTGTGGCATAGATAGTTCTGAGAAGTGGAATGTCTGAGTATCCTTAGACTTGAGGCGCATAGGCGTGTCCCGGAGTACGTAGTCTCATGCTTTGATTCAGTTTCGAACCTGGAACTTAACCGACAGTAGTATGGGCTGTTTTAGGTGTGAGGTGAAATATGGAAGGGACGTATGTGTGCAAGATAGGAGAATGTTCACTAAAGAGTTAGGAAGATATTACGCGGCCACTAGAGGAAATGAACTGGTTGGAAGAGTGTGGACACACCCCGAATGCATTGTTAGGTATCCCCGAAATGCATTAACGGTTTAAGACCACTTCAATTTCATAGATCGAGAAAATATGCCGAACAACGAGAGTATGCGTTACTATCCAGGTCTCTCGGTTCGGTGTGATATCGGAAACATATCGGGACATTCAGACATCATCCAAAACATTAAAAGAGTTTAATGTACAACATCTATAGGCGGTGTTGGTTTTTCAGCCATGAAAAATATATTCATACATATCTGGGGGCATCGTCGTGTTGCTAGACGAACGTTCGGTGTCAGTATACTTGACGTATATTGGAAATATCCTCAAGTGGGAGTGTTGTAATTGTGAGAATATTTCAATATATTATACATATCTGGGGCATCGTCGTGTTGCTAGACGAACGTTCGGTGTCAGTGTACTTGACGTATATTTGGAAATATCCTCAAGTGGGAGTGTTGTAATTATGAGAATATTTCAATATACTTATACGGCTGCATATCTATGAACCATTAGGGTCGCACACATAGAACGAGGAGGGCTTAATTGAACTTTATATAAATAACAAGAAATCCATTAGAAATGAAAATAACTAAAAGTTTTCAAAAATTGATTTGGAAATCTCGAGCGGGTCGGAACTGCAAATCGGGTCGAAACGGGATCGGACATCATGCACCATCAGTCGACCCATGGGTCAACAAAGTCGACCCATGGGGGTCCCACATAGGTCGGTGCCGAGAGGAGAGGGAGAGAGAGAAGGAAAGCTAGTTTCCTTATCCCACATTGATTCAAAGAAGGAAACTTAAAGGTTTTCTATGCCTATATAAAGAACCCTTATTCCTTCTTGAATTAAGCATCAAAAACCCTATTTTTCTCCTCCTCTTTTTCGTGAAAGTCGAACCACCCTCCAAAGGGTGGAGAGTTTTCCAACTAGTTATTTTCTTGTGGGTTTATTTGTTATAACGTAAAGTTATAGCTAGCACTTAGTTAAGTGCCGTAGATCCGTTTTAATTGTTTTATTACATGTTTCCGCCTTAGTAATTAACTAGGTTAATTACTTGTTCATTAATTATGTTTTAGATAAAATTAATATGTTTTAAATAATTAAACGTTTTTAATTATTTACAAATTAAACCTTATGTTTTATAAAAGTTTAAAACATGACCCTTGATTAATGAACAATGTTTATTCATGGAATAAACATCATTTTTGTTAATAAAATCCCAACAAACCTTCTGTCTTTCCTTGAGAATCATCACCAAAAGTGACATTAGGACCTAGTCTATTCCTAAAGTCACATTGCAGAGACTTACATCCCGTCATATGCTTGGAACATCCACTACCTAAATACCAGATAAATGCATTGAGAATTCCCTGCAATCATGAAAAGAGTTAGTTTTTTTTGGGAACCCATCCAAGGATGGGTTCACTTGAGCTGACTGAAGTGCCAGACTCAGTTTGGGTAGTAGAAGAACTCTTATCACTTGATTTCAATATCCATTGTTGTTTTGATTTATCTTTTTAGGTAAGAGGGTAAATTTATACCCCGGTTAGCTAGTATTATACCCAAAAACATTAAGAGTACAGGCGACGTGGTTGAGTACCACATCGACTATTTACATGCACATGCTATAATAGAAACTACGAACACCTTAACATGAAGAGTGACAGACCACTCCCATATCTAGCCTATCTAGTACTTCAAAATCAAATAAACAATACAAAACAGAAGATAAAAACTAGATAGGCTCAGCTAAAAGCTACGTCTGAATCATTAAAGATTGCGACAGCTTCCAATGAACCAAAGCAACTTCAGTTCGTTGATTTTTCCTGAATCGAAGAGTCATTAGCTTGAGACGAACTGTAGAGACAATCACCTTGACCAACTCAGAGTCCGTTTGTTTCTTTTGCTTGAATAACCGTTCATTCCGCTCTCGCCATAATGTATAAACTGTTCCTGCCAAAACGAGCTTGGAGGTTACACTAATAAGAGAGTTTTTGTTCGCAATCTTGATCATATCACGTACAATAGACTCCCAATCCGTAGCCTAAATTAAACCAGCAACCGTATTAGCCTCTTGCCACAACTTAGAAGAAAAAGAACAATCGAAGAACAAATGAGAATGGGAATCTGGTTGCGAATTGCAGAAACGACATAATAGAGCCACCAAATTGTATGATGAACATCTCATTGTCGCAACATATCCTTAGTCTTTAGCTTCTTTTTAAACACGAGCCATATCAAAAATGAATGTTTGGGAACGCATTGAGAATACCACACAATATGATACCAATCCACCAAAGGAGCATGGACTCGCAGATCATTCCAAGCCAAGGAGGTCGAAAAGTCCTCCAAAGTACCAGAAGTTGTTCGCCATTTCAAAACATCAGGAACATTAACCTGTAAAACCGGTGGATTAAAATTCAATATTTGTTGATCCCATGTCGATGGCAGCCTCCAAGAGTTATTTTTTTCCGGTAAAAGGCCATCACCCATGATGATATATTAGAATCAAAGTGTTTAGTACAAATAATGTGGCTGACTGCCACATTCAATTTATGTATGGCATCCCATACATATTACATAATAACTCGCTAAAAGCAACCTCTATAAAACTACATACAAATAGTCAAAACATAGATTCACTTATTCTCCACAATATCAACCAAATTTGAGTTTAAATAATAACCAACATCTCGTATCATTCGAGGAGTAACATGGTCACGAAGTGGACAATAATCAGCCCAAATTTGAGACCACGCTGAAATACTCCTCCCATTGCCAAGCACATACCAAAATTGTTTTCGTACCATAGGTCGAATTTGTAACAATTTTCGCCAGCTCCAAGACAAGTTGCCCCTCAAAGGGATATCCCAAAAACTCTGTCCTCGTAGTCTATGCGTTTGAATCCACTTAACCCATAAAGACTCTTTAGAAGTCAACAAATTCCAAATATGAGTTGTCATTAGAACAACATTCCATGTATCCAATCGGCGGATGCCAAGCCCCCCTTCTTGCTTAGGGAGGCATACCACATCCCATGCCACCTTCGCCCTACCTTTACCCAACGAGCTCTGACTCCAAAGAAAACCCCGAAGAATTTGTTGAATTTTAGCAGTTACCCTTGCAGGCAAAATAAAAACTGACGACCAATACACTTGCATAGAAGATAACACCGATTGCACAAGTTGGAAACGACCAACGAATGAAAGAAATTTTTTCCCCCCAATTATTGACCCGATTATGAATTCTTTTGAATAAGTTCCTTGCAATCTCTAGTAATCAGTCTTGTAGGAAGAAGAGGAATCCCAAGATACTTAACCGACAAGCTACCTTCCTCAAAAGGCAATATATTAAGAATATCCAATTTATCATGATTCAACACATTGCAAAAATAGGCAGTACTCTTGGGTAAACTCGGGGACAAACCTGAAACATTTTTTAATTTTTCCAAAGCATCCCACACCACTCTTGCTGAATCACATGATTGAATTGTCAGATGTTAATATGTCTGGTCTTCGTTTTACATGGACTCAAAAGCCTCACGGTTTGGGTGGAATTCTTAAAAAGATTGATAGGATTATGGCAAATTCTGAATTTTCTGATTTATTTATTGGAGCAAATGCTTTATTTCAACCGTACCGCATTTCTGATCATGCTCCTGCTATTTTGAGGATTCCAATGCTATCTATATCCAAGCGTAAACCTTTTAAGTTTGTGAATTTGCTTGTGCAACATGCCGATTTCTTGCAGATTGTGGATAATGCTTGGAAGATAGAAGTTGATGGGCTTCATATGTATCGGTTGGTGAAGAAATTAAAGAATCTAAAGAAACCGTTGCGTAAGCTGCTATATGGTAAAGGAAACATTCATGAAAGGGTGTCTAAACTGAGGGTTGAAGTAGATGAGGTTCGGAAGGCTTTAGACAGTGACCTTGCTAATACTGATCTTCGTGACGAAGCTGATGCATATTTGAATACTTATAAGAATGCGGTTCTGGACGAAGAGAACTTTTTAAAGCAAAAGGAAAAAGTCCATTGGCTCAAAGTTGGGGATTCAAATTTGGCATATTTTCATAAGGTGGATGATCATGGTACCCGACATGATGCTAAGGATGTTCCTAAAGTTTTTGTTGATCATTACACTAACTTTCTTGGAAAAACAGGATCTACACAGCCTCTTATAGCTCAACAATTATTCTCGAAAAGGGTTTCCAATGATCAGGCTACACATATGCTTCACGAAGTCACAGATGATGAGGTGAAGGATTCGTTATTTTATATGGGAGATGATAAAGCATCTATGGGAGATGATAAAGCACCCGGTCCTGATGGATATTCAGTGGCTTTTTTCAAAGCATCTTGGTATGTTGTTGGTGGTGATGTAACTAAGGTAGTAAAAAACTTCTTCACATATGGTAAACTCCTTAAAGAAGTTAACCATACTATTATTTCTTTATTTCCAAAAGTTGTTGCACCATCGTGTGTAAATGATTATCGTCATATCTCGTTTTGCAATGTGGTGTTCAAGTGTATTACAAAGATCATTGGAAATCGGATTAAGGGTTGCTTGGTGATTTGGTCACGAGTAATATTCTTTTAACTCAAGAATTGATGCATAATTACCATCTGGATAGGGGCCCTCCTCGTTGTGCTTTCAAAGTAGACATTCAAAAAGCTTATGATACGGTTGACTGGAAATTTCTAAGGGAGACATTATTTCAGTTTGGTTTTCCTCATTGTATGATTGCTTGGATCATGGAATGTGTTGCCTCTACTTCATATTTTGTGTCTATTAATGGGACACTACATGGTTTCTTTATAGGGAAACGAGGGTTATGTCAGGGCGACCCATTATCTCCTTTGTTTACGCTTGTAATGGAGGTTTTTGATAGGTCCCCAAGGAGATAACATGATGGTTTAATGTCTCAAAGAGTTGTAGAAGGGGGGGGGGGGGTGAATACAACATTTAATCTTTTTATTGCGGAATATAAATTATCTTAACATGTTTGTCCATAATTAGTCTGAGATAATATGAATATAACAATGGAGTAAATAACAGAATATTAAAGACAATAAAGTAAAGTGCAGTCCAAGAACAAAGTGCAAGCTGATTTCAACTTATTCTTTTATTGATGAATAAAAAGAATTACAAGTAGTTGTGCAACAGATTAGCCTACCAATCTAACTACTTGGTTGAACAACAAGTTACAACTCTGTATATTAACTCTACTAGCCTAAGCTGAGTACAACACGGATCCAAGCTGATAGCTTTAATCGTTGTGAGAGTTAATGTAATGGATGCACACATTCTTGAGTCTCTAAGGCTGGTTTATATAGGCATCAACCATGCCTTAGATGTCGTCCATTGTCTTCCACGCGTCTTGATCTAAAGGCTTCTGCTTGATCAGTATGTAAGACTTGAATTCGAGCTTTAGTGTGTGTTTTAGTGTGTGTTAATGGAGGTTTCTAGTGAGAGAAAGTAGAGAGAGAGTAGAGAGATGTCAGGGAAAGATTAGCTTGTATTAAGTGTTCAAAGGTTACAAATTACATAAAGAAGGGGGGTTTATATACATAAGAGCTATTTACACTATGCCCCCTTCCATATTAACAATGTTACATTCTAAGTACAAAGTGACATAAGGTTTACAAATCAACTACTACATTTATAATTCTAACAATCTCCCCCTTAGTAGTGATTTGTGAAAAATCTCCAGTCTTGTCTTTCTTTAAGCTCTTGTATTTGGTCTACCTTTGTTTGGATGCCAGAACCAATTTTCTCCTTCGGGTCTATCATCAGGAACAACCATGTTGTCTGCAAAATTTCTTGGAGGAATGTTCTGTGGACCTGGAAGATGACCGGGCTCATACTTGATCCAACAACCTCCTCTTCGACGTACGACGTACTTAGACTTTTGAGCATTCTTTGCTTCTCTCATCATTCTAATGCTGTCTCTATACTCGAGTCTTTGATTAATCTTGAGGATTGCTTTATCAAATACTTTACTTTTCTCTTCATCTTGCTCATCTTCTTGCAGGCACAACAACACATTCTTACAAAACTCCAACGTTCCATCAGAATAGGAAGCAAGTTCATCCATGCGAATGAAAATCTTCTTCTTTCTGCTATTCAAAAAGACAACACCGAAGGATGGTTCTTCAATGATATGACCAATACTTAGCTGTTCAATATCTGCAGTGTATAGACTTTGATCTGGATAAGGCACATTAATCTTTCTCTTTACAACTTCAAATCCTATCTGAAAATCTTCCAATGAAGCATATTGAATGCAGCTTGACATATATCTTTTAACAGCTTCAAAGGCAATAACATCTTCACGATATCTCTGCATAGCATTCACAAAATGATTGTAGAGAAAGATAATGTCATCAACTGGTAGCAGCTTGAACTGTGTTTCAGTAAATCTGTAGCTCTTGCCATTATCTCTTTTGACATGAAAACTTGGGATTGAGATAGTGTTTCTTTTAACCAAAATGACTCTGATCAGCACCAAGATTTTGTGATTTCTTTGTTCCTCAAGGAGCTTGGGATTATATTGCTTGGTGAGTTTAAGAAGCTCTTTGTATTCTTCTACTTGTCTTGCTTCCTTAAACTTGTACATTGACTCCAACTCAGGTCTTATGGTTTTAGTAACTTTGGTAGCACCACAAAAGATTGGAAATGCTCTTTCCTCCAAAAATCTAGACTTCTTAGCTGCCTCCTTTGGCTTAACACCCAGCGCAACCATTCTTTCCTTATCCCTCAAGAAGTATCCCCGATTAATGAACCTCCTTTGTTCATCAGTCAATTCAGTTGGAAAATAATCAGGGAGAACTTCCTCGGATACTATTGCTTCTTTCAACACTTGCTTATAAGTTGATTTCTTGAAGTTCTGAGTTGCAGCCTCAGGAGTCTTTCTCAATTCATCAAAGCTATTGAAGTCTTCAAACACAGGCTCCTCAACTGCTTCTACATTTGCTGGATTCTCAACTATCTCCGGCTCATCCAATGTTACATTATCTTTTAAGGCTTCAATATCTGCAGTGTATAGACTTTGATCTGGATAAGGCACATTAATCTTTCTCTTTACAACTTCAAATCCTATCTGAAAATCTTCCAATGAAGCATATTGAATGCAGCTTGACATATATCTTTTAACAGCTTCAAAGGCAATAACATCTTCACGATATCTCTGCATAGCATTCACAAAATGATTGTAGAGAAAGATAATGTCATCAACTGGTAGCAGCTTGAACTGTGTTTCAGTAAATCTGTAGCTCTTGCCATTATCTCTTTTGACATGAAAACTTGGGATTGAGATAGTGTTTCTTTTAACCAAAATGACTCTGATCAGCACCAAGATTTTGTGATTTCTTTGTTCCTCAAGGAGCTTGGGATTATATTGCTTGGTGAGTTTAAGAAGCTCTTTGTATTCTTCTACTTGTCTTGCTTCCTTAAACTTGTACATTGACTCCAACTCAGGTCTTATGGTTTTAGTAACTTTGGTAGCACCACAAAAGATTGGAAATGCTCTTTCCTCCAAAAATCTAGACTTCTTAGCTGCCTCCTTTGGCTTAACACCCAGCGCAACCATTCTTTCCTTATCCCTCAAGAAGTATCCCCGATTAATGAACCTCCTTTGTTCATCAGTCAATTCAGTTGGAAAATAATCAGGGAGAACTTCCTCGGATACTATTGCTTCTTTCAACACTTGCTTATAAGTTGATTTCTTGAAGTTCTGAGTTGCAGCCTCAGGAGTCTTTCTCAATTCATCAAAGCTATTGAAGTCTTCAAATGTATAGTGTTGAGGAGTTGTGAAACCCTGAGTAGACGATTCTCCAGCTTCTTTTCTGCTTGATGAACCTGTTTCAAAATAATCAAGATCTGGGAAGTCTTCAAACACAGGCTCCTCAACTGCTTCTACATTTGCTGGATTCTCAACTATCTCCGGCTCATCCAATGTTACATTGTCTTTTAAGGCTTCAATATCTGCAGTGTATAGACTTTGATCTGGATAAGGCACATTAATCTTTCTCTTTACAACTTCAAATCCTATCTGAAAATCTTCCAATGAAGCATATTGAATGCAGCTTGACATATATCTTTTAACAGCTTCAAAGGCAATAACATCTTCACGATATCTCTGCATAGCATTCACAAAATGATTGTAGAGAAAGATAATGTCATCAACTGGTAGCAGCTTGAACTGTGTTTCAGTAAATCTGTAGCTCTTGCCATTATCTCTTTTGACATGAAAACTTGGGATTGAGATAGTGTTTCTTTTAACCAAAATGACTCTGATCAGCACCAAGATTTTGTGATTTCTTTGTTCCTCAAGGAGCTTGGGATCATATCAGCCTTTTGACGTTCTACTTGAGCTTGTAACTCTTTCACTCTTCTTTCAGTGGCTATTTCTCTTTCTCGCACCTCAAGAGCATTCAACACCCCTCTTTCAGTTACCGTCAACAAATCACCCTCAGACCTTAGAATATTCAATAAAACTTCACAAGCAGCGTCTTTAGTAGGTAAATTTGTTGAGGTTGATGGAATTTCATTTAGTGTTGGTGTTCTTTGTGTTTGTGTAGGAGGTGGAGTAGCCAACCCGGGGGTTGTTGGCACACTTGTGGTGTGACCTAAATTCAGCGATGCTGATTCAGGATTTCCTGCGGATCCTCGGGTTATACCCTCACCAGTAGTTTCAGATTCATGGGCTTTGCAACCCGAATCAATTGGTGTCCTAGACTGTGATAAATCACTGTCCTGGACTTGTTGTTGGGCAACACCACTAACAACACCGGGGTCACTGAGAATGCCCGTTAATACAGTCTCAGGTTGATCCTGAGGAACAGCAGTGTCACTACGGCGTTCATACTGCTCCCCAGTCTCGGTCTGAGGACTGTTACCTGCGGCTAAAGCTGGCGTGATGTTTGCTAAGGCAGGATTTCCAAGCTGTCCTTGAGGGTCACACAAAGTGGGTCCCTCTCCGCTTGTTCCGGCTCCAGTACTCAACTGGGCTTGTGAATCAGTGTCCCTAGGGGATCTAGACTCTTGTGCAAGAACTGAAGGCGAGAGGTGGGGCTGGTCCTCTCTAATTTCAACACTCTCATCCTCCAAATGAGGAGAGTGTGGTGAGCGTGGTTTATCCCCGTGTATTTCTGAGACTAACTCCTGTTGTGAGGAGTCAGAATGGCTGGGAGAGGTTGGTGCAAACGAGAATGGGCAGTTCTCGATTTCTACCCTAGGGTAAACAACCCGGCTAGAAACATTTGTTTGAACTAATGGAGGGCCATCGTTTTCTTTTTGCCCTTGTCCTAACCCGGACCGCACATCCTCTCTGGTATTTTCAACTCCTCCCTCAGTCCCGCCTTGTTCCTCCTGCACAACAATCATCTCCAGTGCAAACATTCTCAGGCTCAATCTCAGATTCAACATTATGCACAATTCTTGTTGCTTGTTCAACATCAAACTCCGCTGAGGCACCAGGTTGGTCATTCACATCTGCTGAAGAAGATTCTAGTCTTTGACTTGCAGATCTAGACGACTTATGTTTTCTTTTTGATTTCTTCTTCTTTGAAGTCTGCTTTAGAACACTTCTAGTAGCCATTTTAAGTCGTCTACCTGGTGGTGGAGTTGGTTCAGCAGGTATTATTGAAGCAATTGAACGAGGTGGTGTTAGAATTGGTGGATTCGGTGAAACAACGGATGGTAAAGGTGTCGATTGCGAAGGTGAAGTTTGTGAAAGGGGAACGGTTGGTGTAGATTGTGTAGATTGTGAAGGTGATGTTTGTGATGTAATGTTCGGTGTGGATTGTGAAACAGGTGATGAAATAGGTTCAGGTGAAGCAACATCTTGCTGAAGAAGATTCTAGTCTTTGACTTGCAGATCTAGACGACTTATGTTTTCTTTTTGATTTCTTCTTCTTTGAAGTCTGCTTTAGAACACTTCTAGTAGCCATTTTAAGTCGTCTACCTGGTGGTGGAGTTGGTTCAGCAGGTATTATTGAAGCAATTGAACGAGGTGGTGTTAGAATTGGTGGATTCGGTGAAACAACGGATGGTAAAGGTGTCGATTGCGAAGGTGAAGTTTGTGAAAGGGGAACGGTTGGTGTAGATTGTGTAGATTGTGAAGGTGATGTTTGTGATGTAATGTTCGGTGTGGATTGTGAAACAGGTGATGAAATAGGTTCAGGTGAAGCAACATCTTGCTGAAACATAACTCTTTTAGACTTTCTTTTCCTCTGCTCAGAGGCCCCTTCATCACTAACCCCTCTTTTTCTTTTTGACACACTAGGACCCTCACTTGGTGACCTATGCTCAGCTTGGGAAGGAGTCTGTCGGCTTTCAGACCCCATCGCTGAGACTAACCACTCAAGATAAGCCCTAAGGTGAGGACTCTGAGCAGGAACCAGGTTTATCAAAAACGGTGGAATCGGAAAAGGTCTTACGGTTTCACAACTTGTGCCTCTCAAGTTGGATTTATATAAAGCAATCACACATTTAAAGCTGTCTTCCAACCTAGGAATTTCTTCTGCATTATCAAGAACATCTTCGATAACCAGAGTGAAAAATCTGATGAAGGGAATGTACTTTCGGTCTTGTTTATCCTTTCCCTTTACAACTTGAATCAGCTTTTTCCATATTATCGCCGCAAAGTCACACTGCACATTGTGCGTGACTGCATAATAGATTGCCAAAGAATCTTTTGTCATCAGATCAATTCCTTTCTGTGACGGCATCAAGCAGGTTGAAAGAATATTGTACATTGTATGCCAGAGAGTTGCTACATTACTTCTTCTGAAGTCTCTCATCGTTGTCAAATCTCCTGCATACCCCAACGAATGAACTCCTGCCAACATTTCTTCTACAGATGGGAGTTCTTCGTATTCTTCTAGAACGGGAAATCCAATAATAGTTCTGAATTCATCCAGAGTTAATCTACAGTTGAAGATTTCAGCTTCTGATTCTATTGAGAATTTGAAGTATTCTGCTGTGTTGTGCCTTTTACTTCCTCGCACATATTCAATAGATTCCCACAGCTCGAAGACATACTTCTCAGGTACAAGTGCACCTCCAGTTAAAGCATCATTTAGTGGATGATAGCTGAGAATCTCTGGAATGATAGGAAATTTGCAAGCAAAAGGAATATGTAATGCTTGATTTGCTTGCATTTTCATCGAATCTCCTTCTCTGAACATTGCCATCTTTGTTCTTTATTATTTTTTTTTCTGTTAAAGACAAACTGACCAAAATATTTGACCAGAAAAGACATGTTAAACACAAAAAAAATAACAAAATATACCAACTTTTAAGAAACACATTTATTCCACAGACAATGTTTTGCATATATATTAAAAATGAGAGAACAAAGTAGTACACAAAGGCGTTCGATACCTTGCATCTCACCCAAATATATATACAAAACATGACAATATATAGAATCACATAAGTATTAAAAGATAAGAGAACAAGGTAGTACACAAAGGCGTTCGATACCTTGCATCTCACCCAAATATATATACAAAACATGACAATATATAGAATCACATAAGTATTAAAAGATAAGAAAACAAGGTAGTACATAAAGGCGTTCGATACCTTGCCTCTCACTCTAAACACTTATGAAATACTATATATTTACATACACAATACACATATACAAATACACATTTTAAAACACAGCACAAATAATAATAAAAGAAACATAGAAAAAAAATAAAGAATAAAAAAAAACTTTGAAATTCTAATTTGTATTGGAGTTGAAACATGTAAATGCAGAGCTCAAAACTCTGCAAATGAGCTGTTCAGATTCACTCCTTTGAAATGTATGAAATTTTCTTATATTGAACAACAAAAATGTTGTCAATTGATAAAGAACAATTTCAATGAGGAAAATTTCATTTTGAACTGTTTGCCGAGCAAAATGCTCTGCAAACAGTTGAATTTAAGACTTTGTGAAAAATTTTCATTTTGTACTGTTTGCCGAGCAAAATGCTCTGCAAACAGTTGATTTTAAAAACTTTGAGAAAATTCTTGGTGAAAAATTTTCACTTTGTACTGTTTGCCGAGCAAAATGCTCTGCAAACAGTTGATTTTAAAAACTTTGAGAAAATTCTTGGTGAAAAATTTTCACTTTGTACTGTTTGCCGAGCAAAATGCTCTGCAAACAGTTGATTTTAAAACTTGGTGAAAAAATTCACTTTGTACTGTTTGCCGAGCAAAATGCTCTGCAAACAGTTGATTTTAAAACTTGGTGAAAAAATTCACTTTGTACTGTTTGCCGAGCAAAATGCTCTGCAAACAGTTGTTTTAAGACTTGGTGAAAAATTTTCAAGTATTTGCCGAGCACATGCTCTGCAAATGGATGGTTCAAGTCTAGACAAAATAATAAAAATCTAATTTGTACTGTTTGCCGAGCAAAATGCTCTGCAAACAGTTGATTTTAAAACTTGGTGAAAAAATTCACTTTGTACTGTTTGCCGAGCAAAATGCTCTGCAAACAGTTGATTTTAAAACTTGGTGAAAAATTTTCAAGTATTTTCCGAGCACATGCTCTGCAAACAGTGGTTTTTAAGGCTTGAAAGACTTGGAAATAACAAATGCCTGTTTGCCGAGCACAAAGCTCTGCAAACAGTTGAATTTAAGACTTGGATCCATTTTGAACAAAATGCACTGTTTGCCGAGCAAATTGCTCTGCAAACAGTTGATTTTAAACTTAAAAAAAATTTTGAAATCAAAATGGCATGAATGCCGAGCAAAGTGCTCTGCATTATGTTGTTTTATGACTTGGAGGAAAAACAAATTTGGTTTGATAAAAACAAGTATTTGCCGAGCAAAAAGCTCTGCAAATGACACTTTTGATCCAAAAATTTGTTTGAGATTACCAAGTACATGTTAAACAAACTTTATGATGATTTGACGATGATCAAGAACAAAGTACCCATTTGCCGAGCAAAATGCTCTGCAAATGGTACTTTTCATCAAAAACGAATATATACCCAGCCCTTCTACCAATCAAATCCAGAAAAACTCAAATTTAAGCATATAAATCCATTCAGAACCGATTAACAACAAATATAAACCCTAAACATGCATCTACGATCATCAAAACACACAACAAATTGTCACAAATCATATCAAACACTAACAGTTTATCTCGGCATTTAATCAAACAGTTGGTGTTCATAAAGAAAACGAGTAACCTTACCTCAAAAACAATGATCGAATGAAGATTGAAGATGATTTAGGCTACAAATTTGATCTCCAGTTTACACCCACTTGGATTATTATGACTTATATGAAGTTTTTGATTGATTGATGTGATGTTTTGATCGGTTTCTTTTAAGAGAAAAAGTAGAAGATATTTGAGTTTTGAATTTGGTAAATGACAAGTTGGACCGCCCATTTTGTATATATATCATGAATCCGGGTCACGGGTCTGGGTTTGACCCGCGTGTCAACCCGGATCACAAACTGAACATGGGCTTCCCATTCAATTGGGCTCACATGAAAATTTGGGCTGGTTTGAGGTTTGGGAACAAAAATTTGTTTTTGGGCTTAAACTAATAAAAAAAATAAAATAAAATAAAAAATAAAATAAAAAAACATAGAAAATTAAAAAAAATTAACCAAAATAACACTGATTAAAAAAATAAAAAAAAAAAAATAAAAATAAAGCAAAAAAAAAATCTTTTTATTATTTTAGAATTTTCTAATTTTGTATTTGTTTTTTCAGATTTCAACAACAAACACACATACAAATAAAGAAAAAAATTTAAACAAATAAAACAAACAATTAACAAATAAGCAAACATTTATTCACATGCATTTGCACACTCCCCCTCAAATTAAGCATTTTTAGACTATACTAAATTTACAAACTCCCCCTAAAAACATGCATTCTACCCTTTTTCTCCCCCTCAAACATTGCATGCAATACCAAGTAAAACACATCAATGTTTGATATAGAAAATGAACATAGAATACATGGCATTAAATCATTTAAGTTTGTAAATCAAGCATTCCCAACTTGGTTTTTAGAAAATTGAACCTGTTTTCATCCAAAGGCTTAGTGAAAAGGTCTGCAAGTTGGTAGTCTGTTGGGACAAAATAGAGTTCGATGTTACCTTTCTCGACATGATCTTTAAGAAAATGGTACCGAACATCTATGTGCTTGGTCTTTGTGTGCTGTACAGGATTGCAAGAAATGGCAATAGCACTCTTTGAGTCACAGTAAATGGGAATTCTGTTGAATTGGAATCCATAATCAGTCAACTGTCTTCATCCAAAGGTTTGGTGAAAAGGTCTGCAAGTTGGTAGTCTGTTGGTACAAAATAGAGTTCGATGTTACCTTTCTCGACATGATCTTTAAGAAAATGGTACCGAACATCTATGTGCTTGGTCTTTGTGTGCTGTACAGGATTGCAAGAAATGGCAATAGCACTCTTTGAGTCACAGTAAATGGGAATTCTGTTGAATTGGAATCCATAATCAGTCAACTGTGTCTTCATCCAAAGAACCTGTGAACAACAACTTGCTGCAGCAACGTATTCAGCTTCTGCAGTAGATGTGGATACACAATTCTGTTTCTTTGAAGACCAACTGACCAATCTATCCCCTAGAAACTGTACACTCCCAGAAGTACTCTTTCGATCAAGCTTACAACCTGCATGGTCAGCATCCGAATATGCAATTAACTGAAATCCGGTATCCCTTGAATACCAGAGACCAAGGTTCACTGTGCCTTTGGTATCGGAAGATCCGTTTAACGGCCTGGAAATGACTTTCCTTGGGATTGGCCTGGTACCTGGCACACATGCATGTGGCGAACATAATATCCGGGCGACTTGCAGTCATATACATGAGTGACCCTATCATACTGCGATATTTCTTTTGATCAAAAGATTTTCTATTTAAGTCAGCATTTATCTTTGTTCGAGCTTCCATGGGTGTTCCAATTGTTTGACAATCCATCATATCAAACTTTTTCAACATGTCAAGAATGTACTTAGATTGACAAATAAAAGTACCATTTGACAACTGTTTTACTTGTAGACCAAGGAAAAAATTTAATTCACCCATCATGCACATTTCAAATTTCTTGATCATTAAAGCAGAGAAATTCTTGCAGTATTTAGGGTTAGTTGACCTGAAAATTATGTCGTCAACATAAATCTGGATTAGAATGATGTCACTTCCTTGTCGTTTTATAAACAAGGTAGTGTCAATCGAACCTTTGCTAAAACCAGATTTCACAAGATAAGAAGATAGAGCATCATACCATGCACGAGGCGCTTGTTTCAGACCATATAATGCCTTGTCTAACCTGTAAACATATTCTGGATGTTTGGAACTCACAAAACCTTCTGGTTGTTCAACGTACACTTCTTCTTTGAGTATTCCATTCAAGAAGGCAGTTTTAACATCCATCTGGTAGACTGAAGTTCTTGTAGGCAGCATATGCAAGAAACATCCGAATAGCCTCAATTCGTGCAACTGGTGCGAATGTCTCATCATAGTCAATTCCATCTTGTTGGCAATATCCCTTTGCAACCAATCGTGCTTTGTTGCGTACAACTACTCCATTTTCATCCTTTTTATTCTTGAAGATCCACTTGGTTTTAATTGGCTCCTTGTTCTTGTAAGGATTTGGAACCAATTACCACACCTCAAGTCGTTCAAATTGATTCAGTTCCTCTTGCATCGCTTTCACCCAATCTGGACAACTTAGAGCTTCATTCACTGTCTTTGGTTCAACAATGCTTAGAAAATTCACAAACAGACATTCATTTGCGGAAGCAGATCTTGTCTGAACTCCAGTTGTTGGATTTCCAATGACTTGAGAAATCGGATGAGCTCTTGTCCATTTTGTTGTATGAGGAATTGGGTCAATTGGATCCCCAGATTCTTCAGAATCAATAAAATCAGGAGTATGTTGTTCTGTCAATTGTTCAAGTGAAGTAGCAATTGGTTCAACAAAGTTATCTTGATCATAATCTGCTGGATTGGTTGATGGATTTGTCACTTGAGAAATAACATGAGGTTGAGTATGCAATTCTGAAAAATCAGTAGGTGGAGGAGAATCAGATGATGAACTAACATCTGATGATTGTGATGGTGAAGACTCATTTGGATCCATCTCTTTCGAATTTGAACTTGATGGTTCATTTGAATTCTCATCAGATTCAGACACTTTCTTAGGAACGTGGAAAAATTCTTCAAACAAGATATCCAAATCTTGTGAAGTCGGAGTAGAGAATGATTTGACATTTGATGCATTCTTTGTTGTGGAAGCTTGTGGACATTGAAGTTCGGGTCTTGAACTGTGTTGTTCAAGAACCATTCCCGAGAGTTCATCAAATTTAACATTCATACTCTCTCCGATTCTCTTGGTTCTTCGGTTATATACACGATATGCAATGGATTCTCTTGAATAACCGATGAAATATGCCTCATCGCCTTTTGGTTCAAATTTGCCCAGATTTTCTTGATCATTGAGAACATAACATACACATCCAAAAATGTGCAAAAAGTTCACATTGGGCTTTCTTTTGTTGATCACCTCATACGGAGTTTTATCAAACCTCTTGTTTATGATGGATCTGTTTTGTGTAAAACAAGCAGTAGCAACAGCTTCAGCCCATAGATTTGGTGGCAACTTCGAATAGGCAAGCATTGTTCTAGCTGCTTCAACAAGAGTTCGATTTCGACGTTCAACCACTCCATTCTGTTGAGGTGTTCTGACAGCGGAAAATTGGTGTGAAATACCCATGGACTTGAAGAAAGAATCAATTGTTGAATTCTTGAATTCAGTGCCATTGTCTGAGCGAACAATTCTAACAGATGATTTAAGATTGACTTGGGTCTTCTTGATGAAATCAATAATCACTTGTGGAGTATCACTCTTTGCATGAATAAAGAATACCCAAGTGTAACGAGAATAATCATCTACAATCACTAGAATGTATCGCTTCCCATGGATACTTTGAACTTTCATTGGGCCACACAAATCCATATGAATAAGGTGCAAAGGACCTTCTGTACTTAAATGCTTCTTTGGTTTGTGTGAAGCTTTCTTCATCTTTCCAATTGCACAAGCTGGACAAACATGTTCACTTTCATACTTGTAGTCCGGAAGACCTTCAACAAGTTGTTTATCCACGAGTGTATTAATTATTTGAAAGTTAAGATGAGAAAGTCGGCGATGCCATAACCAAGAGTTTTGTGCAGTTGCTTTCGAAAGAAGACAAATTTCTGAAGAATTGGATGTGATGTTGTTGAGATCAATTGTGAACAAATTATTGTCTCTTGTTCCAGTCAGAATATCCACACCATCTTCAGTCTGCACTTTGCATTCATATCTCCTAAATAATACTTGAAGATCATTGTCACAAAATTGACCAACACTAAAGAGATTGTGTCCAAGTCCTTCAACATAGGAAACTCACTTGATAGTAACTCCATTTTTGACAATGTCTCCATAACCAAGAATAGGAGCGATATGATCGTTTCTGAATCTTACAGTTCCCATAAACTTTTCAACAAAGTTCAAAAGAATTGATTTGGTTCCAGTCATATGGCGAGAACATCCCGAGTCAACATACCATACACAAATGAGATATTCCTGCAAGGACAGGAATATGGTTTAGGTACCCATGTAGATTGGTCCTTGCAGGTTAGGTGGATAACATGCAAGTACACATAAAGAAAATAAAGCAAAATAAACATCAAGCAATATGACAAACAAACAAACATTTTATTGAAATAACACACAAGCACACAGAATTGTTCAAAACACAAATACGAATTACAAGCATGGGAATGTAAAAGTTTATACACATGATTTGATACAAGCAGGACTAGTCCTAGATTTAGATGCATTATCTAATGTAGATGATCTACGGACAATCCACACTTGTTTGACATGGGTAGTGTGTCCATCAAGATTAACTTTTCTAGTAGCATGCAAGAATTTATCTTTTGGAATCCATTTACTGCTACTTTTCATGCACAAGTCACCTGAAACACGAACATTCTTAGAATTAGCAACTAATTTTGCATTTATGTTCTTAACAGGTTTCTTCTTGATGGGTTCTGTGGTCTTATTCACTTTCTTAATGTTATTAGGTGACAACCATCCATACTGGTCTTTGTATTTAGTCATGCCTGTTACAGTATCTCTAACCCTATGTAAAGTGCACTTAGGATTCTTTTGAGAGTACCTAGGAAAACTAGAATACCTAACCTGCTGAGGTTGTTTGTTACCTAATGAGAAAGTTTCAATCTTAACAATCTTCGGACCACTACTTGTTTTGACTTCTTTCTGTGATTTAGGTTCAGATTTGACCTTGTACATCTGTGTTTGCCTAGAGATCACATTGGGACCTTTCTTTGGTTTTGGTCTTGAAATAGTCTCAGGTGATTGGTTAGTCTTGGGTTTTGCAACAGTCTTTGGTATTGGTTTGTTATTTGGTTTTGAAGCAGTCTTTGGTAATGGTTTGGTAATTGGTTTTGAAGCAGTCTTTGGTAATGGTTTGGTAATTGGTTTTGAAGCAGTCTTTGGTAATGGGTTGGACTTTGATTGTTGGGTGGTCTTTGGTCTTTGGAATTCATTGATTGATGAAGATTGTGAAGAGTGTGACTTTGGAATCTTCTTTAGATTAAAATCAAGTTTTTCTTCCTTTTTGACAAAATGTTTTTCAAACTCAGGATCAAAATCATGATTGTCTTCCAAAAATGTTGACATTTCATCGGTTTCCAACTTCACACTGACTTCACTTTTCTTTATTGGACATGGACTTTGCTTGAGTGAAATTGATGCTTTTTCATTTTCTTTATGAAATTGAAGTGCTATTTTCTGAAGTTGGGATTCAACTTTTAAATCATTAAGTTCCTTTAGCACATTTAATCTCTGTTTTCTTTCTTTTTCAAACTTTTGTTTGAAAGCATCAATTTCATTCAAGTAAGATTGAGTTTCTTCAGAAAATTTGGTGAAAGTCTCAATTTCAGAGGTAATTGGGAAAAAATAATCATCAATATCATGAACATCATCTAAATCACCATCAGTTTGAACAGAAACATGGACAACTTGACTCTCAGTTTTCACAGATGCATTCATGATTTCACTTAAAGAACATGTATTTTGTGAGGTTGTCTCATTTTGACAGACAGATTTGGTTGATGGGGATGGAGTGGCCATAACTTCACAAACAGGACAATTGGGGTGGTCACACTCATTTTCATGATTCTTGGGTGAGTCAATGACATAATGATTTTGAGTCTTCAAATTTTCTATCAAAGATTGCTTTTCATCAAGTGACTTTTCCAGATTTTCAATTACCTTTTCCAAAACTATCTGTGGAACATAAGGTCTCAAAATTGCAGGTTTTGGAATAGGAATAGGATTTTCCAAAGGTTTTTCTGTAAAACACTCAAGAATTTCCGGTATGACAGCCTCATGATTGTCTTTGATTGTGTTGTGTGTAGAGTTAGCGAAAAAATCATATGACTCATCCATTACCTCATAGTTAAAATAGACTTTTGCACCCTTTTTTAGAAAATCATCAGCCTCATAATCACTATTGGTCGGTCTCACAAATTGGTCTGTCATCCCACATCTCAGATAAGATTCGTTGTATAACGATGGGACTTCTTTTTGTGCTTCGAGCAAACATTTTGGATTATTATAACCCAACCCTGATGTGAAAATTGTTTCTGAATTTCTGGGCCTGTTTAAATAGACTTGTTGATATGAACAATTTATCTTATACAACTTTTCTTGATAGGACTTGATTTCAGCTTTCAACTCATCATTTTCTTTATCAAGTTTTGTTTAAGAGAATCTTTTATACAACATTCATATTTTAGGTCAGAAATTTTATTTTCAAATTCCGTCATATCAGGGATAGATTCTTTCATCTTGACATTCAAAGACTCAATGTCTTCAGCCAAAGCATTTGCTCGAAACATCTCATTGGTCTTCTCAACTTGAAGTTGTCGTACAATCTTGCTCAGTTCAAGAACTTTGGTCTCAAGTTCTTGTTTCTCAAGATGCAGTTTGGAGTTTTGAGTAAAAGAGACTGCTGCTTTTTCAGATTTCAAATTTTCAAATTCTTTTTGAAATGTATCAATTTTAATTTGAAAATCTTTTTCTTTGTCCTCCAAATCTTCTTTAATTTTAGATTCTTTTTACTCAACTCCCTGCAATCTTTCCTTGCTGTCTCAGCCATATCCATATAATATTTCAACACAGATTTGGGAATAGAGATTACCTCATCCTCGACTTCAGAAGCACTTTCATCTTCTTCCTCCAACTCCTTTGACTTCTTGATCTTTGTCATGAAGCACACATTTGCTGCAAGTTCGTCTGTCTCCTCGTCAGAAAGATGTAACCACTTGTCATCCTCAGCGAGAAGAGCAATTCCGCTTTCCTCTTGTCTTGCCAGCAAAAGTTTGTACTTGTAGTACTCGGAGTTCTTCTGTCGAGGTTTGGTGCAGTTGATTGCAAAATGTCCAGTCAAGCCACAGTTATAGCACTTCTTTTCTTCATTCCTTCTTTCCATTACCTTCTTCTCAAACTTCCTCTGATTTTCATATTTCTTATCACCTCCAACAAACTCTTTCTTCTGATCAAACTTAGGAGCATTTGCATTTTTAGCATAAGAAGAAACTGACGAAGTCCTAAGCTGATTGTTTGTTGGTTTCTTTTTGAAGAATTTCTTCTTGAAAGCCTTGGTGAAATAAGCGAGTTCTTTGTACATCTGTTTTTGGTTGTCATCCAGATCAGAATCACTCATATCACTCGAATCAGAATCAGTTTGAACTTCAACAAAACTGTGTCTTGACATTCTAGGAGTCTTCTTTTCAGCAACCAAAGCCAATGGATCTGAATGTACACTCTCTTCTTTCTTCTTCTGAATTCTTTTAACATCTTCCACATTCAGTTGTAGCTTTTCAAACAGAGTATGAATTGTGAGCTTTGCAAAATCTGATTGTTGGTTGAGTTGAGTTCCATATACTTGCCATTCTTCTTCCAAATTCTTGATGAATTTGATGTTCAGTTCCATATTGGTTCTTTTAACATCATTCTTTCTCAGCTCATTGATGACATTACAGAATCTGATGTATACCTCATTCAGTGGTTCACCTTTTTGTTGTCTGAATGTTTCATACATATTCAGAACAGTTAACAACCTAATGGTGTTTGATACATCTGATCCTTCCATTTGCTTCTCCACTTCATCCCAAATGTCTTTTCCTGTTTCATAGGAATCCACATTGCAGTAAATGTCATCAGGAAGTGCTTGGTAAAGAAAGGCAATTGCACTTTGGTCAGCCTCAACTCTGCTTCTTTGATCTGTGTTCCAACTCTCCTCAGGTAACACTTCTCCATTCACTGGGTTCTTTGGAATTTCAGGACCTTCTTTGTATGATTTTCTCAGCAGTTTTCCATTCTTTTGCCTGTCTATCCAGTTCAAAAATCTCTTCTTCCATTGAGGATAAGATCCTCTAAATAAGACAGGTGGTCTTCCTTCAGAACAAGAGCTAGAGCTTCCCTTGACGCCATATCAATCAATTAACAGTCTTTAAAAAAAAACTTGTGAATTTTCAAATTCAACTAAATGCAGAGCTTAAACCTCTGCAAATAGAACAAGTAAGAATATTGAAAATTTTGAAAATTTTGAGATTCTTAAAAACAACTAAGTGCCGAGCTAAATGCTCTGCAAATGGTGTAAGTGATCAAGTTCTTGAAAACAACTAAATGCCGAGCTTAGTTCTCTGCAAATAGTGTAAGTGACCAAATTCTTAAAAACAACTGAATGCCGAGCTTAAATCTCTGCAAACAGTACAACTTATAAAGTCACTTGGTCGAAGGATCAATTTCAACTATTTGCCGAGTAAATAACTCTGCAAACAGTACAAATAGAACTTGTACTTAGTCACTCCACCCAAAACCACTTGTTTGCCGAGCTAAACTTCTACAAACAATGCAAGTAGCACTAGTCTCAAATCAAGACTTCTCAATTCTCAAAAACAACTATTTGCCGAGCAAGATGCTCTGCAAATAGAACAAGTGAAGTGCCAGTCCTTAGCCAAAATTCTGAACCACGTATTTGCCGAGCAAGATGCTCTGCAAATAGTACAAGTAAGAACACCACTTAGCCAACGACTTCTGCAAATGCGAGTAACCACAACACGACAAAATAGTCGGTTAGGTTATCTTCTATGTTCAGCAACCCCTTATTTGCAGAGAAGATCGTAAATCTTCGATATCTTCTTCATTTTTGCGAATTAGAACTCGAACTTTATATCAAAATATTCAGAAAATCAATGCGCACAAATCCTCAAACAAATTAGATGCTAATTTCAACTGGAACTCAAACCCTCACGAACATGCGATTTGTAGAGCTCGATCGAAAACACTTCAAATGATGAAATTAGCCTCTTAAATTGATAGCGAAGGAAGATATAATGATATGAAATCGATCGGTGAACAAAATTAGAACAGAAACACACTTAATTTGCAGGAATCACTGAAACAGTGAGCTCTGCAAATGAACCTTTAAGTGACAATTCTTAAAACAACTGAAATGCCGAGCTAAATAACTCTGCAAACAGTACAAATAGAACTTGTACTTAGTCACTCCACCCAAAACCACTTGTTTGCCGAGCTAAACTTCTACAAACAATGCAAGTAGCACTAGTCTCAAATCAAGACTTCTCAATTCTCAAAAACAACTATTTGCCGAGCAAGATGCTCTGCAAATAGAACAAGTGAAGTGCCAGTCCTTAGCCAAAATTCTGAACCACGTATTTGCCGAGCAAGATGCTCTGCAAATAGTACAAGTAAGAATATTGAAAATTTTGAAAATTTGAAATTTTGAAAATTCTTGAAAAATTTTGAAAATTTCAAATTCTGAAAATTAAGCACAATTAAGCTTCTAATAAGCTTGTGGATCGTTCAGCAACTCTGATTGTGCTCTGATACCAATTGTTAAGACTTGAATTCGAGCTTTAGTGTGTGTTAATGGAGGTTTCTAGTGAGAGAAAGTAGAGAGAGAGTAGAGAGATGTCAGGGAAAGATTAGCTTGTATTAAGTGTTCAAAGGTTACAAATTACATAAAGAAGGGGGGTTTATATACATAAGAGCTATTTACACTATGCCCCCTTCCATATTAACAATGTTACATTCTAAGTACAAAGTGACATAAGGTTTACAAATTACATAAGAGAGGGGGTTTATATACATAAGAGCTATTTACACTATGCCCCCTTCCATATTAACAATGTTACATTCTAAGTACAAAGTGACATAAGGTTTACAAATCAACTACTACATTTATAATTCTAACACAGTACCTGGTGATAGTGACATTGTACTTTTTGTTGCCCATGCTCACCAAGGATGATCGTGCAGTCACATGATAATGGACACCTCATAGAATGTTTACAATCACCAACTGGCACTCTAGAATGTCCTTTCTGATGCTTATCCAGATGGGTGATACATATACAAAGTTATAAACAACATTGGAGCACTTGCAATACTCCAAGTTGTATCCGTACCTTCCAAGCTGACTGCAAGAACCAAGCTGATTTCCACCCATCAGCTTGGCCTTATATCCTTGTTCTTCATCTTTGACTTCAGACCAAGTGCTTATCTCTTATTGATGCAGCTTGAATGATACCATCTTCCTGTGAAGATGTTCAGGCTGACTCAGCTTGGATCAGTCCAAGTTGACTCAGCTCCAGAACCAAAGACTTAAGTATTTCTGAAATTGTTTGTCATCTTCAAATCTTCTAATGTATGAGTAACTTGACTCCAACAATCTCCCCCTATTTGATGATGACAAAACCTTGCAGCTTCTACTGATCAGTCTAGAAACACTTAAACAGATTGAGAGGGTTATCAAGTTGATAATGATGCAAAGACGTCCAGGTTCACTGAACAGGAGGAACCCAGCGAACTGAAGAAGTCAACCGAGCTGAAGGAAACTGAGCTGATAATGCCATCTGAACAAGCCATGTTGATTCTACCAGCAGTGACCCATTTCAGACAAGTCTTTTCTGAACCAGTCCAGTCACCAGTAGTAACACTTCTCCAGTGGCAACATCCTCCAGTGACCAACTCTGATAATCCACCAGTGAAGATGTCCAGTAGCTTGCTCCAGATGACTGCTCCAAATGAATGCTCCAGTGACCAACACTGAAGGTCCACTAGATGAATGCTCCAGTGACCAACACTGAAGGTCCACCAGATGAATACTCTAGTGACCAACAATGAAGATCCACCAGTGGCAGTCCAGATTTATGTTCCATTGTCCAGATAATAAAGTCCCCATTGAAGGCCTATATCTGTGGGTCTAATAAAGAAGGAATGACAGCTGTCAAGGAAGGAGCGTGTGACTAACGGTATTGTGGGACCACGTGCAGGGGGAGAATGTTTCTAGAAGCTTTACGTGTCCATTTTCCATTGGATAATTAATTAGTGGTGATCCGTAGCACATGACAGCTTTTTGAATATTTTATTGTATTTCGTTAATTCCTAGGTAGAGCATGTGGCTATAAATAGAGGTTTATTTTCCTTGTAAAAAGGAGTTAGTTGATGTTGAATGAAAATTAATAGAGCAGCCTCTATTTCTTACAAATCTTCTTTTACCTTTATAGATCTTTGATCTTGGTGGTTCGGAGTGACCCCTTTATCAATATTTGTGGTGGTTCGTCCTTTATCAAATATTGTGGTGAGGTCTTTTAAATCTTCAGTTTCCTTTATCTATAATCGTGGTGGCTAGACCTTTATCGATTGTAGTGGTGGGGCGGAGTGTTTCTTTTATCCTTGATTCCGGTGGCTTAGCCTTTACGAGTCTTGGTGGTGGATTCTTTTATCTATCAATTTACTTTATTGTCTCGTTTAAATTGTTTGTTTCATATAAAATCCAGAAAATACAAAAAATAGTCTTCCGCTGTCGTTTATCGCGTGATTTACGCATCAGATAACATTAACTCTATTAACTTAATTAATTTTTACAATAAAGCATAAATATAGGGTATATACATTAATTTCACAAAAGGACAAAGTTTGAGTATTTTACTGAAAGCTTTCATAATACTCTTCCTTTATGTGATCTGTAGCAGGCTTATTCAAATCATACCCCCTTCTTGATCCTTCCATCATTAAAGCTTCATGAAATCTGCTACTTCTGTCTCCAACTTGATTGCAGACCAGCTTGAGAGCATATAAGTGTACATTTGGCACAATGTTCAGCTCAAAAGCTCTTTGTAGCCCAATTTCTTCCTTGTGAGTTCTTATGATCAGACCAAGTTTAGGGGCTTCAATGATTTGGCCTTCCATTTGATTTGTAACTTCAGGAGGCAGGCTGAAGTTGAGCAAATCCATCTTCTTTCCATAACCAGACTTCTGAATCTTGACATGTAAATCTTTTCTTTTCAGAAAGTCTTCAATGGTTACTTCTTCTTCTTCTTCTTGAGACCAGGCACAATCTCATCTTCTTCAGTTTCAGAATCATCATTTCTAGAGGTGAGTGGTTGTAGTAGTCCAGTTGTATCAATATTGTAATCTTTCATTTTTGCAAATCTCTTGGACAGATCCCCAGCCACCACTCCATAGTTGCTTGGTTTATTCAGAACCAGAAGATTATGCAGCTCCATACACTCTACATATCCAAGAGTAAATAACTCAGACATCTCCAGAACTTCACTAGCACTAGAATCACCTTCCCTTCTAAAATGGATTATGGGGTACTTGTTTGTTTTAACTTTGCTCAGTCTGACCCCAACAATCTCTTCTTGAAGAACCCTAGTCAACTTGAACTTCTACAATTTATCCTTTTCTGAAACTGATGGCTTCTTGGAGACAGTTCCTTTCTTCTTAACTTGAGCTGACTTCTTTTTCTTTGGAGAGTCATCCAAGTGTTCTTCTTCAAGTTCTTTCAGAGCTCTAAGCGATTTTTCTTCTTCCTCCTTCAATCTCCTTTCCTTTTTGTGAGTCCCTGAAATACGATGGTTAACCTAGAAGTGTAAAATACAACAAGTCTAATAATCACTAGAATGGACTAGTATTACTTGTAAATAAATGCAAGAATATATAAACAAAGTAATACAAGACTTAAAGCAATAAACAAGTAAAGTGGAACATTATGTATTTTTTAATGGTGTATTTTATTTATGATGTTAAATAAAATACAAGGTTGTGCGGAATCAAGATAATACAAATAAGTATGTATCCTAACAACCTATGAATTACAAATGATCTATATTTGTCAAATAACTCTTTTGGATCGAGATACTTAAAGTTGTGAAGTATCCCTGTTTAAGATCGAGAGTATTTAGACAAATTCGCTCTAATGCAAAATGTATGCTTAAAAGTATTTTCTCAAAGAAATGACTTTGTATTTATAGGAAACAAAATTCATGCCGTACAAATGTGGTTGCATGCATTTAATGATCCGACAAGAACATTAAATGCATTGGTTAATGGTACAAGGATAAAGTCATATTGATATGATTTTATTCTTTTAACCAACCACTTTTACACGCATAAACTTTGGTAAAGAACAAGTGGATTGTTCTTTGGAAAGTGTGTAAAGGCAAAAGTCAATTCCTCGATATCAGTGTTCAGACTTGTAAGGTCTAGAACACTGACAATCCTCCAGTGGACTCCGCCATTTGTCAGTCTTCTTTATCCTGACTTCAGTGAGAACGTCTTCAGTAGAGTAGATCTGGACTGGGGTGAAGTCCAGTGAGCTAATCTGGAGAATACTCCAGATTTCCTATACAAGTATTTGCTCACTGGTCTTCCATTATTTCTGGACAAATCTTCAGAGGGACTCCAGATTCCAAGTCTGGAGTAGGTCCAGTAGAACACGTTTCTGGACAGATCTTCAGTAAGGCTCCAGTAGTCGAGTCTGGAGCGAGTCCAGTAAATCTGGACCTAACAAATTCCCCCTATTTGTTTAGAAATAATGCAAGTGTTTTCAAGCTTAAATCTATACAATTTTGTATGCTTGAAAAACACAAGTTTTGATTTTAGTCTAAAAAATCTAAGTTACTGGAAAACACTTTATAGATCATGAGTGTTTTCAGTTTCATCTTTTAAGTTCTAACTTAGACTAAATCTGATCGTTTACTTTTATGAATCAAAAATTGCAACTAATATTACATACATCAACTGATAAATAGTTTACAATTTTCATCAAACAATAAATTACAACAAGTAAATGATAAGAGTCAGGCCCTTCTCTTCGATGTCTGTCCTGGAGCATCTTCAGAAGCCTTTCTCTTTGGTGATGGAGAAGATGGTACTAATTCTGGCGATTTCATGCCCATTGCAACTTCCATCTATTGCTTTCTTCTCCATACCTTCTCATCCTCTTCAGAAATGCTTTAACATCAGTCGACACATTTGTCTTCCCCCTGAACGTTAAAGCAATCTCTTTCAGTTCACTCCATCCAAACGCCTGGACTGAAGTACTTTTTCTTTCATCAGTAAAGTTACCTTCCCTAGTCAACTTTACTTCAAACCTGGACATACCTTCATGACTTCAGTCTTTGACTTCAGTGAGAATGTCTTCAGTAGAGTTGATCTGGACTGGGGTGAAGTCCAGTGAGCTAATCTGGAGAATACTCCAGATTTCCTATACAAGTATTTGCTCACTGGTCTTCCATTATTTCTGGACAAATCTTCAGAGGGACTCCAGATTCCAAGTCTGGAGTAGGTCCAGTAGAACACGTTTCTGGACAGATCTTCAGTAAGGCTCCAGTAGTCGAGTCTGGAGCGAGTCCAGTAAATCTGGACCTAACAAATTCCCCCTATTTGTTTAGAAATAATGCAAGTGTTTTCAAGCTTAAATCTATACAATTTTGTATGCTTGAAAAACACAAGTTTTGATTTTAGTCTAAAAAATCTAAGTTACTGGAAAACACTTTATAGATCATGAGTGTTTTCAGTTTCATCTTTTAAGTTCTAACTTAGACTAAATCTGATCATTTACTTTTATGAATCAAAAACTGCAACTAATATTACATACATCAACTGATAAATAGTTTACAATTTTCATCAAACAATAAATTACAACAAGTAAATGATAAGAGTCAGGCCCTTCTCTTCGATGTCTGTCCTGGAGCATCTTCAGAAGCCTTTCTCTTTGGTGATGGAGAAGATGGTACTAATTCTGGCGATTTCATGCCCATTGCAACTTCCATCTATTGCTTTCTTCTCCATACCTTCTCAATCCTCTTCAGAAATGCTTTAACATCAGTCGACACATTTGTCTTCCCCCTGAACGTTAAAGCAATCTCTTTCAGTTCACTCCATCCAAACGTCTGGACTGAAGTACTTTTTCTTTCATCAGTAAAGTTACCTTCCCTAGTCAACTTTACTTCAAACCTGGACATACCTTCATGACTTCAGTCTTTGACTTCAGTGAGAATGTCTTCAGTAGAGTTGATCTGGACTGGGGTGAAGTCCAGTGAGCTAATCTGGAGAATACTCCAGATTTCCTATACAAGTATTTGCTCACTGGTCTTCCATTATTTCTGGACAAATCTTCAGAGGGACTCCAGATTCCAAGTCTGGAGTAGGTCCAGTAGAACACGTTTCTGGACAGATCTTCAGTAAGGCTCCAGTAGTCGAGTCTGGAGCGAGTCCAGTAAATCTGGACCTAACAAATTCCCCCTATTTGTTTAGAAATAATGCAAGTGTTTTCAAGCTTAAATCTATACAATTTGTATGCTTGAAAAACACAAGTTTTGATTTTAGTCTAAAAAATCTAAGTTACTGGAAAACACTTTATAGATCATGAGTGTTTTCAGTTTCATCTTTTAAGTTCTAACTTAGACTAAATCTGATCATTTACTTATATGAATAAAAAATTGCAACTATTATTACATACATCAACTGATAAATAGTTTACAATTTTCATAAAACAATAAATTACAACAAGTAAATGATAAGAGTCAGGCCCTTCTTTTTGATGTCTGTCCTGGAGCATCTTCAGTAGCCTTTCTCTTTGGTGATGGAGAAGATGGTATAGATTCTGGCGATTTCATGCCCATTGCAACTTCCATCTATTGCTTTCTTCTCCATACCTTCTCAATCCTCTTCAGAAATGCTTTAACATCAGTCGACACATTTGTCTTCCCCCTGAACGTTAAAGCAATCTCTTTCAGTTCACTCCATCCAAACGCCTGGACTGAAGTACTTTTTCTTTCATCAGTAAAGTTACCCTCCCTGGTCAACTTTACTTCAAACCTGGACATACCTTCATGACTTCAGTCTTTGACTTCAGTGAGAATGTCTTCAGTAGAGTTGATCTGGACTGGGGTGAAGTCCAGTGAGCTAATCTGGAGAATACTCCATATTTCCTATACAAGTATTTGCTCACTGGTCTTCCATTATTTCTGGACAAATCTTCAGAGGGACTCCAGATTCCAAGTCTAGAGTAGGTCCAGTAGAACACGTTTCTGGACAGATCTTCAGTAAGGCTCCAGTAGTCGAGTCTGGAGCGAGTCCAGTAAATCTGGACCTAACAAATTCCCCCTATTTGTTTAGAAATAATGCAAGTGTTTTCAAGCTTAAATCTATACAATTTGTATGCTTGAAAAACACAAGTTTTGATTTTAGTCTAAAAAATCTAAGTTACTGGAAAACACTTTATAGATCATGAGTGTTTTCAGTTTCATCTTTTAAGTTCTAACTTAGACTAAATCTGATCATTTACTTTTATGAATCAAAAACTGCAACTAATATTACATACATCAACTGATAAATAGTTTACAATTTTCATCAAACAATAAATTACAACAAGTAAATGATAAGAGTCAGGCCCTTCTTTTTGATGTCTGTCCTGGAGCATCTTCAGTAGCCTTTCTCTTTGGTGATGGAGAAGATGGTATAGATTCTGGCGATTTCATGCCCATAGCAACTTCCATCTGATGCTTTTTTCTCCATACCTTTTCAACTCTTTTCAGAAATGCTTTAACATCAGTCGACACATCTGTCTTCCCCCTGAACGTTAAAGCGATTTCTTTCAGTTCACTCCATCCAAATGCTTGGACTGAAGTACTTTTCCTTTCACCAGTAAAGTTACCCTCCCTGGTCAACTTTACTTCAAACTTGGACATGCCTTCATTATTTTAGCCAATTTGATCTCAGCACCAGTGATCCTTCTGGCATCAGCCCTGAAGTTTAACATTTCATTGTACTTTTCTTTCAGCTTGGCTGTCTGGATCAATGCTTCAGTTTCCTTTGACACTCTCTTTTGTTCTCCAACAGACTGGAGTTGTTCACGATTTATTTTTCGAGAAGTGTCCAGGGGAATGAATTTGCTTACATCAGCATCTTTGATCGTTTGATTTGTTTGGCAGTCAGTTTTGGTAAGCCAGTAAGTTTCTTCCTGTACTCTATCTCCAGAGCACCAGCGTTCTTTCTGATCTTTTTCTGGAGGCTTACCAGTTCCTCCTTCCTTTGTCTGATGAGTTCTGGTACACTCACGCCATAAATTATAGAATCATAGATCTGTTCTTCTTCGGCGTAAAATGAGCGTACATGAACATCATCTAATGCATTTAGACATTGATGAACTCTGGGGTCATCCTTCATCTTTTTATATACATCAACATTTATGCCTAACCTTCCAGCATTGTAAGAGTCCAGAGTCCCCATTGATGCCATCTCCCTTTGATGGGCCAGCAGTTCATCTTTTTGATTTCTTTTGAAAATCTCTATCATGATGCATTCTTGTTCTAGCTTCTTGGAGGTTTCATCATCAGCATCATCTTCAGTAGTTTGCTCTTCTTCTCCAGATTCCATTTGTTGTTTTCCCTTAACTGACTTCAGAGTTGATGGAATATCTGGGAAGGACTCAAACTGGGGCTCACTGGCTTCATTACCAGTAGCTTCTTCAGTTAGCCCGGCTTTAGTGCTATATGCTCTTTGTGCCAAGTGTTTCAGTGTCATTTGGTCACCAGACGACTTTTCCCCCTTGGAATGATCACCAGTTCTTGACTTGAGATCATTCCATAACTGTTCCAGCATATGTATGTCCATCGTACCAAATGTTCTGCCTGCCTCTGGAGTTGCATCAGTCACAACTTTATTAAGTGTCTGCACTTCGTTTTTAACAGTTTCAACTTCTTTAGGCAAGTGCTCTGGCAACTTTTCTTCCACAAACTTCACCACATGAGGTAACAACCCATCTTGAATGGTACGAAGAACAGTCTCAGAAATCTCTTCAGATAATTCTTTCAGCATACTGATTCTGAACTTCTTGGTACATTCATCACTTATTGTACTGACAACTGCATCCTGGTCTAGTGTGGATCTAGTCTCCAGAGAACTGACCCTGGAAACCATTCTGAACTTCTTCTTTCAGACCTGCCAGTTCACCAGTGACTGCAGTCTGAACAGAACTAACCAGCCTTGTCTCTAGACCCTGGACTGCCACTTTGAAATTTTCAGTATTGTTGTTTGTGGCCAGTACCAGTTCATCAAGCTTCTCAAACACAAGCTTCTCATTCCCAGCAAACAGATTCATCTCAGATGCAAGGTTATTTGATAATAAGACTTAAAATCAGAAACAACCTGCGATGAAGACTGGAGTGATCTCTCCAGGTCCGCCACCTTACTTAAAAGGCCTTGGACCTCGGCAGAAGATGAAGTGGAGAGACCACTGGGAGGTTCAAGATTTGAAGGCAATCTGGTCATAAGAGGAACTTGTGCCCAGTCCTCTTCAGTTGCAGCTTCAGATGTTGTAACTGGTGACTCCGGCGCACGAGGTGGAGGTTGAGATTGTGAAGGTTGAGTGGTTGCTGGAGTGAAGTATTGTGTATCTCTAGGAATTTAAGGTGGTGGTGGTGGTGGCATGTTTGATTCTGGTGGTGGCATTTCTGGTGGAGGTGGTGGCATTTCTGGTAGACTTTCTTCTTCTTGTACATCTTCACCCAGAAAATTCATGTTTACATCAAACCTTCAGACATTGGGGAATCTACATCATCCCATTCTGGAGCCATCCCAACTGTCTGTTCACCAGACTGTTCACCAGTCTCTACATTAACCTGTTCACCAGCCTCTTCATTCAAGTCTATTTGAGCTTCTTGCTCACCAGAAGCATGTTCATCAGTCTGAACATCTTGTTCAACTTCCTCAACAACCTGCTCTATAATCTGGGCAACATTTTCAATTTGTTCATCAGTTACCTGCCCAACAACCTCTTGGACGTTCTCTTGTTCAAAAATTGGTGACCCATCCAGATTCATAACATCACCAGGATGTCTTTCAGGATTCACCTGAAGTCCAGCTCTCATCAGACGCCTGTTAGTTCTAGGTCGTCTGGAAGGTTCAACAACTTCTGTACCTTGACCTTCAGGAGCAACTTTGTCTGATGGGCTGTACAGCTTCTATTATCTGTACATCTAGGTCTCCAGAGGGTCCTTCAACAGCTTGACCTCTACCTGGAGCCATTTCAACTTCTTCTCTCTAGAAGGAAAGCATGGACTGAGGAATATCTACCTCGTCCAGTGGAGATCTGAGGTTGACCAGATCCCTCATATACTCACTCACAGAAAAGTGAGTAGTATCAAAATCATACTGGTCTCCAAGAGCATTTTTAAATATTAGTGAAAGGAAACGAATATAAGGAACAAACGGTTTTCTTCCTTTCACTCTAAGGCGCTCAACCAGGTCATCAAAAAGAATCTGAGCAAAGTCCACTCTAAGCCCAAACCATAAGCAGTAGGCAATCTGGAGTTGGGTTTGATTTATCTGGTCTAACCCTCCAGAACTGCCTCCCAGACATTCAACAATGTGGGTGAAAAAGTATCTCCATGAGTCTGACAGCTTGCTCATGTAGATAGTTCCTTTCCTGGATAGCTGGCCATGCTCATCCATGATATCTGTGTGCCCCATCAGTCTGCACACTTCCCTTGTATTTATACCAGTGGGAAGTTCAATAGGCAAATCATTCTGTTCAAAATAGTTTAACTGTAGAACAGACCTGAGTAGACTAGCAGTGAAACCAAGGGATCTGGTACCTCCCTTGAGAGTATAATTGATAGATGAAGTTTCATCATCATATTTTGCAATGTACCAGAATTCACAAAGGTACTCGTGGTACATCCTTCCTGGATTTAGTGTCAACGCACCATATAATGGGCAAGAGAGAAAAAATGTGTTTAATCTCCCAATAATCGATTGGGCATCATGAACACTGGAAAGAGAAAGTCTGGCCATCCAGTTGTTCATATTTATTCTTATGGCATTTGCCTCAAGAGTGATATGAGGTGCCCTGTCAACATTTTCAGAAGGAGCATATTCAGCGGCAAGGAGATTTTTGAGCGATTTTGATTGTCTAGGTGCCATTTATAAAGAATAGATGAAGATGAAATTGAATATATATAGGTTATAATGAAGATTTGATGAAGGAATGAATGGAAATAGAGTAAATAAGAGAGATAAATATGATTGGAAATTGAATGAAGAAGTAAATGAAGGAATTTGAGAGATTTGGGAGTAAATATGTTCGAAGTAAATGCAATTGAAATTGAAAGTGGGTATTTATAGGAGAAAGAATGTGGAACTCAAACGATTTATTTGAAATTATCAAATATAATTTTGATCGAGGTTCTGAGATCCGCATTAATTACATCACATCACACATAAATGTGTGACGGTTTACAGCCCACAAACATTAACAAGTTGCTCTTTTTCACTTCCCAAGGTAAAAATACCATCATTACGTTGAAAAATTTACATGCCACGTAGGATAAAAATATCTCCAAAAAGATTTGCTTACGTGGCACGCACGATGACCAAGTATTTAGAAAATATTATGACATATTTCAGTGCATCTGGAGGTTGACTGGACACTCCAGTATCACTGGTGGATTAGTCCAGTGAACATGTACTGATGGTACACTGGAGGGACACTCCAGTAAAGTACCAGTGAAAACCATTTTTGAAGACTGGTAACCTCAAACGTTGCACGTCAACTAATACAGACAAATGAGAGGGACACATTTACAAGGAGACATTAGTCACCTCAAACACGCACTTCAACCTGTCCAGTTACCAGTGAGAAAATAAATTAATAAATTCCCCTGAACTTAAAACATTTTTAAGAAAAAAATATCTTTCAAGTCTTTCCCTGGAATGTTGTTCCAGAAATCTAATAATGCAAAGATAGTACACAAAGGCGTTCAATATCTGAGCAGTCACCAGATTTAAGGGTTTAACATTCCCAACTCACCAACAAGATATTCAAAAGTTTTGATATCCAGAGGTTTGGTAAAAATGTCAGCGAGTTGTTTGTCAGTGGGAATAAAATGGAGTTCAATGTTGTTTTTCATAATATGATCACGAATGAAGTGATACCTGAGATCAATGTGCTTCGTTATGGAGTGCATGACTGGATTGTTTGAGATAGCAATGGCACTGGTATTATCACAAAAGATTGGGGTCTTTGAATATTTAATACCATAATCAAGCAACTGGTTCTTCATCCAGAGTATCTGAGCACAACAACTGGCTGCAGACACGTATTCAGCTTCAGCAGTGGACAATGAAACTGAAGTTTGCTTCTGACTGGTCCAGCTGACCAGTTTGCCACCAAGGAAATGACATCCACCAGTAGTGGATTTCCTGTCTATCTTACAACCTGCATGATCTGAATCTGAATAACCCATTAGATCCATGCCTGAGCCTTTAGGGTACCAAAGACCTAGACTGGGGACACCTTTAAGGTACTTCAGTATGCGCTTTACAGCAAGCATATGAGATTCCTTTGGATTAGACTGATATCTGGCACATAAACATTTTGAAAACATAATATCTGGTCTACTGGCAGTTAAATACATCAGTGAACCAACCATGCCTCTATAGACAGTGGTGTTCACTGGTTTACCATCTGGATCGGAGTCTAGTGTCTGTGGTGCAGAAATTGGAGTTGGTTTAGATGGTGAAGAGTTCATATCATATTTCTTTAAAGATCTCTAACATATTTTTCCTGATTAATAAAGATGCCATCTTTGTTTTGTTTAATCTGGAGTCCAAGAAAATATGTTAATTCACCCATCAAACTCATTTCATATTCAGTTGACATGATTTTCGAAAATTTCTTGCACATGTTTTCATCAGTAGACCCAAAAATAATATCATCAACATAAATTTGTACCATTAACAGATTACCTTTTTCATGAAGAATAAATAAGGTATTGTCAATTGCACCTCGTTTGAAACCATTTTTCAACAAATATTTAGTCAGAGTGTCATACCAGGCACGTGGGGCTTGTCTGAGGCCATAAGCGCTTTGTCCAGACGATATACCCAATGTGGATGCTTTTCATCAACGAAACCTGGAGGTTGTCTGACATAAACTTCTTCTTCAAGCTTTCCATCCAAGAAAGCACTCTTTACATCCATCTGGCAGACCTTGAACTGATGATAAGTAGCGAATGCTAAGAATATTCTGATCGCTTCAAGTCTAGCCACTGGAGCAAATGATTCATCAAAGTCGACATCTGACTGGCAGTAGCCTTGTGCTACCAGTCTGGCCTTGTTTCTAATTATGTGGCCATCTTCATCTACTTTGTTTCTGAAGACCCATCTTGTTCCAATTGGTTCTTTCTTTCCAACTGGGAAAGGAACCAGATACCAGACCTTGTTCCTTTCAAACTGGTGAAGCTCTTTTTGCATAGCAGTCACCCAGCTTGGAT
>CM067169.1:71361882-71371882 GCA_034093135.1 Erigeron breviscapus
ACTTGTTTTTTGGTCACCAGACGACTTTTCCCCCTTGGAATGATCACCAGTTCTGGACTTGAGATCATTCCATAATTGTTCTAGCATATGTCTGTCCAGTGCACCAAAGGTTCTTCTTGCCATTGGAGTTGTATCAGTCACAACTTTCTTAAGTGCCTGCACTTCCTTTTTAACAGTTTCAACTTCTTTAGGCAAGTGCTTTGGCAATTTTTCTTCCATCAACCTCTCCACTTGGGGTAACAGCCCATCTTGAAGAGTTCGAAGAACAGTCTCAGAAATTTCTTTAGATAATTCTTTCAGCATACTGATTCTGAACTTCTTTGTACATTCATCACTAATCGTACTTACAACTGCATCCTGATCAAGTGCGGATCTACTCTCCAGAGAACTTATCCTGGTAACCAACTTCTGAACCTCTTCTTTCAGACCTGCCAGTGGTTGAACAAGTTCACCTTGCACTGCAGTCTGAACAGAGTTCACCAGCCTTGTCTCCAATCCCTGGACTGCCACTTTGAAATTTTCAGTATTGTTGTTTGTGGCCAGTACCAGTTCATCAAGCTTCTCAAAAACAAGCTTCTCATTCCCAGCAAACAGATTCATCTCAGATGCAAGGTTATTTGATAATAAAGATTTAAAGTCTGAAATAACCTGCGATGAAGTCTGGAGTGATCTCTCCAGGTCCGCCACCTTACTTAAAAGGCCTTGGACCTCGGCAGAAGATGAAGTGGAGAGACCATTGGGAGGTTCAAGATTGGAAGGCAATCTGGTCATAAGAGGTACTTGTGCCCAGTCCTCTTCAGTTACAGCTTCAGATGTTACAACTGTTGAGTCCGTGGAGTTTGAAGTGGTGGAGGTTGAGATTGTGAAGTTTGAGTGGTTGCAGGAGTGAAGTATTGAGTATTTCTTGGAATTGAAGGTGGTGGTGGTGGTGGCATGTTTGATTCTGGTGGAGGTTCATTTGATTCTGGTGGTGGTGGTGGCATTTCAGCAGATATAATTGGTTGGGTGACTGAAGCAATAGCAGATGTGTCAATATTTTCTTCTTCATCACCCAGGAAATTCATGTTTACATCAAAACCTTCAGACATTGGGGAATCTACATCATCCCAATCTGGAGTCATCCCAACTGTCTGATCACCAGTCTGTTCACCAGCCTGTTCACTAACTTGTTCACCAGGCTCTACATTCAAGTCGATTTGAGCCTCTTGCTCACCAGATACATGTTCATTAGTCTGAAAAACTTGTTCGACTTGCTCAACAACCTGCTCAATAATCTGGGCCACATTTTCTTGCTCAACATTCTCTTCAGGTTCAAAAATTGGAGACCCATCCAGATTCATTACATCACCAGGATGTCTTTCAGGATTCACCTGAAGTCCAGCTCTCATCAGACGCCTGTTAGTTCTAGGTCATCTGGAAGGTTCAACATTTTCTGGTCCTTGACCTTCAGGAGCCACTTGTCTAATAGGTTGTACAGCTTCTATGATCTGTACATCTTGGTCACCAGAGGGTCCTTCAACAGCTTGACCTCTACCTGGAGCCATTTCAACTTCATCTCTTTGAAAGGAGAGCATGGACTGAGGAATATCTACCTCATTCAGTGGAGATCTGAGGTTGGTCAGATCCCTCATATACTCACTCACAGAAAAGTGAGTAGTCTCATAATCATACTGGTCTCCAAGAGCTCTTTTAAACATCAGTGAAAGAAAACGGATATAAGGAACAAAAGCTTTTCTTCCTTTCACTCTAAGACGCTCTACCAGATCATCAAAAAGGATCTGAGCGAAATCCACTCTTAGTCCAAACCAGAGGTAGTAGGCAATCTGGAGATGAGTTTGATTTATCTGGTCTAACCCTCCAGAACTGCCTCCCAGACATTCAACAATGTGCGTGAAGAAAAATCTCCATGAGTCTGTCAGTTTGCTCATGTAGATTGTTCCCTTCCTGGATAGCTGGCCATGCTTATCCATAATATCTATGTGCCCCATCAGTCTGCACACTTCCCTTGTATTGATACCAGAGGAAGTTCAATGGGCAACTCATTCTGTTCAAAATAATTCAACTGTAGAACAGACCTGAGTAGACTAGCAGTGAAACCCAAGGATCTGGTACCTCCCTTGAGAGTATAAGTGATTGATGAAGTTGTATCATCATATTGGGCAGTGTACCAGAATTCACAAAGGTAATCATGGTACATCCTTCCTGGATTTAATGTCAACGCACCATATAATGGACAAGAGAGAAAAAATGTGTTTAATCTCCCAATAACAGATTGGGCATCATGAACACTGGAAAGTGAAAGTCTGGCCATCCAGTTATTCATGTTTATTCTTATTGTGTTTGCCTCTAATGTGATATGAGGTGCCCTGTCAACATTTTCATAAGGAGCATATTCAGCGGCGAGTAGATTTTTAAGCGATTTGGATTGTCTAGGTGCCATTTTATGATGAATAGATGAAGATGAAATTGAATATATAGGGTTATGATGAAGATTTGATGAAGAATTGAATGGAAATGGAGTAAATAAGAGAGATAAATATGATTGGAAATTGAATGAAGAAGTAAATGAAGGAATTTGAAAGATTTGGGAGTAAATATGTTCGAAGTAAATGCAAATAAAATCGAAAGTGGGTATTTATAGGAGAGAGAATGTGGAACTCAAACGATTTAATTTGAAATTATCAAATAAAATTTTGATCGGGTTCTGAGATCCACATTAATTACATCACATCACACATAAATGTGTGACGGTTTACAGTCCACAAACAGTATCAAGTTGCTCTTTTTGACTTCCCAAGGTAAAAATACCATCATTACGTTGAGAAATTTACATGCCACGTAGGATTATAAGATAAATATCTTTAAAAGTTTGCTTACGTGGCACGCACAATGACCAAGTATTTAAAAATATTATGACCCATTTCAGTGCATCTGGAGGTTGACTGGACACTCCAGTATCACTGGTGGATTAGTCCAGTGAAGCATGCACTGATGGTACACTGGAGGGACACTCCAGTAAAGTACCAGTGAAAACCATTTGAAAGAGACTGGTGACCTCAAACATGCACGTCAACTAATACAAACAAATGAGAGGGACATATTTACAAGGAGACAAAAGTCACCTCAAACACGCACTTCAACCTGTCCAATTACCAGTGAGAGGGACACATTTACAAAGTACCAGTAATATTTTCTGAAGAATTTGTCCAGTGAGAAAATAAATTAATAAATTCTCCCTGAACTTAAAACATTTTTAAGAGCAAAAATATCTTTCAAGTCTTTCCCCCTGGAATGTTGATCTAGAAATCTATAAATGCAAAGATAGTACACATTGGTGTTCAATATCTGAGCAGTTATAAATTTATAAATCTTTAAATCAAAGATCCTCAGCAGTACACAATGGCGTTCAATACCAAGGTTCCAGATTTAAGGGTTTAACATTTCCAACTCACCAACAAGATATTCAAAAGTTTTGACATCCAGAGGTTTAGTAAAAATGTCAGCGAGTTGTTTGTCAGTGGTAATAAAATGGAGTTCAATGTTGTTTTTCATAATATGATCACGGATAAAATGATACCTGAGATCAATGTGCTTCATTTTGGAGTGCATGACTGGATTGTTTGAGATAGCAATGGCACTGGTATTATCACAAAAGATTGGGGTCTTTGAATACTTAATACCATAATCAAGCAACTGGTTCTTCATCCAGAGTATCTGAGCACAACAACTGGCTGCAGATACGTATTCAGCTTCAGCAGTGGACAATGAAACTAAAGTTTGCTTCTTACTGGTCCAGCTGACCAGTTTGCCACCAAGGAAATGACATCCACCAGTAGTGGATTTCCTGTCTATCTTACAACCTGCATGATCTGAATCTGAATAACCCATTAGATCCATGCTGAGCCTTTGGGATACCAAAGACCCAAACTGGGAACACCCTTGAGGTACTTCAGTATGCGCTTTACAGCAAGCATATGAGATTCCTTTAGATTAGACTGATATCTGGCACATAAACATGTTGAAAACATAATATCTGGTCTACTGGCAGTTAAATACATCAGTGAACCAACCATGCCTCTATAGACAGTGGCGTTCACTGGTTTTCCATCTGGATCGGAGTCCATTGTCAGTGGTGCCGAAATTGGAGTAGGTCGATGGTGAAGATTTCATATCAAATTTCTTTAAAAGATCTCTAACATATTTTTCCTGATTAATAAAATGCTATCTTTGTTTTGTTTAATCTGGAGTCCAAGAAAATATGTTAATTCACCCATCAAACTCATTTCATATTCAGTTGACATTATTTTCGAAAATTTCTTGCACATGTTTTCATCAGTAGACCCAAAAATAATATCATCAACATAAATTTGTACCATTAACAGATTACCTTTTTCATGAAGAATAAATAAGGTATTGTCAATTGCACCTCTTTTGAAACCATTTTTCAATAAATGTTTAGTCAGAGTGTCATACCAGGCATGTGGGGCTTGTTTGAGGCCATAAAGCGCTTTGTCCAGATGATATACCCAATGTGGATGCTTTTCATTAACGAAACCTGGTGGTTGTCTGACATAAACTTCTTCTTCAAGCTTTCCATTCAAGAAAGCACTCTTTACATCCATCTGGTAGACTTTGAACTGATGATAAGCAGCGAATACTAAGAATATTCTGATCGCTTCAAGTCTAGCCACTGGAGCAAATGATTCATCAAAATCGACATCTGACTGGCAGTAGCCTTGTGCTACCAGTCTGGCCTTGTTTCTGATTACATGGCCATCTTCATCTACCTTGTTCCTGAAGACCCATCTTGTTCCAATTGGTTCTTTCTTTCCAACTGGAAAAGGAACCAGATACCAGACCTTGTTCCTTTTAAACTGGTGAAGCTCTTCTTGCATAGCAGTCACCCAGCTTGGATCTTCCATAGCCTCGTCAATCTTCTTTGGTTCCATCAATGATAGAAAACTAACATATAAGCATTGATTACTGGAGGCTCTTCTGGTCTGAACTCCTCTACTGGAGTCACCTATGATCTGATCAATAGGATGAGCTTTTGTCTATCTGGAGTACTGACCAGGATTGTTACTGACAACAATATCAGTGCAAGAATTCAGTTGAGTCTCCTCTGAAGTTGCTTCAAGAGGGGGATCTTGCCAGACTACTTCAGCATTTTCATCTGAGTCATTTAAATCATGATTTGCATCATGAAATTCTTCATTTGAAGGCATTTCTTGAAGTACTGGTTCAGTTTGGAATTCTTCATAAGAAGACATTTTTGGTATATTCTCAACTGACACTGATACTGGGGGAGTAGTACGAACATCTGATCCAATATTAATTTCAGAGGTAGTTTGAAAATAATAGAGGGATAGAAAGGAGTACTACTGGAGCGTTTCTTTTTCTGAACAGGTTCCAGATCAGGATGACTGGAAACTGTGTCTTCTGAATCTTCTTTATTGTAGTTGATAGGATCAGATTCACAAAAGACAATTGGAGTTACTGGGGGAGTGTCAAGGGCTGGCTTCTTGTTGATTGCAGCATTTGATTCATCAAATGTGACATGAATTGACTCATGGACTTTCTCCAGTCTCTTGTTGTAGACTCTGAAGGCCTTGCGAATGGTTGAATAGCCTAAGAAATACCCTTCATCAGCTTTGGCATCAAATTTGCCTAACTGACTGGAGTCGTTCAGGATGTAAACTGGACATCCAAAAACATGAAAATAACCAATATTTGGTTTTCTATTTCTTAAGACTTCATAGGCTGTCTTTTTGTGTCGTTTCACATACACTGACCGGTTCTGGGTGTGGCAAGTAGTAGCAATTGCTTCAGCCCAGAAACTGGTAGACATACCAGATTCAGCAAGCATACTCCTGGCAGCTTCTATCAGCGTTCGATTCTTCCTTTCCACCACTCCATTCTGTTCTGGAGAGCGGGCTGATGAGAAGTTCTGGGAGATGCCAGTGTCAGTACAAAATGACTCCAGAGTTGCATTCTGGAATTCTGTTCCATTGTCACTTCTTAACTGACACACCTTTCGACTGTACTTGAGCTCAATTTGCTTGATAATACTGATGATTTCAGCAGCAGCTTCACTTTTAGACCTCAGAAAGATCACCCAACAATATCTGGAGAATTCATCTACGATCACCAGGGTGTATCTTTTAGCAGCACGAGTCTGAACGTTCACTGGACCAAAGAGGTCCATATGAAGCATATGAAGAGGTTCAGATATGCTGAAATTCTGTCTGGTCTTGAAACTGGTGCGTTTCTGCTTACCCATCTCACATCCTGGACATGGCCTTTCCTTTTTGAAGGAAACTGAAGGTATCCCATCTGGAAGTTGTTTTCTGGACAACTTATTAATATTCTTGAAATTTAAATGGGATAACCTTTTGTGCCATAACCAGTTTGTGTCTTCATAAGCTTGAGTATAGAAACACTGCTCTGAAGGAGAGCTTTCCATATCCATCACGTACACATTCCCTTTTCTGAGAGCAATCAACACTACCTTCCAGTCCTTGTTGAATACGATACCCTGAGCAATATTGAATAGAACTTGATAGCCATCATAACACAGTTGGCTTACACTGATCAGGTTATATTTCAAACCATTCACAAATGCAACACGTCTGAACTTGACTTGTCCATTGTTCAGAACACCGTATCCCTCAGTCTTTCCACAACCATCATTTCCAAAAGTAATGGAGGGTCCATCAGAAATGGTAAACTCCTCCAGTAGGGTCTTACATCCGGTCATCGTCCTGCCAGCAGCACTGTCAAGATACCAGATATATTTCTTTCGATCTCCCTGCACATCCACCAGATATTATCAGTTAAATTTGGGAACCCATCGACTGATGGGTTCACTGGACCCTCCCTTATAGGTCCCTAGGGCAATCTGGTTTAGTTCACTTTCTTCAACAGTGGTCTTAGTTGAAAAGACCACTGGGTTGATAGTTTTGAAACCTTTTTCTTTTTCTCAACTGGAGAAATAGATTTAACTTTCTTTGCAAAAGGTTTTGTATTTTGTCTAGGGCCAGATGAAGTACCCTCAATAAAGTTTAATCTTGCATTAAAACTTTGAAATTGACGAGTCAGTATTTGAATCTGGCTCTCTAACCTGGACAAAACATTTTCATCTGATGATACCTTAGCCTTTCCAGTCCTAGGCTTAGGTAGGGGATTGGTCTGAGGCAAAGGTTTATTTCGATAAACCTCTTTAACTGGAGCAGTCATCTAGAATGCTCTAGTCTTAACCTCTGTGATTGAACTGGGAAAATATTGGCCTTGGGAGTTACAGGCTCATCATAAACAGTGGTGGGCCTGAACCCCTCTGGTAATCGATCGATTACTGGTATTAATGAGGCTACATGAGTATTTCCATCTAAATATGCACGTTTTTTAGCAGGAAATTGATTTACTCCACCATCATATGGCTTTCTGGTTTCTAGCCATGATTTAATCACCAGTTTTTCTTTCTCTAAAATGACTTCAAGATCTTGTTTTTCTTGAATCAATTGTTCAGTTACCAGAACCTGGGCTTGAAATGCCAGTTCAATGTCTTGAAGTTCTTTTAATTTTGATTTTAAGACAGTTATGTGAGTCCCTCGATAGCTGCAGATCACTCTCGAGATCGTCTATTGTTATGTCGTGAGTGCAGAATCCTCACGAGATAACTAGTTTGATTAGTTATCGAATATATTGCTAATTATATGTATATAATCAGCCGTATGTGGCCTATCTTCGTTTTCTATATGCTAGAAACGAACTTAGTCGCCGTAGGTGTGTGAGAGTTGAACAGATTACCTCAATTTAGGGTTTCCATTCATTTATATATGTTTCTGATCGATATTGGGCCTGCTGGGCTCTGTTCTTACGAACTTAGCAGCCCAGCCCATATAACGAAGATTATCTTCGTTTGTTCCTAACGAAGATCATCTTCGTTAGTACAACTTCCATCAGCATCTATGCCTAGTTATTTTCCAAGTACTTCATGTACAAGAAACCTAACATATATTATGTTTGTACTTGTATAACACACATAACAAAGATCATATATAAACATATATATAACACCAAAACATGTAATCGATCATTACCAAAACATGAAGTCCATAATCTATCAATTACACATATATAAATAAGACATAAAATAACATAATGTCTTAATCTAAAAGACTAATCAAATCTAAGTTGCTGTTGTCACATCAACATGCATCAACAAACTCCCCTTGACAGCAGCATCTTCGATTTCTTCAGTCTTCAAAAAAAAAATCTTCATCATCCATCAAATAACAATCGTTTGCTATTTGCATGGATATTTTCGTGTAAGCAGACTTGGAGAATCTTACGACATCGACCTTCTTCATTCTTCCAAAATGGTAAAAATGAACATTCAGTATCGTATAATTTTCTCTGATCATTTCTTGAGAAGTTAACCAACTGCATTGGATCATACATCCTTCTCAACAATATCTTCTTCTTCGAGTCTGCATACATCTTGGCTTCACCAGAATTCCGATCAATCTCCCAATTATCAATCTTATCCAAGACATCTTGTGCCCACTTCTTGGCAGGGACTTTGATCATACACTTGATATCATGTTGAATATACTCAACGCTTTTATCTGGCTTAACCACCTTCTTCTTCCGTCTTGGTTCAATATGAAACTTTGGTTTCTCAGAGTCTTTCATATTCGATCTCAACTTGAAATCTTCATGAAGATTCTTACCAACCACATCAGCAAGACCATAACCACTTGGATTGATAATCCTGTTATTTCCTAGTTCATGTAAATCTTCTTCACACAAACTTCTGAAGTGTCTCTCACGCCATGCTAAATACTGACAACCTTCTGGTCTTTTAAGAACGAACAGCTTCAATTCTTCGTCATAGAACCAACTCCAGATTATTGTCTTATATTTTGCAGCATCTTTATCTGAGATGTGAGTCCAATACATAATGGGTTTCATAGTATCCCATGTGACTATATATTCATTAATTCTTTGCCCAGGCACAAGTCGATCAATCTCTTGTAGTGGATCATCTTCTCTGAGTGGAACTGGATAATCATTTGGATCAAAAGATCTTGTCAAGTTAATTTCCCAGTGGAAAGGAATCAATGCATCATCAATCTTAGCATATACCACAAAGTTTAAAACTTTAGCTGAGCTACTAATTGAAGCTTGAAGCATTCTTTCCTTAACTTCTTTTCTCTTTATCTCTAACTCTTTTCTTTCTTCCAAAGATGGATCTTCAGGAGTTGAGTCCCAAACATCATCAAACCCATAAGGATTCTTGAATATGTTTAAATCCGGTTCAGGAACAAACTCACCCTCCTCAAGTTCATCACCATCAAAGAATAATTCTGCATCATCTGTATCATCTATTAAGATTACACAAAATGAACACCAGAATACAATGAATAATCATGATAATAATAATAAAGATGAAATATAATTGCATTGAAATAAGATAGATTACATTCACATGTCGTAAACTTATTACATGCAACCTAATATACACTTTATCAATCTTTATCAGAATCATAAGTTGAATCAGAATCAGAATCAGATTCCAAGGCTGTTTGCCTTTGAATCTGTAATTCTTTTTCTCTTTCAGTTTCTGCTTCTTGCTGTTTATCTAATAAGTTATCAAATACAGAATGAAAAGCATTTTCTTCGGTATTACAGTCATGTCCAAATTTTGCCTTAACTTCACGCTTTAATCGTTCAGTTTCAACTTCAACCTGATCATCACTTAAATAATCAATCGATTTCGAAGAATTACCTGAGTCAAGTGCTTCATTAACTTCAGCATCACGAGGAGCACTTGATCCACCCGCACCAGAAGTACCAATCTGGGTAGTATCCTTTCCTCTCTCCCCCTGAGTCTCAACACCTTTTCCTTTGTCAGAAACTGGGCGAGAATCAAACCTATTACCAGCATTATCAGCATCATCATCATCATTCTGACGTCTTGGCTGAACTACTGACAATC
>CM067169.1:71381882-71417312 GCA_034093135.1 Erigeron breviscapus
CCACCTCTATCTTGACGTGTAGGGGTAACATTTGCCTCTCTCTTAGGCCGTTGACACTCTCTGGCAAAATGTCCAAAACCTTCGCAGTTATAGCACTTCACCTTTGACTTGTCAAAGCCCTGAGTACCTCTAGTAAGCTGTCTGCCTGTTCTATGCATAAACTTTTGCACTCTCCTGGTGATCATGGCCAGTTGCCATTTCAGATCCATTTCTTCAACATCATCTGGATCTATCTGGTCGTAATCTTCATCAATGAGTGCTGGATCTGTGATTCTACCCGCAACAAAAGCTTCATGTGCAGCACACATGGCAGCAAATACATTCATCCTACCCTCAGCTGATTTCATATTCATGGGCATGGACTTGTAACCAGCAGAAGATGATGTAATGTTACCGAATTTCATATTTCCAGTCTTTGCACCTTCATTAGCCTTTTTACCCCTGTTACGAGCATCAGTAGCCATGAATCCGGAAGAATCATCTCCATCCATCAGTGGACCACGATTGTCTGTCTCACCAGTATTACCAACTCCAGAAAAGAAGGCATTAACATCAGCTGTTGGATTTTTCATGGTGGCATGATAGAGAGATGGATCTTGTGTGAAGTTGTCTTGAAGATCCTTTGCCTTATCCTTCATTTCTCTGTTTCTCAGAGTGGATATTACTCCATCTATACGAAGAGATGCATAATCAGCTCTTTCTTGCAATCCATGACGAAACTCTTTGTAAGTTTTCGGCAAACCATCCAGGAATTTATCCACTATCTCAGTAGGAGTGTATTTAAGATCAAAGTAAGCTAATTCAGCAAGAAGATGTTGATATCTCAGTATAAGATCCTCAACTTGTTCATTCTTTGTAGCATTGAAGCAGTCAAATTGTTTCTTGAGCATTTTAATTCTATTTTGCTTCAATAGTGGATCACCTTCACAATGAGCTTCAATAGCAACGAACAGTTGCTTTGAAGTCTTGTATTCCTGTTTAGGAAACAGGTGCACCAACTCTTGAGGAATGCACATACGAAGAGTGGAAAGAGTCTTTACTTCAATAACATAGTTAGCCTTTTCTTCACCTGTTAATTCTCCCACCTTGTATGTAGAAGTAACTCCATTCACAGTAAGAGTGGGCCACTCATAACCTTCAGTGATCATGAGCCACATGTTTAAATCTTCTCGTTGAATAAAATCTTCAAATCGACCTCTCCACGCCCAGAAGTCAACCAATGAAACTAACTTTGGTGGAGAATTAGTACGTCCTACAAGATGATCATGATAAACAAGAGAATTGAGGTATTGGGCAACAGCATTGTTGGTTGAAGATGAGGAAGCCATAAGTGAAAATTATTGTTCTTACGAAGATAAGAGTTGGAACGAAAATAGGTTAATTTCGTAAGAACAGGTTCTGAACGAAGATAGCTTAAGTTCGTAGGCTAACTTCGTTTGATGAACTTTAGAACGAAGTTAAGTTAAATTCGTTTTCAAACTCGTTTTGCTAAGTTCGTAAAGCGAACGAACTTAACGACAGAAAGGGTTTTGGGAGGTTTTTGGGAGAATAACAATCAAACAAACGATCTCGAACCTCGATAAGATATCGAATGGCTCTGATACCACTTGTGAGTCCCTCGATAGCTGCAGATCGCTCTCGAGATCGTCTATTGTTATGTCGTGAGTGCGGAATCCTCACGAGATAACTAGTTTGATTAGTTATCGAATATATTGCTAATTATATGTATATAATCAGCCGTATGTGGTCTATCTTCGTTTTCTATATGCTAGAAACGAACTTAGTCACCGTAGGTGTGTGAGAGTTGAACGGATTACCTCAATTTAGGGTTTCCATTCATTTATATATGTTTCTGATCGATATTGGGCCTGCTGGGCTTTGTTCTTACGAAGATAAGAGTTGGAACGAAAATAGGTTAATTTCGTAAGAACAGGTTCTGAACGAAGATAGCTTAAGTTCGTAGGCTAACTTCGTTTGATGAACTTTAGAACGAAGTTAAGTTAAATTCGTTTTCAAACTCGTTTTGCTAAGTTCGTAAAGCGAACGAACTTAACGACAGAAAGGGTTTTGGGAGGTTTTTGGGAGAATAACAATCAAACAAATGATCTCGAACCATCGATAAGATATCGAATGGCTCTGATACCACTTGTGAGTCCCTCGATAGCTGCAGATCGCTCTCGAGATCGTCTATTGTTATGTCGTGAGTGCGGAATCCTCACGAGATAACTAGTTTGATTAGTTATCGAATATATTGCTAATTATATGTATATAATCAGCCGTATGTGGTCTATCTTCGTTTTCTATATGCTAGAAACGAACTTAGTCACCGTAGGTGTGTGAGAGTTGAACGGATTACCTCAATTTAGGGTTTCCATTCATTTATATATGTTTCTGATCGATATTGGGCCTGCTGGGCTTTGTTCTTACGAAACTTAGCAGCCCAGCCCATATAACGAAGATTATCTTCGTTTGTTCCTAACGAAGATCATCTTCGTTAGTACAACTTCCATCAGCATCTATGCCTAGTTATTTTCCAAGTACTTCATGTACAAGAAACCTAACATATATTATGTTTGTACTTGTATAACACACATAACAAACATCATATATAAACATATATATAACACCAAAACATGTAATCAATCATTACCAAAACATGAAGTCCATAATCTATCAATTACACATATATAAATAAGACATAAAATAACATAATGTCTTAATCTAAAAGACTAATCAAATCTAAGTTGCTGTTGTCACATCAACATGCATCAACAAGTTATTTCAGAAAAATCTGTTTCTAGACCATTTACACAATCAGATCTAACAGTTTCTACAAATATCAAATCAGAATTAAGAGCTTCAGCAATGTCCAGTTTTAATTCTTGGTCAGTTGCAGTATCATAATCACTAACCTTTTTAATAACAATGTCCACCCATCGTCCAGATGTGACATCCTCCTTCACCAGGTGATCTTCGTCTGCCAGAGCCATGTAACATCAATCTCTTTCTTCTTCTTCATCAGCAGATGATTCATCAGAAGGAACCCACTTCTCTTCAGTTGTTACGATCATGCACTTATTATTGTTTTCAATTTGTTGTGCCATGAGAGCAATCTGGGCCTTAAGCTTTTTATATTTCAATTTATAGCTATCATCAGGCTTATTATTTGAAGAAAATGGACCAGGCTTGGATACAAACTGGCTGGACCTGCAATCTTTCATGAAATGACCCTTTTTGCCACACTTAAAGCATGTTAAATTGGTCTTATCAGTAGAAGAACTGGATGCAAATTGTCCAGATAGCCTATTTGCTCTTGCTTTGAAACGGTTAAACATTTTAGCAATCATTGCAATAAGGTCATCATCATCAGTTTCATCACAACAGTCTGGAGAGATTTGACTGAACTCTCCAGAATCCATGAGTTCAGACACCATCTTCTTCATAGAAAATACATTCTCAGAAGATATCAGTGTTGTACTTTGTGGTTCAGTATGACTAACCACATTAGGACTACTGGAGGCATGGTTATAAGCATCTTGTTCTGCCACCACTCCCTGAACTTGATTTTCTTCAGTGTACCTGAAAGCTCCATAAAGAGTTGAGAGAGTGTGTCTGTGCAGAGTTTTACCTTGTCGTAAGACCAGGATCATGTGAGACCATTTGGTGGGCAGAATATCACAAAATTTCTCCAGAAGTATATCCTTGTCCTTCTCAACCCCGAGACCTCTCAACTGGTTTATGATACTCATAAATCTGGTGTATGTACCAGTGAGAGACTCATTAGGCTGAGCAAAAAATGACTCATACCTCTTGTTTAAGGAGACCTTTCTGGTGACAATGGTGTCATCTCCTCCTTCATGCTGGTTTAAAAGTTCATCCCACATGGTTTTAGCACTAGGAAAAAGAACTAGTGTGGAATTAGGGTTTCTGGAACGGCCCCGAGGATCTTGTTCTTGAGAAGGGTGTCTAGATTCACCAGTCTCCTGTCCTCTTCAGACCAATGTTCCTCCCTCTTTTCCCTTCCTCTTCTAGATCCAGAAGGATCAAGAAGGGGATTGAGAGGTGATGTAGGGACATAAGGACCTCATTTAAGATTTTCATCATGTTCCTCTCAATACCAGTGATATGCAATATCATCCTAGCCTTCCACGTACCAAACTCATCACTGTTCCCACTGAATTTATGAACAGGATTATTTGAATAGTGCACATGCACGTGTGGAGAAGCAGGAGTGAGGAGGAGGTGGTGGATTAGTGTTATTAACAATAGGTGGTTCATTATTTTGATCATTAACATTAACATTAGGATCGGGACCAAAATTAAAACTTCCTTATGTATTTTCTAGGTTGGCCATCAAAGAAACAGATCTAGGCAATGTTTAGCCTTCTGCTCTGATACCAAATGTGAGTCCCTGAAATACGATGGTTAACATAGAAGTGTAAAATACAACAAGTCTAATAATCACTAGAATGGACTAGTATTACTTGTAAATAAATGCAAGAATATATAAACAAAGTAATACAAGACTTAAAGCAATAAACAAGTACAGTGGAACATTATGTATTTTTCAATGGTGTATTTTATTTATGATGTTAAATAAAATACAAGGTTGTGCGGAATCAAGATAATACGAATAAGTATGTATCCTAACAACCTATGAATTACAAATGATCTATATTTGTCAAATAACTCTTTTGGATTGAGATACTTAAAGTTGTGAAGTATCCCTGTTTAAGATCGAGAGTATTTAGACAAATTCACTCTAATGCAAAATGTATGCTTAAAAGTATTTTCTCAAAGAAATGACTTTGTATTTATAGGCAACAAAATTCACCAGTGAATTTTGTGCCGTACAAATGTGGTTGCATGCATTTAATGATCCGACAAGAACATTAAATGCATTGGTTAATGGTACAAGGATAAAGTCATATTGATATGATTTTATTCTTTTAACCAACCACCTTTACACGCATAAACTTTGGTAAAGAACAAGTGGAATGTTCTTTGGAAAGTGTGTAAAGGCAAAAGTCAATTCCTCGATATCAGTGTTCAGACTTGTAAGGTCTAGAACACTGACAATCCTCCAGTGTACAGATCTGGTAAGACTTCCAGTGGACTCTGCCATTTGTCAGTCTTCTTTATTCTGACTTCAGTCTTTGACTTTAGTGAGAACGTCTTCAGTAGAGTAGATCTGGACTGGGTGAAGTCCAGTGAGCTAATCTGGAGAATACTCCAGATTTCCTATACAAGTATTTGCTCACTGGTCTTCCATTATTTCTGGACAAATCTTCAGAGGGACTCCAGATTTCCTATACAAGTATTTGCTCACTGGTCTTCCATTATTTCTGGACAAATCTTCAGAGGGACTCCAGATTCCAAGTTTGGAGTAGGTCCAGTAGAAACGTTTCTGGACAGATCTTCAGTAAGGCTCCAGTAGTCGAGTCTGGAGCTAGTCCAGTAAATCTGGACCTAACACTTTTCTTCTTGGTTGAGCTGATCTTGGAGTTTGGATAATCTTTCTTTTTCCTTGTCATCCATGATAAGTCTTCTTGCAACTCTAGCATCTTTTGCCTCTCTTCTCCTTATCCTTTCAGCTTCATTCTGTCTAACAACTTCTTCTTCAATCCCAAGCTAAATTCTTTGTCTTGAAGCATCATCAGTCTGAGTGCCTTCAGTCTGAATGTTTTGGTCAGCTTGTTCTTCAATGGGCTGAATGGAAGCTGGGCTAGATCCAAATCCTCTCCTCTCTGTAAAATAAGGCCCAATGGGCACCTTGTCACTGTCATCAGAGGAGGATTCATTTCAAATTCAATGAGATCTGCATCAGCCAGGAGACCTAGAACTACTTTAACATCTGCTCCTTCCTCTTCTTCTTCATCAAATTCTACCACAACAACTTCTTCTTGTCATGTAACTGACTCAGTCTGAATTTGAGTTTCAGGCTGGTCAGCTTCAGCTTGAATATCAACCACAACTTGTTAGTAACAAACTTGAGCTTAATTGAGTAACAATGGTGGAATTATGGATAGTGTGTGAAATGTGTGTTTGTGTGTGAAAGGGAGGTTGAAGATAAAGTAGAGAGAGAAAGTAAGTTAACTATGTGTTTATTATATCAAGTGTTAGTTACAAGTGACAAGGGTTTTGGAAATTACATGGGGAAGGAGTATTTATACTCTAATCTCTATTATAACTAATACTCCTTCCACTATTGAATATTTACAATTTAACACCATATTTATATTTCTAACAATCTCCCCTTTGGTGTTGAATTGTAAATGTTGCATCGTCTTTGGTCTTTAAATAAACATGATGAGCCCATTTGTTGAAAATCTTCAATGTTGATTGGACTTTGAAGCTTTCTCATTGTCTTCAACGTCTTGTATCAACCTTGACTTTGAATCTTCTCAACAAACAAATATATTTGATGATGACTTATTAAATCTTGATCTTCTCTTGCAACTTTGAATACTTTGGAAGCATCTTTGAAATCTTTGTAGCTTTTGAGCTTTCACAACTTGAACTTTTGAATGTTGATTTCAACTTGATGTTCCTTGGAGAAGTAACTTGAACTTTGAGTAGCATGCGGAAGCTTGGTTTTGACTTTGAATTCTTTGAATTCTTTTGGATGCGGAAGCTTGATTATCTTTGAAATCTCTTGGCATTGCGGAAGCTTGGTTTTGGAATGCGGAAATTTGATTTGACTTTAAAACTTCAATTCTTGATCTAACTAGTCTCTGAATCAATAAACATCTTGGAGCATTTGATTCTTTGATCAATTAACATTCGCTCCCCCTCAATCAAACAACTATCTCGGAGCAAATAATTCAATAACAAATCTTTAATCTCTTGCTCCCCCTCGAACAAACAATCATTTCGGAGCATATTTAACATTTCATGAGTTTACTCTTGCTCCCCCTCAAATGAACAATCTCTTTAAATAAAGAACAAACTTAACTATCCAACTTAATTTTCTTTGCAGCATCAACAAACGACAATCTCTATTCAATCTCAAACTTTTCTAATCATCAACCAAATGGTCAATTATTCAATAAATCTTTCAAACATCGACCATGTACATCATCTTGAATATACTCGATCTCGAATCAATCCTTTAACTTTCTCAAAACAATCTCTCAACTTGGCACGATAATTATTCACTCTCTTCACCTAAACTTATGATCCTTTGAACATCCAAACACAACAATCATCCTCGAACAAATTCTATCAATCAAATTCTACCTATATCCTTGAATTCTATCTATCAATCAAATTCTACCTATATCCTTGAATTCTATCTATCAATCATTTAATCATTTCTCCCCCTTATGATGAATATGTGGAACGTGTTCATCATACAATAATGATTGATAGCATACACGGTAGATGAAAACAAACAACAAGCACGTAAATTAACCCAACCCAATTCCCAATTCCCAATTCCCAATGAACCTATTGGTGAACTAGAATGTAAGGTTGCGTTGTTTGAAAAACAATTTTTTATATGGTGTTTGTGTTCTTTGTGTTTGTGCGAAGAGAAATGAAATCCGGATAATATTGATCCGTTAACACAACCAAGAATCGAAAGGATTAATGGTGTGGCCTAAAAATACGATTACTATTTTTAGGACTTCCCATTATCATTGAGAAATGCACAAAGCTTATCTCTAAATGGTTCGGTCTATGGCTTTTCAACTGATAGATTGCTTTAAAGAATGTAATTCATGGTCAGTGTCACAAAGGCGTTCGATGACCATGTCTTACTATCCTCAAAGACTTTTGGGAAATAAAATCCGAGGTCACATAGACTTCTCGTTTACTCAACAAATTCATAAAATGAAAATGTGAGACCTACGTTCAACGTTGGAAAAGATGTTAGCATTGGTAGGATTTCCATTCGATCATCGTGGAATATCAAAAATATGATATCACTACGAATGTTCTGGCAATATCACAAAGATATGCAATGTCACAAAGACATATAAAGACTCATTGTGTTCTAGTCAAATGAAAGAATATTTCAAGTACGCTCTAGACTCAATAAGTGATCAAATGAAGTCGGGGACCGGAGCAGAGTGTCTCCCTTTTTTAATATCAACGTCTTCCAAATGAAGAGTCGATAGAAATGTGAAAATCTCCGTGAGAATAAAACAAGTATTTGTTAAGAAACACTTGAGTGGTTAGGTAAAGATGTGCATTGCTTCACTGGGTTCATGAAGTCTTCTTCAATATCGAGAAATCAACAAATGAAATCCGATAGGAACGTGTTGACCCGGCTTTTTAAGAATTTTAGGGAGGGCTTTCATTTCTTTTAGCCCTTTCTCACATCATCTTTTTCACCGTAACCTCTCACTTTTCGACTACTCCCTCATGTCCTATTTGCACAAACATCATCACCACACTCATAAACCCTCACAATCTAAAATTGAGATTTTAACTCCGGGGTTAGATCTCATCGGCGATGACAAGATCATGGAGTTTTTATGAGTGGCCTAAACTCTCATGTGCAAATCTAACACCGAACTTCTTTGAATTTGATTGAAAATGGTTTGAAAATCTTCCAAAGTGTTTTAAGATGGAAAATGAGTTTAAACACTTGGAAGTTTTTGTTTTATAAACAAACTCCCCCTAAATATATGCATGATATAAACAAAGGTTTTTGCATATAAAGGGTGAGTAAAAGGTTTGAAAGTTACTCACAAACATTAAAAATGAGACAACAAAGGCAGTACACAAAGGCGTTCGATGCCTTGCATCTCATCCTAATACATTGTGAGTAACTAAAAGACAAAGTATATAAACAAAATGATTAAAAGAGAAAATCTTTTTGGATTTTTCAAAAATAAGAAAATGAAAATCTTTTTGGATTTTTCTAAAAGGAATGAAATTACGAAAACGGTTTTAGAACGGGTTATACACTGAAGTGTGCATAAGCCACTATTCATCAAATCACTTGGAAATCACTTTTGGAACCCATTTGAGATTGGGTCCAATTGTTTTTGAATTCTTGAAAGTCCAAATGTAAGTCTCATCGATTTGATGAATCGAAGTTGCATTCCACGGAGAACTAAAACCCGGTGGTTTAGTTGAAAAGAGTTTTCGTGGAAGCAACGGTGAAAAATCATTTGATTTCTTTGAAAACTTGTCAATCTTGTGAGATTGAGTTGGAAAATGATTTTTCGAAGCAAAATCATTCACTTTTTGCACGACTGTTTTCACAGGTTTTGGTGCAAGATCAAAAAGTTCCGAAAAAGAATATGTGAATGATTTTGACTCAGTTGACTTATCTTTTGAAATCGGTTTCCATTTTGATTTTGTCAACTGAGATTTTGCTTGAGAAAGATGTTTAGAATTATCCTCGAAGGATAGAAAAGAGACCAAAGTAGTTGTTCCATCAAAATTTGGTTTCTTAGTGTACTTCTTACCCTTTTGCAAGGAGTAATTAGTAAACTGAGAGACTTTTTGTTAGGTCCAGATTTAGTCCAGACTTACTGGACTGGCTCCAGACTGGACTACTGGAACCTTAGTTAGGTTTGTTAAAGAAACTTGTTTTGCTGGTCTCGCTCCAGACCCGACTACTGGAGCTCACTGAAGATCTGACCAGAAAACATATTCTACTGGACCTACTCCAGACTTGGAATCTGAAGTCCCTCTGAAGATTTGTCCAGAAATAATTGAAGACTAGTGAGCATTTACTTGTACAGGTAATCTGGAGCATTCTCCAGATTAGCTCACTGAAGACTTCACCCCAGTCCAGATCTATTCTACTGAAGACATTCTGACTGAAGTCAAAGACTGAAGTCTGAAGAAAGAAGACTGACAAATGGCGGAGTCCACTGGAAGTCTTACCAGATCTGCACACTGGAGGATTGTTAGTGTTCTAGATCCTGCAAGTCTGAACACTAATATCGAGGATTGACTTTAGCCTTTAACACACTTTCCAAAGAACAATCCACTTGTTCTTTAACAAAAGTATACGTGTGTTAAGGTGGTTGGATAAAAGGATACACGTACACTTGATGTGACTTTATCCTTATTCTTATCTAATACATTTAATGTTCTTGTCGGATCATTAAATGTATGCCAACCATATTTGTACGGCACAAATTCACTGGTGAATTTGTTGTCTATAAATACTAAGTCATTCCTTGAACAAAAATACTTTTTAGCATACATCTTGCAAGAAAGTGAATTTGTCTAAAATACTCTCGATCTTAAACAGGGATACTTCACAACTTTAAGTATCTCGATCCTAAAGAGCTATTTGACAAATATAGATCATTTGTAATCATAGGTTGTTAGGATACTCACTTAATTGTGTTATCTTGATTCCGCAACAACCTTGTATTTTATTTAAACATCAATAAATGAAATACCCATGAAACATACATAATGGTCCACTTTATTTGTTTATTGCTTTAAGTCTTGTATTACTTTGTTTATATATCTTGCATCTTTATTTACAAGTAATACTAGTCCATTTCTAGTGATTATTAGACTTGTTGTATTTTACACTTTCTATTGGTTAACCATCTCGTTATTTAAGGGACTCACAATTGGTATCAGAGCAGAAGGCTAATCATTGCCTAGATCTGTTCTTGATGGCTAACCAAGAAAATACACAAGGTTTTAGTCTTGGTCCCGATCCTAATGTAAATATGCATGATCAAAATGAACCACAAAACGTTAATAACACTAATCCTCCACCTCCTCCTCCTCCTCCTCCTACTCCTGCTTCTCCACACGTGCATGTGCACTACTCGAATAATCCTGTTCCTAAATTCAGTGGGAACAGTGATGAATTTGGTACGTGGAAAGCTAGGATGATTTTGCATGTCACTGGTATTGAGAGGAACATGATGAAGATCTTAAACGAAGGTCCATATGTACCTACATCACCTCTCAATCCACTTCTTGATCCTTCTGGATCTAGAAGGGGAAGGGAAAAGAGGGAGGAACATTGGTCAGAAGAGGAGAGGAGATTGGTGAATCTTGACACCCTCCTTAAAAACATGATCCTCGGGGCCGTTCCAGAAACCCTAATTCCCACACTAGTTCTTTTTCCTAGTGCCAAAACCATGTGGGATGAACTACTTAACCAACATGAAGGAGGAGATGACACCATTGTCACCAGAAAGGTCTCCTTAAACAAGAGGTATGAGTCATTTTTTGCTCAACCTAACGAGTCTCTCACTGGTACTTACACCAGATTTATGAGTATCATAAACCAATTGAGAGGTCTTGGGGTTGAGAAGGACAAGGATATACTTCTGGAGAAATTTTGTGACATTCTGCCCACCAAATGGTCTCACATGATACTTGTTTTACGACAAGGTAAAACTCTGCACACACACACTCTCTCAACTCTATATGGAGCCTTCAGGTACACTGAAGAAAATCAAGCCCAGAGAGTGGTTGCAGAACAAGATGCTTTTAACCATGCCTCCAGTACTCCTAATGTGGTTAGTTATTCTGAACCACCAAGTACAGCACTGATATCTTCTGAGAATGTATTTTCTATGAAGAAGATGGTGTCTGAACTTATGGATTCTGGAGAGTCCAGTCAAATCTCTCCAGACTGTTGTGATGAAACTGAAGATGATGACCTTATTGCAATGATTGCTAAAACGTTTAAACCGTTTCAAAGCAAGAGCAAATAAGCCATCTGGACAATTTGCATCCAGTTCTTCCACTGACAAGACCAATTTGACATGCTTTAAGTGTGGCAAAAAGGGTCATTTCATGAAAGAGTGCAGGTCCAACCAGTTTGCATCCAAGCCTGGTCCATTCTCTTCTCATAATAAGCCTGATGATAGCTATAAAATGAAATATAAAAAGCTTAAGGCCCAAATTGCTCTCATGGCACAACAAATTGAAGACAATAATAAGTGCATGATTGCTACAACTGAAGAGAAGTGGGTTCCTTCTGATGACTCATCTGTTGATGAAGAAGAAGAAAGAGATTGCTGTTACATGGCTCTGGAAGTTGATGAGCACCTGGTGAAGGAAGATGTCACATCTGGACGATGGGTGGACATTGTTATTAAAAAGGTTAGTGATTATGATAATGCAACTGACCAAGAACTAAAACTGGACATTGCTGAAGCTTTAAATTCTGATTTAATTTTTGTAGAAACTGTTAGATCTGATTGTGTAAATGGTCTAGAAACAGATTCTTCTGAAATAAATGCTTTAAAATCAAAATTAAAAGAGCTTCAAGACATTGAACTGGCATTTCAAGCCCAGGTTCTGGTAACTGAACAATTGATTCAAGAAAAGCAAGATCTTGAGATCATTTTAGAGAAAGAAAAACTGGTAATAAAGTCATGGCTAGAAACTAAAAAGCCATATGATGCTTCAGTTAAACAATTTCCTGCTCAAAAACGTGCATATTTAGATGGAAATACTAATGTTGCATCATTAATACCAGTAATCGATCGATTACCAGAGGTGTTAAGGCCCACAACTGTTTATGATATGCCTGAAACACCCAAGACCAATTTAGACCCAGTTCAATCCCCAGAGGTTAAGACTGGAGCTGTCCAGATGACTGCTCCAGTTAAAAAGGTGAAGCAGAATAGACCTTTACCTCAGACCAAACCCTTACCAAAGCCTTTGACTGGAAAGGCTAAGGTATCATCTGAAGAAAATATTTTGTCCAGGATAGAGAGCCAGATTCAAATTCTGACTCGTCAATCACAAAGTTTTAATGCAAGATTAAACTTTCTTGAGGGTACTTCATCTGGCCCTAGACAAAATACAAAACCTTTTTCAAAGAAAGACAAATTTATTTCTCCAGTTGAGAAAAATGAAAAGGTTTTAAAACCATCAACCCCAGTGGTCTTCTCTTCTAAGACCACTATTGAACATAGTGAACTAGACCAGATTGCCCCAGGGACCTATAAGGGAGGGTCCAGTGAACCCATCAGTCGATGGGTTCCCAAATCTAACTGATCAATATCTGGTGTATGTGTAGGGCGATCGAAAGAAGCTTATCTGGTATCTTGACAGTGCAGCTGCAGGACGATGACCGGATGTAAGACCCTACTGGAGGAGTTCACCATTTCTGATGGACCCTCCATCACATTTGGAAATGATGGTTGTGGAAAGACTGAGGGATATGGTGTTCTGAACAATGGACAAGTCAAGTTCAGACGAGTTGCATTTGTGAATGGTTTGAAATATAACTTGATCAGTGTAAGTCAACTGTGTGACGATGGCTATCAAGTCTTATTCAATGTTGCTCAGGGCATCGTATTCAACAAGGACTGGAAGGTAGTGTTGATTGCTCCCAGAAAAGGGAATGTGTACGTGATGGATATGGAAAGCTCTCCTTCAGAGCAGTGTTTCTATACTCAAGCTGATGAAGACACAAACTGGTTATGGCACAAAAGGTTATCCCATTTAAACTTCAAAAACATTAACAAGTTGTCCAGAAAACAACTTGCAGATGGGATACCTTCAGTCTCCTTCAAAAAGGAAAGACCATGTCCAGGATGTGAGATGGGTAAGCAAAAGCGTACCAGTTTCAAGACCAGACAGAATTTCAGCATTACTGAACCTCTTCACATGCTTCATATGGATCTTTTTGGTCCAGTGAACGTTCAGACTCGTGCTGGTAAAAGATACACCCTGGTGATCATAGATGAGTTCTCCAGATATTGTTGGGTGATCTTTCTGAGGTCCAAAAGTGAAGCTGCTGCTGAAATCATCAGTCTTATCAAGCAAATTGAGCTCAAGTACAGTCGAAAAGTGTGTCAGTTAAGAAGTGACAATGGAACAGAATTCCAGAATGCAACTCTGGAGTCATTCTGTACTGACACTGGCATCTCCCAGAACTTCTCTTCAGCCCGCTCTCCAGAGCAAAATGGAGTTGTGGAAAGGAAAAATCGAACGCTGATAGAAGCTGCCAGAAGTATGCTTGCTGAATCTGGACTGTCTACCAGTTTCTGGGCGGAAGCAATTGCAACTGCTTGCCACACCCAGAATCGATCAGTGTACATCAAAAGACACAAAAAGACAGCCTATGAAGTCTTAAGAAATAGAAAACCAAACATTGGTTATTTTCACGTTTTTGGATGTCCAGTTTACATCCTGAACGACTCCAGTCAGCTAGGCAAATTTGATGCCAAAGCTGATGAAGGGTATTTCTTAGGCTATTCAGCCATTCGCAAGGCCTTCAGAGTCTACAACAAGAGACTGGAAAAGGTCCATGAGTCAATTCATGTAACATTTGATGAATCAAATGCATCAATCAACAAGAAGCTAGTCCCTGTTACTCCCCCAGTAACACCAATTGTCTTTTGTGAATCTGATCCTATAAACGACAAATTTGAAGATTCACCAGACACAGTTTCCAGTCATCCTGATCTGGAACCTGTTCAGAAAAAGAAACTCTCCAGTAGTACTCCATTCTATCCCTCTATTATTTTCAAACTACCCTCTGAAATTAATATTGGTTCAGATGTGCGTACTACTCCAGTATCAGTGTCAGTTGAGAATTTACCAGAAATGTCTTCTGGTGAAGAATTTCATACTGAACCAGTACTCCAGGAAATGCCTTCAAATGAAGAATTTCATACTGAACCAGTACTCCAGGAAATGCCTTCAAATGAAGAATTTCATGATGCAAATCGTGATCTAAATGACTCAGATGAAGATACTGAAGTAATTTGGCAAGACCCTCCTCCAGAATCAACTCCAGAGGAGACTCAACTGAATTCTTGCACTGATATTGTTGTCAGTAACAATCCTGGTCAGTACTCCAGATGGACAAAAGCTCACCCTATTGATCAGATCTTAGGTGACTCCAGTCGTGGTGTTCAGACCAGAAGAGCCTCCAGTAATCAATGCTTATACGTCAGTTTTCTATCTTTGATAGAACCTAAGAAGATTGACGAGGCTCTGGAAGATCCAAACTGGGTGACTGCTATGCAAGAAGAGCTTCACCAGTTTGAAAGGAACAAAGTATGGTATCTGGTTCCTTTCCCAGTTGGAAAGAAAGAACCAATTGGAACAAGATGGGTCTTCAGAAACAAAGTAGATGAAGATGGCCACGTAATAAGAAACAAGGCCAGACTGGTAGCACAAGGCTACTGCCAGTCAGATGTCGACTTTGATGAATCTTTTGCTCCAGTGGCTAGACTTGAAGCGATCAGAATTTTCTTAGCATTCGCTGCTAATCACCAGTTCAAGGTCTACCAGATGGACGTAAAGAGTGCTTTCTTGAATGGGAAGCTTGAAGAAGAAGTTTACGTCAGACAACCTCCAGGTTTCGTTGATGACAAGCATCCACATTGGGTATATCGTCTGGACAAAGCGCTATATGGCCTCAGACAAGCCCCACGTGCCTGGTATGATACTCTGACTAAACATTTGTTGAAAAATGGTTTTAAACGAGGTGCAATTGACAATACCTTATTCATTCTCCATGAGAAAGGTAATCTGTTAATGGTACAAATTTATGTTGATGATATAATTTTTGGGTCTACTGATGAAAACATGTGCCAGAAATTTTCTAAAATCATGTCCACTGAATATGAAATGAGTTTGATGGGTGAATTAACATATTTTCTTGGACTCCAGATTAAGCAAAACAAAGATGGAATTTTTATTAATCAGGAAAAATATGTTAGAGATCTTTTAAAGAAATTCGATATGAATTCTTCACCATCTAAACCAACTCCAATTTCTGCACCACTGACACTGGACTCGGATCCAGATGGCAAACCAGTGAACACCACTGTCTTTAGAGGCATGGTTGGTTCACTGATGTATTTAACGGCCAGTAGACCAGATATTATGTTTTCAACATGTTTATGTGCCAGATATCAGTCTAATCCAAAGGAATCTCATATGCTCGCTGTAAAGCGCATACTGAAGTACCTAAAAGGTGCTCCCAGTCTAGGTCTTTGGTACCCCAAAGGCTCTGGAATGGATCTAATGGGTTATTCAGATTCAGATCATGCAGGTTGCAAGATAGATAGGAAATCCACAACTGGTGGATGTCATTTCCTAGGTGGCAAACTGGTCAGCTGGACCAGTAAGAAGCAAACTTCAGTTTCATTATCCACTGCCGAAGCTGAATACGTGTCTGCAGCCAGTTGTTGTGCTCAGATACTCTGGATGAAGAACCAGTTGCTTGATTATGGTATTAAATATTCAAAAACTCCAATCTTTTGTGATAATACCAGTGCCATCGCTATCTCCAACAATCCAGTCATGCACTCCAGAACCAAACACATTGATCTAAGGTACCATTTCATTCGCGATCATATTATGAAAAACAACATTGAACTCCATTTTATTCCCACTGACAAACAACTCGCTGACATTTTTACTAAACCACTGGATGTAAAAACTTTTGAATATCTTGTTGGTGAGTTGGGAATGTTAAACCCTTAAATCTGGAACCTTGGTATTGAACGCCATTGTGTACTACTAAGGATCTTTGATTTAAAGATTCAAAAATTTATTTCTGGATCAACATTCCAGGGAAGACTTGAAAAATATTTTCTCTTAAAAATGTTTAAGTTCAAGGGGAATTAATTTTCTCACTGGACAAATTCTTCAGAAAATATTACTGGTGCTTTGTAAATATGTCCCTCTCACTGGTATGGACAGGTTGAAGTGCGTGTTTGAGTTGACTTATGTCTTCTTGTAAATGTGTCCCTCTCATTTGTCTGTATTAGTTGACGTGCAAGTTTAAGGTTTCCAGTCTTTCAAAATTGGTTGTTCACTGGTACTTTACTGGAGTGTCCCTCCAGTGTACCATCAGTACATGTTTCACTGGACTAATCCACCAGTGATACTGGACGGTCCTGTCAACCTCCAGATGCACTGAAATATGTCATAATATTTTCAAAATACTTGATCTTTGTATGTGCCACGTAAGCAAACCTTTTCAAAGATATTTATCTTGAATCCTACGTGGCATGTAAGTTGTTCAAAACAATGATGGTCTTTTTACTTTGGGAAAACAAAAAGGTACAAGTTGGTTAGTTTTTGTGGGCGGTGAACCATCAACCATTTATGGGTGATGTGATACAATTTAATGCGGATCTCAGAACACAATCAAAAATTGTATTTGATAATTTCAAATTAATCGTTTGAGTTCCACATTCTCAATTCTATATATACCCACTTTCACTTTCAATTTCATTTTCATCTTCTTCTATATATCAAATGGCTCCTAGACAATCAAATTCTCCAAGAAATCTTCTATCCGCTGAATATGCTCCTTCAGCTGATGTAGTTAGAGCACGTCATATCAACCTTGAAGCTAGGGCTTTAAGGATGAATATGAATAACTGGATGGCAAAACTCACGCTATCCAGTGTCCATGATCCACAATCTATAATTGGGAGATTAAACACCTTTTTTCTCTCATGTCCACTATATGGTGCCCTAACTTTAAATCCAGAAAAGATGTATCACAATTATCTTTGTGAATTCTGGTATACAGCCGAATACGATGAGGCAAATTCCTGCATTGTTTACTCTCTTGAGCAAGGGACCAGACCCTTGACTCTTTCAGTACATTCTCTCAGAATGGCTCTTCAGTTAAACTATCTGGATGAGAATGAGCTGGCAATGCCACTCCCTTCTGGTATCAATTTCAGGGAGGTATGCCGATTAATGGGGCATACAGAGATAGTTGATGAAAATGGTCAGTTGTTGAGGAAAGGGACCATTTACATGAGCAGACTGACGGATTCGTGGAGATACTTCTTCACACACATCGTCGAATGTCTTGGAGGTAGTTCTGGAGGATTGGATCAAATCAATCAAACACACCTCCAGATTGCCTATTGCTTATGGTTTGGGCTAAGGGTAGATTTCGCCCAGATATTTTTTGATGATCTGGTGGAACGCATAAAGGCCAAGGGGAGAAAGCCATTCGTGCCATATATTCGCTTTCTTTCTCTTATTTTCAAAATACTTGATCTTTGTATGTGCCACGTAAGCAAACCTTTTCAAAGATATTTATCTTGAATCCTACGTGGCATGTAAGTTGTTCAAAACAATGATGGTCTTTTTACTTTGGGAAAACAAAAAGGTACAAGTTGTTGATGTACCTACTGGTAGTGAAGATGTTCAGATTGTTGAAATGGTACAGCCAATAAGGCAAGTGGCTCCAGTTGAAAGTTCAAGTCAAGCAGTTGATGAGCTTTCCAGACGACCAAGAACTCATAGGCGTCTGATGAGGGGAGGAGTCCAGGTAAACCCATCAACCCATCCTGGTGATACAATAAATATTGATGGTTCTCCCATCTTTGAAGAAAATATTGAATCTCTTGTACAATTTGAACAGAGAGTGGACACTGAAGTCCAGGCTGTAGTACAAGAAGATATTGGCCAGGTTGTTGAAGAGGTTGTTCAGACTGAAGATCAAGCTGCTGGTGAGCAAGAGGCTCCACTTGATTTAAATGTTGATGTTGGTATAGAGACTGGTGCACAATCTGGTGCACAGTCTGGTGAACAGATAGATGTGGTTGGTGCTTCTTTTTGGGAAGAGACTGACTCTCCTATTTCTGGAGATCAGAATTTGGATATAAATATGGATTTCTTGGGTGAAGATGTACAGGTTATAAGTTCACCAGAAATGCCACCTCCTCCACCAGAAACCGAAACACCTACACCAGATATGCCACCACCAGAACCTTCAATGCCACCACCACCTCCACCATCAATTCCTCAATCAACCCCATACTTCACACCAACACAAACTCAATCACCAGTACACCCAACTGAACCAAGTGTGCCAGTCTCTAATGTTGAATCTGAAGAGGACTGGACACAAGTACCTTTGATGACAAGAGTAACTTCTCACCTGGAACAACCCAGTGGTCTCTCCACTTCTTCTTCCACCGAGGTCCAAGGCCTTCTTAGTAGGGTGGCGGACCTGGAGAGATCACTCCAGTCATCATCCCAGGTCATTTCTGACTTCAAATCAATGTTGTCAAATAATATGGCGTCAGAAATGAACCTCTTTGCTGGAAATGAAAAGTTGGTGTTTGAGTTGACTTATGTCTTCTTGTAAATGTGTCCCTCTCATTTGTCTGTATTAGTTGACGTGCAAGTTTAAGGTTTCCAGTCTTTCAAAATTGGTTGTTCACTGGACTAATCCACCAGTGATACTGGACGGTCCTGTCAACCTCCAGATTGCCTATTGCTTATGGTTTGGGCTAAGGGTAGATTTCGCCCAGATATTTTTTGATGATCTGGTGGAACGCATAAAGGCCAAGGGGAGAAAGCCATTCGTGCCATATATTCGCTTTCTTTCTCTTATTTTCAAAATACTTGATCTTTGTATGTGCCACGTAAGCAAACCTTTTCAAAGATATTTATCTTGAATCCTACGTGGCATGTAAGTTGTTCAAAACAATGATGGTCTTTTTACTTTGGGAAAACAAAAAGGTACAAGTTGTTGATGTACCTACTGGTAGTGAAGATGTTCAGATTGTTGAAATGGTACAGCCAATAAGGCAAGTGGCTCCAGTTGAAAGTTCAAGTCAAGCAGTTGATGAGCTTTCCAGACGACCAAGAACTCATAGGCGTCTGATGAGGGGAGGAGTCCAGGTAAACCCATCAACCCATCCTGGTGATACAATAAATATTGATGGTTCTCCCATCTTTGAAGAAAATATTGAATCTCTTGTACAATTTGAACAGAGAGTGGACACTGAAGTCCAGGCTGTAGTACAAGAAGATATTGGCCAGGTTGTTGAAGAGGTTGTTCAGACTGAAGATCAAGCTGCTGGTGAGCAAGAGGCTCCACTTGATTTAAATGTTGATGTTGGTATAGAGACTGGTGCACAATCTGGTGCACAGTCTGGTGAACAGATAGATGTGGTTGGTGCTTCTTTTTGGGAAGAGACTGACTCTCCTATTTCTGGAGATCAGAATTTGGATATAAATATGGATTTCTTGGGTGAAGATGTACAGGTTATAAGTTCACCAGAAATGCCACCTCCTCCACCAGAAACCGAAACACCTACACCAGATATGCCACCACCAGAACCTTCAATGCCACCACCACCTCCACCATCAATTCCTCAATCAACCCCATACTTCACACCAACACAAACTCAATCACCAGTACACCCAACTGAACCAAGTGTGCCAGTCTCTAATGTTGAATCTGAAGAGGACTGGACACAAGTACCTTTGATGACAAGAGTAACTTCTCACCTGGAACAACCCAGTGGTCTCTCCACTTCTTCTTCCACCGAGGTCCAAGGCCTTCTTAGTAGGGTGGCGGACCTGGAGAGATCACTCCAGTCATCATCCCAGGTCATTTCTGACTTCAAATCGATGTTGTCAAATAATATAACGTCAGAAATGAACCTCTTTGCTGGAAATGAAAAGTTGGTGTTTGATAAACTGGACGAGTTGGTACTGGCCACTAATCACAACTCTGGAAACATTAGAGTGGCAGTCCAGGCTTTGGAGTCCAGATTGGTAAATGCTGTTGAGACTGCAGTGGAAAATAAGGTTGTGCAACCACTGGCAGGTCTTAAAGATGAGGTTGAGAAGATTGTTACAAGAGTTGGTGCTCTGGAAAGCAGGCCTACATTTGACCAGACTGAACTGGTCAACACCCTCAGTGACGAAGTGGTTAGAAAGGTCAGGGGTGATTTACTGAAAGAATTATCTGATGAAGTATCTGGATCAATCCTAAGGACATTTCAGGATGTGTTAATGCCAGAAGTTGTAAGGAAGATTGAGGTTGAGCTTCCCAAGGACTTGCCAGTAGAAATTGAAAATCTTAAAAGGGAAGTCCAGGCACTTCAGACCTCATTACCAGAACAAGGAAGAACCTTTGGTTCGCTTGATAGGCACATGCTGGAAGAGTTATGGAATGATCTGAAGTCAAGGACTAGAGATCATTCCAAGGGGGAAGAATTGAGATCTGGTGTTCAAGAAGGGTTAACAAGGAAGAAGAAAGAGGTAGTAAGGGCAGTCGCTACTGAAAGCGTTGTTCAAAGAAGGCAAGTGACTGGTACTGATGCCAGTGCACGTTTGGCCCAGAGAACATTGGAAGAAGAAGCTACTGGTACTGATGCCAGTGAGCCCCAGTTCGAAAGCTTCCCAGACATTTCCACCACACTGAAGGCGGTTAAAGGGAAAGAAAAGGTAGTGTCTGGTGAAGAACAAGAACAAGCTGAAGAAGATGTTGACAATGAGACTTCAAGGAAGTTAAATCAACAGTGTATCATGATAGAAATATTCAAGACTAATCAACGAAATGAACTGCTGGCCCATCATAGGGATATGGCACAAATGGGTACTCTGGACTCCTATAACGCTGGTAGGTTAGGCGTAAACATTGAAGTCTTTAAAAGGATGAAGGAGGATCCCAGAGTTCAACAATGTCTTGATGCACTGGATGATGTGCATATACGTTCATTCTATGCAGAGGAAGAGCAGGTATATGACTCTTTGATATATGGTGTAACCATTCCAGAGCTTATCAAACAAAGAAAGGAGGAGCTGGTAAGCCTCCAGAAGAAAATAAGAAGGAATGCTGGAGCTCTGGAACTGGAATACAGAAAGAGAATTACTGGTCTGCCCAAGCTAACTGCAAAGCAACTGAAAGCTATAAAAGATGGTGATCTGAGCACCTTTATTCCTCTGGATACCACTCATAGAATTAATAGACAAGAATACCAGTCCACTGAAGGACAGCAGAGTGGTGTATCCAGGGAAACTGAAGAAATGATCCAGTTGGCTAAGCAAAGGGCGAAATATGACGAAATGATGATGTTCAGGGCCAATGCAAGAAAGATAGTGAATGCTGAAATCATGCTGGCTGAAAATCATCAAGGTATGACCAGGTTTAATGTGAAGTTGACCAGGGAGGGTAACTTCACTGATGAAAGGAAGGATACTGCAGTCCAAGCATTTGGATGGACTGAACTAAAGGAGATTGGATTGACATTCAAAGGCAAGACTGATCTCTCTCCAGATGTGAAAGCTTTTATGAAGAGGATTGAGAAAGTCTGGAAGAGAATCCAAGAAATGGAAGCTGTGTTGGGTCTGAGACCACCAGTGTCTGTTCCATTATCATCTCCAAAGAGGAAGGCCACTGAAGATGCACCAGGGCATTCATCAAGAAGAAGGGCCTGATCTCTTACCACATTGTACTTGTTGTAATTATTTTCCTTTTTGATGAAAGTAATAATAGTTACAAGTTTTTACTTTTACAAGTAGAATGACCAGATTTAGTCTAAGTTAGAACTTAAAAGATGAAACTGAAAAACACTCATGATCTATAAAGTGTTTTCCAGACATACAAATTTGTATATCTATAAGTCTGAAAAATACTTGCATTATTTCTAAACAAATAGGGGGAATTTGTTAGGTCCAGATTTAGTCCAGACTTACTGGACTGGCTCCAGACTGGACTACTGGAACCTTAGTTAGGTTTGTTAAGAAACTTGTTTTGCTGGTCTCGCTCCAGACCCGACTACTGGAGCTCACTGAAGATCTGACCAGAAAACATATTCTACTGGACCTACTCCAGACTTGGAATCTGGAGTCCCTCTGAAGATTTGTCCAGAAATAATTGAAGACTAGTGAGCATTTACTTGTACAGGTAATCTGGAGCATTCTCCAGATTAGCTCACTGAAGATCTGACCAGAAAACATATTCTACTGGACCTACTCCAGACTTGGAATCTGGAGTCCCTCTGAAGATTTGTCCAGAAATAATTGAAGACTAGTGAGCATTTACTTGTACAGGTAATCTGGAGCATTCTCCAGATTAGCTCACTGAAGATCTGACCAGAAAACATATTCTACTGGACCTACTCCAGACTTGGAATCTGGAGTCCCTCTGAAGATTTGTCCAGAAATAATTGAAGACTAGTGAGCATTTACTTGTACAGGTAATCTGGAGCATTCTCCAGATTAGCTCACTGAAGATCTGACCAGAAAACATATTCTACTGGACCTACTCCAGACTTGGAATCTGGAGTCCCTCTGAAGATTTGTCCAGAAATAATTGAAGACTAGTGAGCATTTACTTGTACAGGTAATCTGGAGCATTCTCCAGATTAGCTCACTGAAGATCTGACCAGAAAACATATTCTACTGGACCTACTCCAGACTTGGAATCTGGAGTCCCTCTGAAGATTTGTCCAGAAATAATTGAAGACTAGTGAGCATTTACTTGTACAGGTAATCTGGAGCATTCTCCAGATTAGCTCACTGAAGACTTCACCCCAGTCCAGATCTATTCTACTGAAGACATTCTGACTGAAGTCAAAGACTGAAGTCTGAAGAAAGAAGACTGACAAATGGCGGAGTCCACTGGAAGTCTTACCAGATCTGCACACTGGAGGATTGTTAGTGTTCTAGATCCTGCAAGTCTGAACACTAATATCGAGGATTGACTTTAGCCTTTAACACACTTTCCAAAGAACAATCCACTTGTTCTTTAACAAAAGTATACGTGTGTTAAGGTGGTTGGATAAAAGGATACACGTACACTTGATGTGACTTTATCCTTATTCTTATCTAATACATTTAATGTTCTTGTCGGATCATTAAATGTATGCCAACCATATTTGTACGGCACAAATTCACTGGTGAATTTGTTGCCTATAAATACTAAGTCATTCCTTGAACAAAAATACTTTTTAGCATACATCTTGCAAGAAAGTGAATTTGTCTAAAATACTCTCGATCTTAAACAGGGATACTTCACAACTTTAAGTATCTCGATCCTAAAGAGCTATTTGACAAATATAGATCATTTGTAATCATAGGTTGTTAGGATACTCACTTAATTGTGTTATCTTGATTCCGCAACAACCTTGTATTTTATTTAAACATCAATAAATGAAATACCCATGAAACATACATAATGGTCCACTTTATTTGTTTATTGCTTTAAGTCTTGTATTACTTTGTTTATATATCTTGCATCTTTATTTACAAGTAATACTAGTCCAATTCTAGTGATTATTAGACTTGTTGTATTTTACACTTTCTATTGGTTAACCATCTCGTAATTTAAGGGACTCACACTTTTCTTTCAAAAGGTTTTGAAGATTTACCCGTGTAAACCTTCTTTGGAACATCAGGATCAGTCTGAATAGAAGTTTCAACAGTCTCAACCTTATCACAATCAGTCTACACAGAAGAATTCACAAACATAGGACAATTAGTTTGAGTACAAACATCAATCATGACTTTGGGAAGGTCAGAATTCACAGATTTGGTTTGTGTTTGCAATTCAATCTCAAGGTTGAAAATTTTCTTTGTCAAAGTTGTTTCTTTTGACTGAAATTGCAAACACTTGTCTTCAAGACACTTGATTTTAGCACAAAAAGTGGATCTTTCTTTTTCAAGTGTGGTCTCAAAAATGGTGGACTTGTTTCGCAACTCATCGTTTAGCTCAGAAATCTTTTGTTGCCAAACAAGTTCGTTTGATTGATTGTCCAAAATAATTTTATTGAACTCTTTGGAAGAATTTTCCAACTCATTTGTAACTTTGAAAATCTTTGATTGCAAATGATCATTTTCTTTTTGAATACTTTCCTTGTTGGACAAAATGAGATCATTTGCAGATTTGAAGTGCTTTATTATCAGATTTGAGTTGGTCAACTTCAGATTGAAGACTTGCCATGTTAGAGAAACTGAGATCATTAACAAAGTTGAGCTTTTCGTTTTCAGATTGGAGTTGATCATTAACAGATTTAAGACTCTCAAGTTCCTTTCGAAGATCTTTGTTTTTCTCAAAATATTCCGTAAACTTTTGTAGCATTTGAATAACACAAGCATGACCTCGAAAACATGAACACTCTCGACTTTCATGAAGATGATACGACTCCGTGCTTGGTTTATACTTGAACGTGATAGGCATTTTGAATTTAATCTTGATGACAACCCAATAAAAGAAAATTCAGTCCAATTAAAAATATTTAAGCCCACAAAACAATTTAGCCAAAAAAAAAATTAAACACTTGGGCCCAACTATTATGTAGTATAAGATCTGGCCCAAAAACCTTAGCCCAACAGATTAAAAAAAAAAAAAAAAAAAAAAAAAAAAAAAAAAAAAAAAAAAAAAAAAAAAAAAAAAAAAAAAAAAAAAAAAAAAAAAAAAAAAAAAAAAAAAAAAAAAAAAAAAAAAAAAAAAAAAAAAAAAAAAAAAAAAAAAAAAAAAAAAAAAAAAAAAAAAAAAAAAAAAAAAAAAAAAAAAAAAAAAAAAAAAAAAAAAAAAAAAAAAAAAAAAAAAAAAAAAAAAAAAAAAAAAAAAAAAAAAAAAAAAAAAAAAAAAAAAAAAAAAAAAAAAAAAAAAAAAAAAAAAAAAAAAAAAAAAAAAAAAAAAAAAAAAAAAAAAAAAAAAAAAAAAAAAAAAAAAAAAAAAAAAAAAAAAAAAAAAAAAAAAAAAAAAAAAAAAAAAAAAAAAAAAAAAAAAAAAAAAAAAAAAAAAAAAAAAAAAAAAAAAAAAAAAAAAAAAAAAAAAAAAAAAAAAAAAAAAAAAAAAAAAAAAAAAAAAAAAAAAAAAAAAAAAAAAAAAAAAAAAAAAAAAAAAAAAAAAAAAAAAAAAAAAAAAAAAAAAAAAAAAAAAAAAAAAAAAAAAAAAAAAAAAAAAAAAAAAAAAAAAAAAAAAAAAAAAAAAAAAAAAAAAAAAAAAAAAAAAAAAAAAAAAAAAAAAAAAAAAAAAAAAAAAAAAAAAAAAAAAAAAAAAAAAAAAAAAAAAAAAAAAAAAAAAAAAAAAAAAAAAAAAAAAAAAAAAAAAAAAAAAAAAAAAAAAAAAAAAAAAAAAAAAAAAAAAAAAAAAAAAAAAAAAAAAAAAAAAAAAAAAAAAAAAAAAAAAAAAAAAAAAAAAAAAAAAAAAAAAAAAAAAAAAAAAAAAAAAAAAAAAAAAAAAAAAAAAAAAAAAAAAAAAAAAAAAAAAAAAAAAAAAAAAAAAAAAAAAAAAAAAAAAAAAAAAAAAAAAAAAAAAAAAAAAAAAAAAAAAAAAAAAAAAAAAAAAAAAAAAAAAAAAAAAAAAAAAAAAAAAAAAAAAAAAAAAAAAAAAAAAAAAAAAAAAAAAAAAAAAAAAAAAAAAAAAAAAAAAAAAAAAAAAAAAAAAAAAAAAAAAAAAAAAAAAAAAAAAAAAAAAAAAAAAAAAAAAAAAAAAAAAAAAAAAAAAAAAAAAAAAAAAAAAAAAAAAAAAAAAAAAAAAAAAAAAAAAAAAAAAAAAAAAAAAAAAAAAAAAAAAAAAAAAAAAAAAAAAAAAAAAAAAAAAAAAAAAAAAAAAAAAAAAAAAAAAAAAAAAAAAAAAAAAAAAAAAAAAAAAAAAAAAAAAAAAAAAAAAAAAAAAAAAAAAAAAAAAAAAAAAAAAAAAAAAAAAAAAAAAAAAAAAAAAAAAAAAAAAAAAAAAAAAAAAAAAAAAAAAAAAAAAAAAAAAAAAAAAAAAAAAAAAAAAAAAAAAAAAAAAAAAAAAAAAAAAAAAAAAAAAAAAAAAAAAAAAAAAAAAAAAAAAAAAAAAAAAAAAAAAAAAAAAAAAAAAAAAAAAAAAAAAAAAAAAAAAAAAAAAAAAAAAAAAAAAAAAAAAAAAAAAAAAAAAAAAAAAAAAAAAAAAAAAAAAAAAAAATAGTACAAGTAGGATCAAGTCTTAACCAAATTTCTTGAAATACGTATTTGCCGAGCAGTGAGCTCTGCAAATAGAACAAGTAAGATCAAACCAAACCAACGATTTCTTGAAATAACTATTTGCCGAGCAAAGCTCTGCAAATAGAACAAGTAAGATCAAACCTTAACCAAATTTCTTGAAATACGTATTTGCCGAGCAAACTGCTCTGCAAATAGTACAAATAAGAACAAACCAAGCCAACAACCTCTGCAAACACGAGTAATCACTACGTGACAAAATAGTCGGTTACTGTTTGTCTTCTTCGTTCAGCCAAACCCTCATTTGTAGAGAAGACTGTAAATCTTTGATATCTTCTTCATTTTTGAGAATTAAAACTCGTATTTTATATCAAAATGATCAGAAATCTAATGCGCACAAATCCTTGAACAAATTAGATGCTAATTTCAACTAGAATTCAAACCCTCTCGAACATGCGATTTGCCGAGCTCGAGTGAAAACAGTTCAAATGATGAAATTAGCTTCTGAAATCGATAATGAAGGATGATATACTGATAATGAATCGATCGATGAACAAAATTTAAACTAAAACACACTTAATTTGCAGAAATCACTCAAAGAGTAACCTCGGCAAATGAACCTTTCAGAAATAAGCTAAATTCTGGAAATTAAGCACAAATTAAGCTTGAATTAAGCTTCTGGATCGTTCAGATACTCTGATTGTGCTCTGATACCAATTGTTATAATAAAACTTGAGCTTAATTGAGTAACAATGGTGGAATTATGGATAGTGTGTGAAAAGTGTGTTTGTGTGTGAAAGGGAGGTTGAAGATGAAGGAGAGAGAAAATAAGTTAACTATGTGTTTATTATATCAAGTGTTAGTTACAAGTGACAAGGGTTTTGGAAAATTACATGGGGAAGGAGTATTTATACTCTAATCTCTATTATAACTAATACTCCTTCCACTATTGAATATTTACAATTTAACACCATATTTATATTTCTAACACAACTTCCTCTTCATTTTCACCCACACTGGTATCTCTAACTCTAACCTCCTCTTCAGTAGCAGTAGCATCTTCTCTAACTTCTTTCTCCCCTTCTTCTTCCTTCTCCCCCTTTTTGTCATCATCAATGGGGGCAGAGGAGATGGAGCTGACTGACTTGATGATCCGTGTGAGATCATTCTTCAGATAAGTGTCAAGCTCAGTCAGTTTTGTAGTTTGAGAAGAGCTTGAAGTCTTCAACTCTTCAACAGTTGAGCTGAGTTTGGTCATGCTTGATTTCAGCTCAGCTTCAGACTTTCTACCTGGAGGAACTCTTCACATCTTCAAGCTTGGGTTGGAGGCTTTGGATATCCTTGAGAACCTTCTTGTTCAATTTTCTCATCTTCAGCCTGCTAGCTTTGAATTTGGTTCTCATTGATTTCCTCAGCTTGTTTTGGGAAGTGGCAAGTGCAGCTAAATAATTTCTATTTTCTTCATTTAATTTTGCCATTCCTTGACTCAACCCTTGATTATGCCACTCAGCCTAGCACCCATCTTGGCTATTTCTGCCATTTCCTCCATTATTTCATCTTGCTGGGTAGCTAGTGTCCACTGAGTAGCCACAATGTCATGAAGTTGATCCTGCATAGATACCTGTTTGTTAGGTCCAGATTTACTGGACTCGCTCCAGACTCGACTACTGGAGCCTTACTGAAGATGTGTCCAGAAATGATATTTACTGGACCTACTCCAGACTTGGAAACTGGAGTCCATCTGAAGATTTGTTCAGAAATAATGGAAGACCAGTGAGCAAAATACTTGAATAGGAAAATCTGGAATCCTCCAGATTAGCTCACTGGACTTCACCCCAGTCCAGATCTATTCTACTGAAGACATTCTCACTGAAGTCAAAGACTGAAGTTAGAATAAAGAAGACTGACAAATGGCGGAGTCCACTGGAAGTCTTACCAGATCTACGACTGGAGATTTGTCAGTGTTCTAGACCTTACAAGTCTGAACACTGATTACGAGGAATTGACTTTTTGCCTTTACACACTTTCAAAGACATTCCACTTGTTCTTTACTAAAGTACATACGTGTGTAAAGGTGGTTTGTTAAAAGAATAAAGTCATATTGATGTGACTTTATCCTTGTACCTTAACCAATGCATTTAATGACCTTGTCGGTTCATTAAATGCATGCAACCATATTTGTACGGCACAATTCACTGGTGAATTTGTTTGCCTATAAATACAAAGTCATTTCTTTGTTAAAATTACTTTTAGCAATTAAGGTGAATTTGTCTAAATACTCTCGATCGTAACAGGGATACTTCACAACTTTAAGTATCTCGATCTAAAGAGTTTATTTGGCAAATATAGATCATTTGTAATTCATAGGTTGTTAGGATACTTACATATTTGTATTATCTTGTTCCGCACAACCTTGTATTTGTTTAATATCAATAAAACACTTGAAAAATTACATTGTGTTCCACCTTTATTTTAAGTCGTGTATTACTTTGTTTATATACTTGCATTTATATTCAAGTAATACTAGTCCAATCTAGTGCTTATTAGACTTGTTGTATTTTACACTTTGGGTTAAACCATCAAGTGAGGGACTTTACAATTGGTATCAGAGCAGAAGGCTAAACAAACTTGCCTAGATCTGCTTCTTTGATGGCCACCCAGAAAATACACAAGGAGGTTTTAATCATGGTCCTGATCCTAATATTAATGATCAAAATAATGAACCACCACCTGTTAATAACACTAATCCACCACCCCCTCCTCCTCCTACTCCTGTTTCTCCACATGTGCATGTGCACTACTCAAACAATCCTGTTCCTAAATTCAGTGGGAATAGTGATGAATTTGGTATGTGGAAGGCTAGGATGATATTGCATATCACTGGAATTGAGAGAAACATGATGAAAATCTTAAATGAAGGACCTTATGTCCCCACATCACCTCTCAATGCTCTTCTTGATCCAACTGGATCTAGAAGAGGCAGGGAAAAGAGGGAGGAACATTGGTCTGAAGAGGAGAGGAGATTGGTAAATCTAGATACCCTTCTCAAAAACATGATCCTCGGGGCTGTTCCAGAAACCCTAATTCCCACACTAGTTCTTTTTCCCAGTGCTAAAAACCATGTGGGATGAACTAGTGAACCAGTATGAAGGAGGAGATGACACCATTGTCACCAGAAAGGTCTCCTTAAACAAGAGGTATGAGTCATTTTTTGCTCAGCCCAATTAGTCTCTCACTGGTACTTACACCAGATTTATGAGCATCATTAACCAGTTGAGAGGACTGGGTTTGAGAAAGACAAGGATATACTTCTGGAGAAATTTTGTGATATTTTACCCACCAAATGGTCTCACATGATCCTGGTCTTAAGACAAGGTAAAACTCTGCACACTACACTCTTTCAACTTTATATGGAGCTTTCAGATACACTGAAGAAAATCAAGCTCAAAGAGTTGTGGCAGAATAAGATGCCTTATAACCATGCCTCCAGTAGTCCTAATGTGGTTAGTCATACTGAACCACAAAGTACAGCACTAATATCTTCTGAGAATGTATTTTCTATGAAGAAGATGGTGTCTGAAGTCATGGAATCTGGAGAATCTAGTCTTATCTCTCCAGACTATGATGAATCTGAAAATGATGACCTGGTTGCAATGATTGCTAAAACGTTTAACCGATTGTATTCAACAAGAGAAAGCAAGCAATCTGGACAATTTGCATCCAGTTCTTCCACTGACAAGACCAATTTGACATGCTTTAAGTGTGGCAAAAAGGTCATTTCATGAAAGATTGCAAGTCCAGTCAGTTTGTATCCCAGCCTGGTCCATTTACTTCAAATAAAAAGATAGATGATAGATATAAATCTAACTTCAAAAAGCTTAAGGCTCAAATTGCTCTCATGGTACAACAAATGGAAAATAATAAATGCATGATTGCAACAACTGAAGAAAAATGGGTTCCTTCTGATGATTCATCTACTGATGAAGAAGAAGAAAGAGATTGCTGTTACATGGTGAAGGAAGATGTCACATCTGGAAGATGGGTGGACATTGTTATCAAAAAGGTTAGTGATTATGATACTGAAACTGACCATGAACTTAAAATTGGACATTGCTGAAGCTCTTAATTCTGATTTAATCTTTGTTGAAACTGTTAGATCTGACTGTGTAAATGGTCTAGAAACAGATTTTTCTGAAATTACAGTTTTAAAATCAAAATTAAAGGAACTTCAAGATATTGAACTGGCATTTCAAGCCCAGGTTCTGGTAACTGAACAACTGATTCAAGAAAAACAAGATCTTGAAGTCATTTTAGAAAAGAAAAACTGGTGATTAAATCATGGCTTGAAACCAGAAAGCCATATGATGCTGGAGTAAATCAATTTCCACTAAAAAACGTGCTTATTTAGATGGAAATACTCATGTTGCATCATTAATACCAGTAATTGATTGTTTACCAGAGGGTTCAGGCCCACCACCATTTATGATGAGCCTGTAACTCCCAAGGCCAATATTTTCCCAGTTCAATCCCCAGAGGTTAAGACTGGAGCATTCCAGATGACTGCTCCAGTTAAAAAGGTCAATCGGAATAAACCTTTGCCTCAGACTGCTTCTAAAGAACCCAGGTTCAAAAGAAGAAGACCAGTTCCCTACCTAAGCCTCGAGTCCAGTCAACTGGAAAGGCTCAGGTGTCATCTGATGAAATATTTTGTTAAGGTTAGAGAGCCAGTTTCAATTACTGACTCGTCAATTTCAAAGTTTTAATGCAAGATTAAACTTTATTGAGGGTACTTCATCTGGCCCTAGACAAAATACAAAACCTTTTCAAAGAAAGATAAATATATTTCTCCAGTTGAGAAAAGAAAAAGGTTTCAAAACTATCAACCCCAGTGGTCTTTTCAACTAAGACTACTGTTGAAGAAAGTGAACTCAACCAGATCACCTCCAGGGACCTATAAGGGAGGGTCCAGTGAACCCATCAGTCGATGGGTTCCCAAATCTAACTGATATATCTGGTGGATGTGCAGGGCGATCGAAAGAAAGCATACCTGGTATCTTGACAGTGCAGCTGGCAGGACAATGACCGGATGTAAGACCCTACTGGAGGAGTTCACCATTTCTGATGGACCCTCCATCACTTTTGGAAATGATGGTTGTGGAAAAACTGAGGGTATGGTGTTCTGAATAATGGACAAGTCAAATTCAGACGAGTTGCATTTGTGAATGGTTTGAAATATAACCTGATCAATGTAAGTCAACTGTGTGATGATGGCTATCAAGTTCTATTCAATATTGCTCAAGGCATTGTATTCAACAAGGACTGGAAGGTAGTATTGATTGCTCCCAGAAGAGGGAATGTGTATGTGATGGATATGGAAAGCTCTCCTTCAAAGCAGTGTTTCTATACTCAAGCTGACGAAGACACAAACTGGTTATGGCACAAAAGGTTATCCCATTTAAATTTCAAAAATATCAATAAGTTGTCTAGAAAACAACTGGCAGATGGGATACCTTCAGTTTTCTTCAAAAAGGAAAGGCCATGTCCAGGATGTGAGATGGGTAAGCAGAAACGTACCAGTTTCAAGACCAAGCAGAATTTCAGCATATCTGAACCACTTCATATGCTTCATATGGATCTCTTCGGTCCAGTGAATGTTCAGACTCGTGCTGGTAAAAGATACACCTTGGTGATCGTAGATGAATTCTCCAGATATTGTTGGGTGATCTTTCTCAGGTCTAAAAGTGAAGCTGCTGCTGAAATCATCAGTCTTATCAAGCAAATTGAGCTCAAGTACAGTTGAAAGGTGTGTCAGTTAAGAAGTGACAATGGAACAGAATTCCAGAATGCAACTCTGGAGTCATTCTGTACTGACACTGGCATCTCCCAGAATTTCTCATCAGCCCACTCTCTAGAACAGAATGGAGTGGTGGAAAGGAAGAATCGAACGCTGATAGAAGCTGCCAGGAGTATGCTTGCTGAATCTGGTCTGTCTACCAGTTTCTGGGCTGAAGCAATTGCTACTGCTTGCCACACCCAGAACCGGTCTGTGTACATCAAAAGACACAAACAGACAGCCTATGAAGTCTTAAGAAATAGAAAACCAAATATTGGTTATTTTCACGTTTTTGGATGTCCAGTTTACATCCTGAACGACTCCAGTCAGTTAGGCAAATTTGATGCCAAAGCTGATGAAGGGTATTTCTCAGGCTATTCAGCCATTCGCAAGGCCTTCAAAGTCTATAACAAGAGACTGGAGAAGGTCCATGAGTCAATACATGTCACATTTGATGAATCAAATGCTGCAATCAATAAAAAGCCAACCCTTGATACTCCCCCAGTAACTCCAATTGTCTTCTGTGAATCTGATCCTATCAACTACAATAAAGATTCTCCAGAAGAAGTTTCCAGTCATCCTGATCTGGAACCTGTTCAGACAAAGAAACCCTCCAGTAGTACTCCATTCTATCCTTCAATTATTTTCAAGCTACCCTCTGAAATTATTATTGGATCAGATATTCGTACTACTCCCCCAGTATCAGTATCAGTTGAAAATATACCAAAATGTCTTCAAATGAATAATTCCAAACTGAACCAGTACTTCAAGAAATGCCTTCAAATGAAGAATTTCATGATGCAAATCGTGATTTAAATGACTCAGATGAAGATGCTGAAGTAGTCTGGCCAGATCCTCCTCCTGAAGCAACTCCAGAGGAGACTCAACTGAATTCTTGCACTGATATTGTTGTCAGTAACAATCCTGGTCAGTACTCCAGATGGACAAAAGCACATCCTATTGATCAGATCATAGGTGACTCCAGTAGAGGAGTTCAGACCAGAAGAGCCTCCAGTAATCAATGCTTATATGTCAGTTTCTTATCACCGAACGAACCAAAGAAGATTGACGAGGCTATGGAAGATCGAAGCTGGGTGAGAGCAATGCAAGAAGAGCTTCACAAGTTTGAAAGGAACAAGGTTTGGTACCTGGTTCCTTTCCCAGTTGGAAAGAAAGAACCAATTGGAACAAGATGGGTCTTCAGGAACAAGGTAGATGAAGATGGCCACGTAATCAGAAACAAGGCCAGACTGGTAGCACAAGGCTACTGCCAGTCAGATGTCGATTTTGATGAATCATTTGCTCCAGTGGCTAGACTTGAAGCGATCAGAAATTCTTAGCATTTGCTGCTCATCATCAATTCAAGGTCTACCAGATGGACGTTAAAAGTGCATTTTTGAATGGAAAACTTGAAGAAGAAGTTTATGTCAGACAACCACCAGGTTTCGTTGACGAAAAGCATCCACATTGGGTATATCGTCTGGACAAAGCGCTATATGGCCTCAGACAAGCCCCACGTGCCTGGTATGATACTCTGACTAAACATTTATTGAAAAATGGTTTCAAAAGAGGTGCAATTGACAATACCTTATTTATTCTTCATGAAAAAGGTAATCTTTTAATGGTACAAATTTATGTTGATGATATTATTTTTGGGTCTACTGATGAAAACATGTGCAAGAAATTTTTGAAAATAATGTCCACTGAATATGAAATGAGTTTTTTTTTGGTTAATGGGTATACCCCTGTAAATTGTATTCCATCCACCAAAAACATTACAAAGCAAGTAGTATGATCGAGTACCATACTAGTTCGTATTTAGGACATGCCCCAAATACGTAGACAAACTAGCCTACCAACACTATAAATCCATCAAAAAAGAAAACAAAGCCACCCTATTTTACATGAAAAAACAAAGTGAATAAAAGAAATACATCACTAGTCAATCCATCCTTGGTCTTAGATCACCAAATGCCTAGGCAGATTCCAATCTTCTACCATACGATTAGCAAGCTTTGTATTCTTGAACCGCATTGTTACAAGCTTTAACCGAACTGTAGTGGCTATGATATCGAATGGATGAAGCTCACAAAACTAAGTATTCTGTACACCCTGGTGCCACAAAGATGTATGCAGATTTGAAGCCTATTTATTGGTGGCCCAGTATTAAGAACGATGTGATGATGTATGTGCAGAAATGTTTGACGTGTGCGAAGGTGAAAGCTGAACATCAAAAGCCCTACGGGAAGTTTCAACAACTTGAGATCCCTGAGTGGAAATGGGATCACATTACGATGGATTTTGTGACCAAACTTCCGAGGACGCCTCGTGGTCACGATATGATATGGGTTATTGTCGATCGATTAACGAAGAGTGCTCACTTTCTCCCAGTTCGTGAGACTGCTCCTATGGAGAACTTCGCTACGTTGTATATTGATGAAGTGGTTTCTAAACATGGTGTTCCGATATCGATTGGGTCAGATCGTGATGCTCGATTCGTTTCCAACTTTTGGAAGAGTTTTCAACGGGAAGTTGGTACGCAAGTTCGTCTGAGCACAGCCTACCATCCGCAAACCGATGGGCAAAGTGAAAGGACTATTCAAACGCTCGAAGATATGCTCAGAGCTTGTGTAATGGATTCTGGTGGTTCGTGGGATAAACACCTACCTCTTATTGAGTTTGCGTATAACAATAGTTATCATGCGAGCATTGGAATGCCACCTTATGAGATGTTATATGGTAGAAAGTGTCGGACTCCTAGCTGTTGGTTGGAGCCCGGGGAAAAGCAATTTGCTGGACCCGAAGTAGTACAAATCACGGCCGATAAAGTTAACGTAGCAAAGAAAGCCTTACGTGTTGCTCGTGAAAGGCAAAAGTCTTATGCTGATAAGAAAAGGAGGTCGTTCGATTTTAAAGAAGGCGAAATGGTTTTACTCAAGGTGTCGCCTTGGAAAGGTGTATTACGGTTTGGAAAACGTGGAAAGTTAAGC
>CM067169.1:71418312-71469598 GCA_034093135.1 Erigeron breviscapus
AAGGCTAAAATCTCAGGTATGATATAAGGTGATTGTGAGAGACGTATGTAGTCGAGATGGAATTTGTCCCTCTTATTCGTTGAGAGTAAGATGTCTAAGGCCTGCTACAAAGTTAAATCAATAGAGAATGATCACTCTGTGTCTCTAGGATTTAACATGACATCTGTGACAAAAGGATAAATGATCGGTTCACCTAAATCATTTCAAGTAAGGGACTTGAAGAGGATGATGTTATTGAATGGCACTTCGTCATACGTATTAGGGGTAGCAAACCGTTGTTAGGCGGTATTTGCTGCTTGCGTCAATCTTCTATGAATCTTGTGCAAGTGGGAGATTGTTGGAATTCGTCTGCCCAAGACACATATTAAATTGACGTGGCTAGTACGTGATGATCCAAGTCGGGTCATACCCAATAACAAGCTAGACAAACACTTATGGTATTTATTTATTGGATTTGATCTTTAAATAAATATCAATACTTGAAACATTTAGAAAGTGGTTTTCTAAATAATTGCACTTGAGATATGTAAATAAACTATATGGATGATTTATTTTGAGAGAAATGTGAATATGTTTATTTGGTAAAATAAACATTTATGTGTGTTGTATATAATATGTAATATGTTACATAAGATATGAAACAAGTTATGTTGCATTTTTATATACAAAATGTATAAGTAAATGTCTTATAAAATTTGCACAAAAATGTTTTGTGACCACCCCATGTGGCCGCCCCCCCCCCCCCCCATGTGGTTGACATGCAAGTTTGATATAATTGAACACTTGTACTATCAAAGACATACAACACATAACATAGGTTTTATCAACTCTTACATGCAAATGTAAGCACTAACTCTCTCATATTTTCTCAACTAGCTTTCTTTTATTTTTTTCTCTCAAGATTTTCGGTTCAAAGGAGAGCAAAAAGGGAAGGGTTTTTCAAGTTTAAATCCTAGCACATTTGGGTGTTTGTTGATAGTTTGGGGTATACAAGCTTGAGGTTCTTCTAGGTTGAAGACTTGCCACTTCAAGATCATCATCTCCTTCATTCAACCTTCTCATAAGCTTGGAAGAAGGTAGTCTTCTAAAACACCCTATGGTTGTTGTTTTGTATGTATGCTATTCATATACATGGATCCTTATTGTTTGGGTTTTCTTTAATAAGTTAAAATTTGGTTTTTAACCACATATAACACATTGAAATGGTTCAATAGTCCGCTGCGTTTTTGATATTATAATGATAATATGACTTTGATAAAACCCAACAAGAACCAACAGTTTCTTGACTTATATTCGATAAGGTTCCAGTAGTCCAGTCTGGAGCCAGTCCAGTAAGTCTGGACTAAATCTGGACCTAACAAATTCCCTCTATTTGTTTAGAAATAATGCAAGGTTTTCAAGCTTATATCATACAAATTTGTATGCCTGAAAACACTTAGTCGATTTAAGTCTAAAAAATCTAAGTTACTGGAAAACACTTTATAGATCATGAGTGTTTTCAGTTTCATCTTTTAAGTTCTAACTTAGACTAAATCTGGTCATTTACTTATAAAAATTAAAAAATTGCAACTATTATTACTTTCATCAAAAAGGAAAATAATTACAACTTTCATAAGACAATTAATTACAATAAGTACAATGATAAAAAGATTTAGGCCCTTCTTTTCGATGTCCTTTCTGGAGCATCTTCAGTAGCCTTCCTCTTTGGAGATGGAGATGATGGAACAGACACTGGTGGTCTCAGACCCAACACAGCTTCCATTTGTTGAATTCTCTTCCAGACCTTCTCAATCCTCTTCATAAAGGCCTTCACATCTGGAGAGAGATCAGTCTTCCTTTGAAAGTCATTCCAATCTCCTTTAGTTCAGTCCATCCAAAAGCTTGGACTGAAGTATCCTTCCTTTCATCTGTAAAGTTACCTTCTCTGGTCAACTTCACATTGAATCTGGTCATACCTTGATGATTTTCAGCCAACTTGATTTCAGCATTTACAATCCTTCTTGCATTGGCCCTGAAAGTCATCATTTCATCAAATTTTGCCTTCTGCTTAGCCAAGTGAACCATTTCTTCAGTATCCCTGGATACACCACTCTGTTGTCCTTCAGTGGACTGGTGTTCTTGTCGATTGATTCTCAGAGTAGTATCCAGAGGAATGAAGGTGCTAACATCACCATCTTTTATTGCCTTTATTTGTTTGGCAGTAAGCTTAGGCAGACCAGTCATCCTTTTCCTGTATTCCAACTCCAGAGCACCAGCATTTTTTCTGATCTTTTTCTGGAGGCTTACCTGCTCCTCCTTTCTCTGTCTGATCAACTCTGGAATGGTTACACCATAAATCAACGAGTCATATACCTGTTCTTCTTCAGCATAGAATGAGCGTATATGGACATCATCCAATGCATCACTGATGAACTCTGGGATCTTCCTTCATCCTTTTATATACTTGAATATTAATGCCTAACCTGTCCAGCATTGTATGAGTCCAGAGTCCCATGATTAGCCATATCTCTATGATGGGCCAGCAGTTCATCTTTTGATTTTTCTTGAAAATTTCTATCATAATGCATTGTTGTTGTAATTTCCTTGATGTTTCATTGTCAACATCTTCAGTCTGCTCTTCCTCTTCACCAGACACAACCTTTTCTTTTCCTTTAACAGATTTCAATGTAGTAGGAATATCTGGGAAGGATTCAAACTGGGCTCGGCTTCAGTACCAGCAGCCTCTTCTTCAGTCTGTACAATGGCTTCAGTGCCAAGTGCTCTCTGGGCTAATCGTGCACTGGCATCAATACCAGTCACTTGTTTTCTTTGAACAATGCTTTCAGTAGCAACAGCCCTTACAACATCTTCTTTTCTTTTTCTGATCAAACCCTCTTGGACACCAGATGATGGAATTAGACAATTTTCCCCCCTTGGAATGATCTCTAGTCCTGGACTTCAGATCATTCCACAACTCTTCCATCATATGCCTATCCAGTGAACCAAAGGTTCTTCCTTGTTCTGGCATAGAAGCAGTCATACCTTTCTTGAGTGCCAGCACTTCTTTCTTCATATTTTCAATTTCTTCTGGCAAGTGCTTAGGCAACTCAACTTCTATCATCTGAACAACTTCAGGCAACAAGCTATCTTGAATGTTTCTTAGAACAGAAGCAGAGATATCATCAGTGATTGTCTTCAGCATATCACCCCTAAATTTTCTAACAATTTCATCACTAAGGGTGCTGACAATATCATTCTGATCTAATGTTGGCCTGCTCTCCAGAGAACCAACTCTTGTAACCAGCTTTTCAACCTCTTCTTTCAGCCCTGCCAGTGGTTGAACAATTCTACTATCCACTGCAGTCTGAACAGAATTAACAATCCTTTCTTCAAATCCCTGTACTGCCACTCTTATATTTTGAGAATTAATATTTGTGGCCAGTACCAGCTCATCCAGTTTCTCAAAAACTAATTTCTCATTCCCAGCAAACAAGTTCATTTCTGATGCTAAATTGTTTGACAATAAGGACTTGAAATCAGAAATAACCTGGGATGATGACTGGAGTGATCTCTCCAGGTCCGCCACCTTACTAAGAAGGCCTTGGACCTCGGTTGAAGAAGAAGTGGAGAGACCAGTGGGAGGTTCCAGATGAGAAGTCAATCTGGTCATTACTGGTACTTGTGCCCAGACCTCTTCAGATTCAACATTTGTTGAGTCTGGCACACTTTGTTCAGAAGGGTTGACTGGTGGTTGAGAAGTTTGAATGAAAGGAGTGAAATATGGAGTTGATTGAGGAATTGAAGGTGGTGGTGGTGGTGGCATTGATTCTGGTGGGGGTTGAGTTGATTCTGGTGGTGGTATTTCTGGTGTAGGGGTGGTATTTCTGGTGAAGAGTGTTGGTCATTCTTCCTGTATATCTTCACCCAGAAAATTCATATCTAAATCAAAGTTCTGCCCTTCAGAAATGGGAGAATCAGTCTCTTCCCAGAACATTTCACCAGCAGATGTACCAGCCTGTTCACCAGCCTGGACATTCAAGTCAATCTGAGCCTCTTGCTCACCAGATGCTTCAACCTGAACAACTTGCTCAACATCTTGAGCCACATCTTTTTGTACAACAGCCTGGACTTCAGTATCCACTCTCTGTTCAAATTGTACAATAGATTCAATATTCTCCTCTTCAAAAATAGGAGACCCATCAACATTAATTGTATCACCAGGATGGGTTGATGGATTTACCTGGACTCCACCTCTCATCAGACGCCTATGTGATCTGGGTCGTCTGGAAAGCTCAACATCGGGTTGCACACTTTCTACTGGAGCCACTTGCCTTATGGGTTGTACCATTTCTACAACCTCAACATCTGCTCATCACCAGGGCTTTCAATAATCTGTACTCTGCCTGGCGCCACATTCTCTTCTATTCTTTGAAATGTCAACATGGCATGAGGAATATCTACCTCACCATCTTTGGATCTTAAGTTCGTCAGATCCCTCATATACTCACTCATAGAGAAGTGAGTGGTTTCAAAATCGTACTGGTCTCCTAGAGCTCTCCTAAACACCAGTGAAAGAAAACGAATATATGGAATGAAGGCTTTTCTTCCTTTCACCTTGAGACGCTCTACCAGATCATCAAAAATTATCTGAGCAAAATCGACCCTTAATCCAAACCAGAGACAATAGGCAATCTGGAGGTGAGTTTGATTTATTTGATCCAAACCTCCAGAACTGCCTCCTAAACACTCAACCAGATGAGTAAAGAAATACCTCCATGAGTCTGTCAGCCTACTCATGTAAATAGTTCCTTTTCTTAACAACTGCCCATGCTCGTCCACTATCTCTATATGCCCCATCAATCGGCATACCTCCCTGAAATTTATACTAGAAGGGAGTGGCATTCCCAGCTCATTCTCATCCAGATAGTTCAATTGAAGAGCTGCTCTGAGTGAATCTACAGAAAGAGCCAAGGGTCTGGTACCTTGCTCGAGAGAATAAACAATTGAATGAGTAGATTCATCATATGCAGCTGTATACCAGAATTCACATAAATAATCGTGATACATCTTTTCTGGATTTAGAGTCAATGCACCATATAATGGGCAAGAAAGAAAGAAAGAATTTAATCTTCCAATGATCGATTGGGCATCATGAACACTGGACAACGAAAGTCTTGCCATCCAGTTATTCATATTTATCCTTATTGCCTTTGCTTCAAGATTGATATGGGCTGCCTTAACAACATCTGCAGCCGGAGCATATTCAGCGGATAGAAGATTTTTGGGTGAGTTTGATTGTCTAGGTGCCATTTGATTGATAGATGAAGATGAAATTGAATGAATTTAGGTTTATGAAGAATTTAATGAATTTGAAGTTAATATGCGAGTATTATGCTTGGAAAATGAATGAAGAATTGAATGAAGGAATTTGAAGATTTGGGAGTAAATGTTCGAAGTAAATGAAATTGAAAGTGAAAGTGGGTATATATAGGAGAGATAATGTGGAACTCAAACGATTAATTTGAATTTATCAAATAACATTTTTGATCGTGTTTTGAGATCCGCATTTAATTACATCACATCACCCATTTCACCGCCCACAAAAACTAACAACTTGTACTTTTTGTTTTCCCAAAGTAAAAAGACCATCATTATATTGAAAAATTTACATGCCACGTAGAATAAATATCTCCAAAAAGATCTTTAAAAGGTTTGCTTACGTGACACATACAAAGACCAAGTATTTGAAAATATCATGACAAATTTCAGTACATCTGGAGGTTGACTAGACGCTCCAGTATCACTGGTGGATTAGTCCAGTGAACATGTACTGATGGTACACTGAGGGACACTCCAGTAAAGTACCAGTGAAAACCATTTTTGAAAGACTGGTAACCTCAAACGTGCACGTCAACTAATACAGACAAATGAGAGGGACACATTTACAAGAAGACATAAGCCAACTCAAACACGCACTTCAACCTGTCCATACCAGTGAGAGGGACATATTTACAAAGCACCAGTAATATTTTCTGAAGAATTTGTCCAGTGAGAAAATAAATTCCCCCTGAACTTAAAACATTTTAATAGAAAATATTTTTCAAGTCTTCCCTGGAATGTTGTTCCAGAAATCTAATAATTGCAAAGATAGTACACAATGGCGTTCAATATCTGAGCAATCACCAGATTTAAGGATTTAACATTCCCAACTCACCAACAAGATATTCAAAAGTTTTGACATCCAGTGGTTTGGTAAAAATGTCAGCGAGTTGTTTGTCAGTGGGAATAAAATGGAGTTCAATGTTGTTTTTCATAATATGATCACGAATGAAGTGATACCTGGGATCAATGTGCTTCGTTTTGGAGTGCATGACTGGATTGTTTGAGATAGCAATGGCACTGGTATTATCACAAAAGATTGGGGTCTTTGAATATTTAATACCTTAATCAAGCAACTGGTTCTTCATCCAGAGTATCTGAGCACAACAACTGGCTGCAGACACGTATTCAGCTTCAGCAGTGGACAATGAAACTGAAGTTTGCTTCTTACTGGTCCAGCTGACCAGTTTGCCACCTAGGAAATGACATCCACCAGTTGTGGATTTCCTATCTATATTACAACCTGCATGATCTGAATCTGAATAACCCATTAGATCCATGCCTGAGCCTTTGGGGTACCAAAGACCTAGACTGGGGACACCTTTAAGGTACTTTAGTATGCGCTTTACAGCAAGCATATGAGATTCCTTTGGATTAGACTGATATCTGGCACATAAACATGTTGAAAACATAATATCTGGTCTACTGGGAGTTAAATACATCAGTGAACCAACCATGCCTCTATATACAGTGGTGTTCACTGGTTTGCCATCTGGATCAGAGTCCAGTGTCAGTGGTGCAGAAATAGGAGTTGGTTTAGATGGTGAAGAATTCATATCGAATTTCTTTAAAAGATCTCTAACATATTTTTCCTGATTAATAAAAATTCCATCTTTGTTTTGTTTAATCTGGAGTCCAAGAAAATAGGTTAATTCACCCATCAAACTCATTTCATATTCAGTGGACATGATTTTTGAAAATTTCTTGCACATGTTTTCATCAGTAGACCCAAAAATTATATCATCAACATAAATTTGTACCATTAACAGATTACCTTTCTCATGAAGAATGAACAAGGTATTGTCAATTGCAACTCGTTTAAAACCATTTTTCAACAAATGTTTAGTCAGAGTATCATACCAGGCACGTGGGGCTTGTCTGGGGCCATATAGCGCTTTGTCCAGACGATATACCCAATGTGGATGCTTTTCATCAACGAAACCTGGTGGTTGTCTGACATAAACTTCTTCTTCAAGCTTTCCATGCAAGAAAGCACTCTTTACATCCATCTGGTAGACCTTGAACTGATGATAAGCAGCGAATGCTAAGAATATTCTGATCGCTTCAAGTCTAGCCACTGGAGCCAAATGATTCATCAAAGTCGACATCTGACTGGCAGTAGCCTTGTGCTACCAGTCTGGCCTTGTTTTTATTACGTGGCCATCTTCATCTACTTTGTTTCTGAAGACCCATCTTGTTCCAACTGGTTCTTTCTTTCCAACTGGGAAAGGAACCAGATACCAGACCTTGTTCCTTTCAAACTGGTGAAGCTCTTCTTGCATAGCAGTCACCCAGTTTGGATCTTCCAGAGCCTCGTCAATCTTCTTTGGTTCTATCAAAGATAGAAAACTGACATATAAGCATTGATCACTGGAGGCTCTTCTGGTCTGACTCCACGACTGGAGTCACCTATGATCTGATCAATAGGGTGAGCTTTTGTCCATCTGGAGTATTGACCAGGATTGTTACTGACAACAATATCAGTGCAAGAATTCAGTTGAGTCTCCTCTGGAGTTGATTCTGGAGGAGGATCTTGCCAGACTACTTCAGTATCTTCATCTGAGTCATTTAAATCACGATTTGCATCATGAAATTCTTCATTTGAAGGCATTTCTTGAAGTACTGGTTCAGTATGAAATTCTTCACCAGAAGACATTTCTGGTAATTCTCAACTGACACTGATACGGGGGAGTAGTACGAACATCTGATCCAATATTAATTTCAGAGGGTAGTTTGAAAATAATAGAAGGATAGAATGGTGTACCACTGGAGAGTTTCTTTTTCTGAACAGGTTCCAGATCAGGATGACTGGAAACTGTTTCTGGTGAATCTTCATTTTTGTCGTTTATTGGATCAGATTCACAAAAGACAATTGGAGTTACTGGGGGAGTATCAAGGGCTGGCTTCTTGTTGATTGCAGCATTTGATTCATCGAATGTTACATGAATTGACTCATGGACCTTCTCCAGTCTCTTGTTATAGACTCTGAAGGCCTTGCGAATGGCTGAATAGCCTAAGAAATACCCTTCATCAGCTTTGGCATCAATTGCCTAGCTGACTGGAGTCGTTCAGGATGTAAACTGGACATCCAAAAACGTGAAAATAACCAATATTGGTTTTCTATTTCTTAAGACTTCATAGGCTGTCTTTTGTGTCTTTTGATGTACACTGATCGATTCTGGGTGTGGCAAGCAGTTGCAATTGCTTTCGCCCAGAAACTGGTAGACAGACCAGATTCAGCAAGCATACTCCTGGCAGCTTCTATCAGCGTTCGATTTTCCTTTCCACAACTCCATTTTGCTCTGGAGAGCGGGCTGAAGAGAAGTTCTGGGAGATGCAGTGTCAGTACAGAATGACTCCAGAGTTGCATTCTGGAATTCTGTTCCATTGTCACTTCTTAACTGACACACTTTTCGACTGTACTTGAGCTCAATTTGCTTGATAAGACTGATGATTTCAGCAGCAGCTTCACTTTTGGACCTCAGAAAGATCACCCAACAATATCTAGAGAATTCATCTATGATCGCCAGGGTGTATCTTTTACCAGCACGAGTCTGAACGTTCACTGGACCAAAGAGGTCCATATGAAGCATATGAAGAGGTTCAGAAATGCTGAAATCTGTCTGGTCTTGAAACTGGTACGCTTTTGCTTACCCATCTCACATCCTGGACATGGTCTTTCCTTTTTGAAGGAGACTGAAGGTATCCCATCTGCAAGTTGTTTTTTGGACAACTTGTTAATGTTTTTGAAGTTTAAATGGGATAACCTTTTGTGCCATAACCAGTTTGTGTCTTCATCAGCTTGAGTATAGAACACTGCTCTGAAGGAGAGCTTTCCATATCCATCACGTACACATTCCCTTTTCTGGGAGCAATCAACACTACCTTCCAGTCCTTGTTGAATACGATGCCCTGAGCAACATTGAATAAGGCTTGATAGCCATCGTCACACAGTTGACTTACACTGATCAAGTTATATTTCAAACCATTCACAAATGCAACACGTCTGAACTTGACTTGTCCATTGTTCAGAACACCATATCCCTCAGTCTTTCCACAACCATCATTTCCAAAAGTGATGGAGGGTCCATCAGAAATAGTGAACTCCTCCAGTAGGGTCTTACATCCGGTCATCGTCCTGCCAGCTGCACTGTCAAGATACCAGATATATTTCTTTCGATCGCCCTACACATAACCAGATATTGATCAGTTAGATTTGGGAACCCATCGACTGATGGGTTCACTGGACCCTCCCTTATAGGTTCCAGGGGCAATCTGGTCTAGTTCACTTTCTTCAACAGTGGTCTTAGTTGAAAAGACCACTGGGGTTGATAGTTTGAAACCTTTTCTTTTTCTCAACTGGAGAAATAAATTTGTCTTTCTTTGCAAAAAGGTTTTGTATTTTGTCTAGGGCCAGATGAAGTACCCTCAAGAAAGTTTTATCTTGCATTAAAACTTTGTGATTGACGAGTCAGAATTTGAATCTGGCTCTCTATCCTGGACAAAATTTTCTTCAGATGATACCTTAGCCTTTCCAGTCAAAGGCTTTGGTAAGGGATTGGTCTGAGGAAAAGGTCTATTCTGCTTCACCTTTTTAACTGGAGCAGTCATCTGGACAGCTCCAGTCTTAACCTCTGGGGATTGAACTGGTTTAAAATTGGTCTTGGGAGTTACAGGCTTATCATAAACAGTTGTGGTGCTTAACACCTCTGGTAATCGATCGATTACTGGTATTAATGATGCTATATGTGTATTTCCATCTGAATATGCACGTTTTTGAGCAGGAAATTGTTTTAATGCAGCATCATATGGCTTTTTGGTTTCTAGCCATGACTTAATCACCAGTTTTTCTTTCTCTAAAATGATCTTCAAGATCTTGTTTTTCTTGAATCAATTGTTCAGTTACCAGAACCTGGGCTTGAAATGCCAGTTCAATGTCTTGAAGTTCTTTTAATTTGATTTTAAAGCATTTATTTCAGAAGAATCTGTTTCTAGACCATTTACCCAATCAGATCTAACAGTTTCTACAAAAATCAAATCAGAATTAAGCTTCAGCAATGTCCAATTTTAGTTCTTGGTCAGTTGCATTATCATAATCACTAACCTTTTTAATAACAATGTCCACCCATCGTCCAGATGTGACATCTTCCTTCACCAGGTGCTCTTCGTCTGCCAGAGCCATGTAGCAGCAATCTCTTTCCTCTTCTTCATCAGCAGATGATTCATCAGAAGGAACCCACTTCTCTTCAGTTTTTGCAATCATGCACTTATTATTGGTTTCAATTTGTTGTGCCATGAGAGCAATTTGGGCCTTAAGCTTTTTATATTTCAATTTATAGCTATCATCAGGCTTATTATTAGAAGAGAATGGACCAGGCTTGGATACAAACTGGTTGGACCTGCACTCTTTCATGAAATGACCCTTTTTGCCACACTTAAAGCATGTTAAATTGGTCTTGTCAGTGGAAGAACTGGATGCAAATTGTCCAGATGGCCTATTTGCTCTTGCTTTGAAACGGTTAAACGTTTTAGCAATCATTGCAATAAGGTCATCATCTTCAGTTTCATCACAACAGTCTGGAGAGATTTAACTGGACTCTCCAGAATCCATGAGTTCAGACACCATCTTCTTCATAGAAAATACATTCTCAGAAGATATCAGTGCTGTACCTTGTGGTTCAGTATGACTAACCACATTAGGAGTACTGGAGGCATGGTTGTAGGCATCTCGTTCTGCCACCACTCTCTGAGCTTGATTTTCTTTAGTGTACCTGAAAGCTCCATAAAGAGTTGAGAGAGTGTGTGTGTGCAGAGTTTTTCCTTGTCGTAACCAGGACTTATTACCAGTTTTTCTTTCTCTAAAATGATCTCAAGATCTTGTTTTTCTTGAATCAATTGTTCAGTTACCAGAACCTGGGCTTGAAATGCCAGTTCAATGTCTTGAAGCTCTTTTAATTTTATTTTAAAGCATTTATTTCAGAAGAATCTGTTTCTAGACCATTTACACAATCAGATCTAACAGTTTCTACAAAAATCAAATCAGAATTAAGAAGCTTCAGCAATGTCCAATTTTAGTTCTTGGTCAGTTGCATTATCATAATCACTAACCTTTTAATAACAATGTCCACCCATCGTCCAGATGTGGCATCTTCCTTCACCAGGTGCTCTTCGTCTGCCAGAGCCATGTAACAGCAATCTCTTTCTTCTTCTTCATCAGCAGATGATTCATCAGAAGGAACCCACTTCTCTTCAGTTGTTGCAATCATGCACTTATTATTGTTTTCCATTTGTTGTGCCATGAGAGCAATCTGGGCCTTAAGCTTTTTATATTTCAATTTATAGCTATCATCAGGCTTATTATTAGAAGAGAATGGACCAGGCTTGGATGCAAACTGTTGGACCTGCACTCTTTCATGAAATAACCCTTTTTGCCACACTTAAAGCATGTCAAATTGGTCTTGTCAGTGGAAGAACTGGATGCAAATTGTCCAGATGGCCTATTTGCTCTTGCTTTGAAACGGTTAAACGTTTTAGCAATCATTGCAACAAGGTCATCATCTTCAGTTTCATCACAACAGTCTGGAGAGATTTGACTGGTTTCTCCAGAATCCATTAGTTCAGACACCATCTTCTTCATAGAAAATACATTCTCAGAAGATATCAGTGCTGTACCTTGTGGTTCAGTATGACTAACCACATTAGGACTACTGGAGGCATGGTTAAAAGCATCTTGTTATGCCACCACTCTCTGAGCTTGATTTTCTTCGGTGTACCTGAAAGCTCCATATAGAGTTGAGAGAGTGTGTGTGTGCAGAGTTTTACCTTGTCGTAAGACCAGGATCATGTGAGACCATTTGGTGGGTAGAATATCACAAAATTTCTCCAGAAGTCTATCCTTGTCCTTCTCAACCCCAAGACCTCTCAATTGGTTTATGATACTCATAAATCTGGTGTAAGTACCAGTGAGAGACTCGTTTGGTTGAGCAAAAAATGACTCATACCTCTTGTTTAAGGAGACCTTTCTGGTGACAATGGTGTCATCCTCCTTCATTGGTTTAAAAGTTCATCCCACATGGTTTTTGCACTAGGAAAAAGAACTAGTGTGGGAATTAGGGTTTCTGGAACGGCCCCGAGGATCATGTTTTTGAGAAGGGTGTCTAGATTCACCAATCTCCTCTCCACTTCCTTTTCCCTTCCTCTTCTAGATCCAGAAGGATCAAGAAGTGGATTGAGAGGTGATGTAGGTACATAAGGACCTTCGTTTAAAATCTTCATCATGTTCCTCTCATACCAGTGACATGCAAAACCATCCTAGCCTTCCACGTACCAAATTCATCACTGTTCCCACTGAATTTAGGAACAGGATTTTGAGTAGTGCACATGCACGTGTGGAGAAGCAGGAGTAGGAGGAGGAGGTGGAGGATTAGTGTTATTAACATTTTGTGGTTCATTTTGATCATTAATATTTACATTAGGATCGGGACCAAGACTAAAACCTTGTGTATTTTCTTGGTTAGCCATTAAGAAATAGATCTAGGCAATGTTTAGCCTTCTGCTCTGATACCAAATGTGAGTCCCTTAAGTGATGGTTAAACGAAAGTGTAAAATACAACAAGCCTAATAAGCACTAGATTTGGACTAGTATTACTTGTTATAAATGCAAGTATATAAACAAAGTAATACAAGACTTAAAGCAATAAACAAATAAAGTGGACCATTATGTATGTTTCATGGGTATTTCATTTATTGATGTTTAAATAAAATACAAGGTTGTTGCGGAATCAAGATAATACAATTAAGTATGTATCCTAACAACCTATGAGTTACAAATGATCTATATTTGTCAAATAGCTCTTTAGGATCGAGATACTTAAAGTTGTGAAGTATCCCTGTTTAAGATCGAGAGTATTTGGACAAATTCACTTTCATGCAAAGTGTATGCTTAAAAAGTATTTTCTCAAGGAAATGACTTTGTATTTATAGGCAACAAAATTCACCAGTGAATTTTGTGCCGTACAAATATGGGTGCATACATTTAATGATCCGACAAGAACATTAAATGTATTGGATAAGAATAAGGATAAAGTCACATCAAGTGCAAGTGTATCCTATTATCCAACCACCTTAACACACGTATACTTTGTTAAAGAACAAGTGGATTGTTCTTTGGAAAGTGTGTTAAAGGCATAAGTCAAACCTCGATATCAGTGTTCAGACTTGTAGTCTAGAACACTGACAATCCTCCAGTGTACAGATCTGGTAAGACTTCCAGTGGACTCCGCCATTTGTTAAGTCTTCTTCCTTCAGACTTCAGTCTTTGACTTCAGTCAGAATGTCTTCAGTAGAGTAGATCTGGACTGGGGTGAAGTCTTCAGTAAGCTCATCTGGAGAATACTCCAGATTTCCTATACAAGTATTGCTCACTAGTCTTCAATTATTTCTGGACAAATCTTCAGAGGGACTTCAGATTCCAAGTCTGGAGTAGGTCCAGCAGAACACGTTTTCTGGTCAGATCTTCAGTGAGCTCCAGTAGTCGAGTCTGGAGCGAGTCCAGCAAAACATGTTTCTTAACAAACCTTCAATAAGGTTCCAGTAGTCCAGTCTGGAGCCAGTCCAGTAAGTCTGGACTAAATCTGGACCTAACACCATTTTTAGAATAATCAGAATAAGTACTGTGATACTCTGTAGGCTTGGCAAATGATCTCACTCCATGTATGTTTGAAGGATATCTAGTGCCAGAGTTCTCTGATCTTTTACTTGAAGAAGGGTAATGTGAAGAAGTTGCATGATTATATACTTGTCTGAAATGACATTCTTCAACTGATTTCTTCTTTAGATCTCTTGATCTTTGAGTAGATGAAGCATGCATGGGATGTCTTTGAGAAGAACCAATAAGGTTTCCAACTGATTCCTTGTATTGTTCTTCCATCATATCTTTTCCCTTCATTTTCTGAGAATTATTTCTCAGATTTCTCTCATTAATCCTGGATAAATTGTCTGACGAATGACCATTACTGCTTGAGCATATCCTAGTGTCGTGTTTTGACCTTGCATGAGTCAAATCTCTATTCATTCCTTTACTTGGACACTTACTAGCAACATGACCCTTCGTACGACATATGAAGCAGGAAATCCTCTTGACATTTTTCTTCGTATTGAATCTCTTGAGATTTTCTTCCGTAATAGGAATTCCATACTCAGTCATCTCTTCAATACACGAAAGCCTTTCCAAAACTTCATCCATTGTTTTCACAGGACTTAATGGAGTTGACAGGAGTGTCTCAAATGTAATGGGGAGGCGTGGGAAATAGAGATGAAATGGCAGGGAGAGGGTGGGAGGGCTTCATCCATTGTTTTCACAGGAATTAATGGAGTTGACTTTGAGTGTCTCAAATGTAATGTCTCGTTTTCTTCCAGAATTACTCCTCTGCTTGTTGATGGCTCATCAACCCTGGAGGCTTCAGGAACCAAACGAGGAACATTTTTATGATCCTTGTCCCACTCATGACATATATCATGCATTTGACTAATACTCAAAGAGTTTTGACTAAGATGTTCAATATGATACACCTTGTCAAGATGAAGATTAGTGACGCTCACTTTACCATGACCAGTTGTGATTCCCTGAGCAGGTCCGGCAAAGTTCACCTGAACATCAGAAATCTTAACAAAGTCTGACAGAACACTACTATCTCCAGTGGCATGAATAGAACATCCAGTATCGATATTCCACATGTTGTCAGTCCTTCCTACTGAAACTGGATTCTTTGTGATAGTAAATTTCGTCATGAAGTTCACCAGACCCGATATTGTCTTTTGATCTTCGACTTTGTTCAAACTGCTCACAACTATTGATTTTTCAGGGTTTTTGAATGGTCTAGGGTCATCACCTTCTGGAATCTCTGATTCTAAATCTGATGACACATCTGAACTAATCTCAGCCAGGTAGGCATTGTCGGCTTCTTCAACAATGGAACCCCAGTCATATGAACCTTCCTATTGTTGAACCACCATAGCTCTTGACCCATTTTGGTTATTGGAGTTTGGACTTTCAACCTTGGAACCTTGATAACTATTTTGTTGAGAAGAGTTACTAGCATTCGAACTTGACCCTTGAAAATATCTTCGTTGTGGAGCACCTGAAGGAGTTGCTGATCCACCTTGGTTGAAGTTTCTGACTAGTCAATAGACCTATCATCCTTCTTAGGTCTCCGGCATTCCCTAGCAAAGTGTCCAAAGCCCTCGCAATTGTAACACTTTATCTTTGACTTATCAAAGCCAAGCTTGGAACCCACGACCTTTCGCCCTGTTCTTGATAAGAACCGTTTAGCCCGAAGAGTTAGCATAGCCATTTGCCATTGCAAATCCATCTCTTCTAAGTCCAAAGGATCAATCTGCTCGTAGTCTTCATCTATAAGACTAGGATCTTGAACCTTTCCTTGGATAAACTGTTCATATGATGTCACAAATGACGCAAGAACGGATAAGTGACTTTCCGCACATTTGACACTTATAGGCACGGTGGAACTAGCACTGGAGGTAGGATATCCACGATTGCCTACATTGTCGCTCTGACTTGAAACAAGACATATGTTCCCCTCAGAGTCAAACGAGATCTTTTGTAAGTCAACATCTTCACTCAGGAATGCCTTGTGCTTCCTTCAGGGGAACCTGACTTACATTGATCGTAGGCCTACCGTAATAAAGCTCGGGAATCTGAGCATTATTATATCCTGCTTCCCTCCTTTTAGTTTCATTTCTTGTCCCCTAAACTTAGCAACTATCTGAGTCAAAGACATATCAGAGAAATCTGCTTTTTCCTGCAAAGTAGTAATATAATTACTCCACTTTTCCGGCAAGGAACTCAAAAATTCTCGACTTTTTCTTCCTCAGAATAGGTAACTTCAAATGCTTGCAACTCTGCTACAAATGATAATACCTTGTAATTAGTTGATCTAAGTTTTCACTTCTTAACCAATTAAATACATTATACTGATGCTTTAGAAGGTCTCTACGATTCTTTTTAAGTGTTTCATCCCCTTCACAATGATTTTTTAATGCTAACCAAAGTTCTTTTGATGTATTGAATCCATTAAATAAATGTAATATTTCTTGTGGCAATGACATTTTTAAACATGATAGTGCCTTTTTCTCTGTCTCATACAATTTTTTATTAGATTCAGTCATATCTTGGTAAGCATATACTTTGTTAACACCACTGTCCTCATATGTTGGGGCACTATATCCTTCAGTCATACAAGTCCACATTCTAATATCCGTGAATTGCATAAAGGATTCGAATCGATCTTTCCAAGAAAAGTATTGGTCTATGATCATTAGCTTGGGTGGTGAATTACCCTTACCAGTCTCATGGTCCATAAGTATTAATTGGTTAAGATAGTTTGCGGCCATTGTGTATTATGTCCAATATAAGAACACGCAAATGGGAACACGCAAATGAAACGAGCAAAAGTGTAGAAACACGCAAAACACTAGAACACGCAAGTCCTCAAGAACTCTCAAATCCACCAGAACTCTCAAAGCCTCAAGAACTCTCAAATAGAACAAGAAAACCAAAGAAACACACAAATTGCCTTGTTATTATCGAAACACGCAAAGTACAGTACTAAGAACACGCAAAGTACTGTACAAGAACACGCAAAACACTTTTTCTCACAATTTCTTAGATCCTGAACCCGATATTGTTCCTTGATCAATGAAAACTTGAGAAAATGATCTTAGGAATGAGATATGTCTTATTTTGGTGTCAAGTTTGAACCTTTATTTCAAACGAACCCGAAAACACTTCTCCACCTAAGAACACGCAAAAAACGGGATACCCAAACCGTGATCAATCTCGAATCAAGGTTGTTGATAACCTATGGCTCTGATACCAGTTGTAAGTCCCCCGGGTCTTACCGAACCGAGATTGACTTAAGGATATGTCGAGGTGCGGAATTCCTCGAGATAACCCACGGTTTTTATATCTACCTTTTATGATAAATATATATATATATATATATATATATATCTTTTGCGTGAATATAAACACTCGTATTTGGTTACTATAGTGAAACGGCTCTCCGGACAAACTTTACCAACCAACGTGGTAATCTAAGTCTACGAGCCGTCCAAACCGGGTGTGTGTTTGCGGTTCGTGCGTGAGTCGAGTACCCACAAGATCAAACCGTGCGTGTTCTTGGTTTTCTCTCTCTAGGTTTTGCTCATTTCTCTCTCTACACTCTTGTTGAAACACGCATGACACACACCTCTATTTATAGGCAAGTGACAAGAACTCTCAAATCCATTGGGTTTGAGTGTTCTCATGTCAAGCCCATAAGGGTTTTGGCCTGGTTTGAGAGTTCTTGTGTACAAGCATACTTTTGCTTGTTTCCATAGAAACTCTCAAACCATTTGAGAGTTCTTATGAACAAGCAAACTTTTGCTTGTTCCTCAGAAACTCTCAAATGACCATTTGAGTGTTCTTTCCACAAGCAAACTTTTACTCGTTCCCAAGAACCCTCAAATGACCTTTTGAGTGTTCTCTCCACAAGCAACTAATTGCTCGTTCCCGAGAACACTCAAATAACACTTAGGAATATTTGAGTTAATGTTTCAACTGCTGTCAAGACGCAGAACCAACATTAACTCAGCCAATGTTTATACTGCTGTAAATATACGCAGAACCAACATTAGCTACGACAATGTTTCTACTGTTGTGGATACGCAGAAACAACATTGTCTATATTACCTATTGGAAGTATTCATTAAGTTAATGCTTCTCCTGCTGTTAATACGCAGAAACACATTAACTTAACTTCCCTTTGGAAGTACATTAAGTTAATATTTCAACTGCTGTTAAACGCAGAAACAATATTAACTTAATGACCCTTTACATGTAATGTCTAGAACTGTAAAACACAAATAATAAACAAACATATAAACATAAATGGATCCCAATATGATAACAATATATGCCAAGGTAATATTATTGACAAACGGTAATTACAAGATAAATTACAAGACTTGAATATATATGAATATATGTAACACATCTAGAATGTTTTTGTCACCGAGAAACATGCATCAACAGAATCTGAATGTGAAAAGAGTCGTTTAACAACTTCAACTGTAACCACTTTTAAGCATGTCAATCAAAACCAAACGAATGTCAGTTTTTACATTTATTATTGTCTTTAATTTCTTATGCATTTTAGTTAACTAGGAAACCCCCCCCCAAAGAAAAGCTGTAGTTTCATTTTAGTATTTTAATTTCCTTAGATAAGTTCCCTGAGAACGAACCTGCACTTACCTAAGCTATACTATCACTAGACAGGGTACACTGCCCTTAGTTGCGTTATAATATAGATTAAGTAGATCCTTGAATTATAAATGTAAAACTTAGATAGTCAAACAAAAACGCACATCAGAGGAGGATTGGTATTAACATTTTGAATAGGCGGATTATTAACATTAGTTTCATCAGGACCAGAACCATTCTCACATTCAGTAGTAGACATCTAAGCAGATCTAGGCAGTATATTAGCCTTCTGCTCTGATACCACTTGTAAGTCCCAACTCAATAGATGGTACTAACTGAAGACACCTCTATGTCAATGGTGAGATTACTTTGCAATATAAACACTGAACTGGAGACGACCAGTTGCAGTGAGTGTATACCAAGTTACTGGATAGATTACTTATAAAGGTGACAATAAGTAAATGACAATGCAATAAGTAAATACTTGTAAAGTAAATTGATGAGATGATATGTATTTTTCAAGTGTAATTTATTTATTAATGTTAAATAAATTACAAGGTTGTTGCGGAACCAAGATAATACAAAAGAGTAAATATCCTAACAGCCTATGAAATACAATCGATCTATACTTGGAAATTCTCTAAACATTCGAAACACTTAAAGTTGTGAAATGTTCCTTTTTGCGATTGAGAGAATATTGCACAAGTTCACCAAGAAAATGAAAAGTCTGAATATGCAAAGTTGTTTCTTGGTTGTGCAAAGACCTCTATTTTATAGGCAAAGTTGAAATTGGGATGTCAACTTTGGCCGTACAAATATGGTTGAGAGCATTTAAGGAATAGCATTTAATTCCTTAGAAATGCTAGATAAAGTATGACATAAAGTCACTTTATCCAACCTTATTTATGTACTTTTGTACTTTAAACATAGACAATTGCTATTGTCCGGTTAATAGCACATAAAGCATAAAGGTCTTTTCCTCGTAATCAGTGTAAAGCTTTGTAAGTGCTTTACACCGATATTCTCCAGTTTCTATCTGAATAGAATGTCAACTGGGCTTCGCTGCCATTGTCATTCTCTATCTTCCACTTGTTGTCTTTGACTTCAATTGGAATGTCTTCGGGTTTGGTCAGATCTCAACTGGAGGAAGTCTTCAATTATGTTAACTGTACGTTGCAACTGGACTTCATATATTTCTGGACAATTTCTTCAGGTCTCCAGATGCAACTGGAGACTGGCCAGTTTATCAGTAAACTGGTCCTAACAGTTACCTTTTATGTCTCCTAAAACAGCCCCTACGGCATAATCACTTGCATCACACGTTAATTCAAAAGGTTGAGACCAATCGGGTGAAACCATAATGTGTGAGTGAGTGTAACACCCTTCATTTGAAAATACGGGTTTCCAAATATTTTCGCCTAACGGCATTAAAATAAAGCAGAAGAAACATTAAAATCCAAACCAATTAAAATCTGTTTGGTTTACTTTATTCAATGGTGTTACTAATCGCATCATCAAAACAAATTTAATAGAAACCCGTCGGCTGCCCAACACAAAACAACCGACTACATAACATTCAAACTTCATTAAAGACAAACATAAACAAATGTCTATAAAGTTCAGCATCTATGGGTAGCTAAGGACTTCATCAAGCATTCTACCCATTCCTCACTCTTCTTCATCAACAACCTCAGCTATGCTAAACCTGAGGGAGCAACACATTTCAAAAGACAAGTGTTAGCTAACGAATTAGCTAAGTAAGATAACACTTAAGTTATAAAACATTTGTCCATTTCAAACATAATGGATTTAAATACTTCATTAAGGCACAACACACATCAAACACACAATCACAACAATACTTCATATTAGGATGAACCATCCTAAATGTGCCTATCCTGCTTTACTTCATTACACACATATAACCACATAACTGCTTTCTACATTAACTGCTTTACTACGTTTTAACTGCTTTACTACATTTTAACTGCGTCAATGTGCAACGTAAGTTACACCCGACTAGATGACAACCATTCAGTTGAACATCAAACGTCGTTAAGGAATGGCAAGCCAATCCCCGAGTAATCCGTATGTACAAGACAAATAAGGGCGGGTCAGACCCCTCGTATTACTCAACTGCATCTCAATGACCATGTTGCAAGGAGCCACCCAAGCAACCTACGTCAATGCACTTAGCCGGGCTAGGGCAAGTACGGGTTAAGCTTAACACTTTCCTGCATCAAAGTTTAACGAGCTCGAAACTGCATCATTTAGTTTAGGTGACTGCATTACCTAAACAATTACTACATTTACTGCTTTTACGTTTTGGGCCCTTAAACGTGCACGTGTCATGGCAACTTAACAAGTCTAGTGAACTAGATGAGCAAGCCATACAAACATGCACAACATCAATCAACTACAACATATACTGCATCTCAAACATCACAAGTTACTGCATATCATAACACTACATTATACTTCATACATAACACTACATCATACATCATATCATAACATGCACTACATTACATATCATGAGGGACTGCATTTCAGGTCTCAAAGGTCAACTAACCTCCCGCGTAACCCCGTATACCCACAAGCAATTCAAGTTACCAATTGGGAAGTTATTATTTGAAACCATCTTTTGTTGAACCCTCAGCGTGTCAAAAGTAGTGTATCTTACCTCAAAGAAGCGCACGACAATGGATAACTACGTTACCGTGCAAAGCAATTAATCTCGTCTACCTATAATTAGTAAACGGCCATTAGACAACCTCATACTCACGTTACTTGGGGTCATTTCAGGCCTACACACCTACAAACATGACTCACGACAACGACATACGCATTGGAGGTTCAAAAGTTACTTCATTTAAAACATAGACACTGTTGCGCCGCAACATACCACGTTGCGCCGCAACTTATCTTTCTGTATTACAGTTGCGCCGCAACTACCTCCAGTTTGCGCCGCAACTCAGAGATTGCGCCGCAACTTATCTTTCTGAAAACTAGTTGCGCCACAACTAGCCCCGTTTCTGCACAACTTCGATCGATTGAACCCCAAACCACATCCAAACGACTCCAAATCAAAAACATGACTTTCATACATCAAAATCCTTCATATTTAGATCATTATAATGCAATAAACTTCTTTATTAAACCACACATGATTTGCATCATTAAAACAATCTTTTTTCGACATCAATTGATCCTCCAAGACCAAGATCCGACTTCTTTTGACTCATACAATTGAAAAGACATAAAATCTAAATCACTATACCTTTTTCCACCTGTAGATCACAATGAGGATGCAAAAGACTCGATCAAGCACTCCTAAATCACACGTTTCGAAGGATTTTCGGCTTAGAATTCGATAGGGGATCAAAGGGGTGGCTAGGGCTTGGGAGAAAAGTTGTTTAATCTGTATGAAACACTAATGACTCCCTCCAAGACCCTAAACCCGTTTTTGACTTTCACACTATGTCAAAATTGGTCCCTAAGCTTCATAAAGTCATATTATTAGCCCAAAACACCTCTATGGACTATATACAACTCATTAAACACTTTGAACACCTCATAAAGGCATTTAACTACATCTTAACCACATTACTACATCAATCAATAAGTCATTCAAGTCTCACACGCACATTAACTACATATAAGCATAAAATCCATCAAAGACTTAACGACACGTTATGTTGACCTAACGACTCAAGTCAACCGTTAAATAAAAGGATTGGGATGTTACAATTACCTCCCCCTTAAGAGGATTCCGTCCTCGGAATCTCCTCAGAAATGAACAGATCTGGATACTTCTCTTTCATCACGGACTCGGTTTCCCATGTTAAGCTTTCACCATGGTTATGCTTCCACTTGATCAACCCAATATCAATCATCTTCCTGCGTAGCTTCATTTGCTTCCTTCCAAGTGTAGCTATAGGCTCCTCAATCATTCTTTTACTTGGATCAATGCTCACATCTTCAATAGGAATCACACTAGACTCCTCGGCTAAACATTTCCTCAAATAGGATACATGAAATGTGTTGTGAATTCCATCCAATTCTGGAGGCAACTCCAACTGATACGCCACATCTTTGATACGCTTCAGAACTTTAAATGGTCCAATAAATCTTGGACTTAACTTACCTTTCTTTCCAAAGCGAATGACTCCTTTCCATGGAGATACTTTCAGCATCACCATGTCACCAACTTCAAACTCAACCGGCCTTCTTTTCTTGTCGGCATAAGTTTTCTGTCTTTCTCTTGCCACACGAAGAGCTTCTTTAGCAATATTAACTTTCTCCGCTGTGAACTCTATAATTTCAGGACCTGTAATTTGCTTTTCACCGGGCTCCATCCAACAACTTGGAGTCCTACACCTTCTACCATACAACATTTCAAATGGCGGCATTCCAATGCTTGCATGGTAGCTATTATTGTAAGCAAACTCAATCAACTTCAAATGATCGTCCCATGCTCCACCATACTCCAATACACAAGCCCTCAACATATCCTCCAATGTTTGTATCGTCCTTTCACTTTGCCCATCTGTTTGAGGATGATAGGTTGTGCTTAAGTTCACTCTAGTACCAAGGGCTTTCTGAAGACCCTTCCAAAAACTAGATACAAATCTCGTGTCCCGATCTGAAACAATAGATAAAGGAACACCATGCTTTGAGACAACTTCATCTATATACATCTTTGCCATCTTGGTCAATGGCACATCTTGGCGTGTTGCTAAGAAATGAGCACTCTTCGTCAATCTATCTACAATAACCCAAACCATATCATTACCCTTTTGAGTTCTAGGTAACTTGGTCACAAAATCCATAGTTATATGATCCCATTTCCATTCGGGAATCTCCAATTGATGCAACATTCCATATGGCTTTTTGTGATCTGCTATAACCCGTGCACAAGTCAAGCATCTTTCCACAAAATGTGCTACTTCTCCTTTAATATTAGGCCACCAATAGATGGGCTTCAAATCTGCATACATCTTTGTAGCACCTAGATGAATTGAATATCTTGACCTATGAGCTTCTTCAAGGATTAACTCACGATTACCATCAAGCAATGACACCCAAATTCGACCCTTATAGGTCCGAAATCCACGACTGTTTGTTTCCATCTCTAACCTTTTCTTCTTTCCAATGCCTTCTTTGTCAACGTTATCCTTCATTAAAGCCTTAACTTGAGCTTCCTTGATGCGGTCGAGTAACCCCGACTTGCTTGAACAACCATGCTCATCAATCTACATGAAAAATTCTGCACTTTCCTACTTAGTGCATCAGCCACTACATTGGCTTTACCGGGATGGTATTTGATTTCACAATCATAGTCTTTCAAGAGTTCCATCCATCTCCTTGTCTCACATTCATTTCTTTCTGAGTAAACACATATTGTAAACTCTTATGGTCGGTGTACAAGGTACACTTAGTGCCATATAGGTAGTGTCTCCATAACTTCAAAGCAAACACCACCGCTACTAACTCAAGATCATGGGTCGGGTAGTTCTTTTCATGTGGCTTCAATTGACGTGAAGCATAGGCAATAACCTTATCCCTCTGCATAAGAACACAACCCAAACCTGTAATGGAAGCATCACTATATACAACAAGATCATCCATACCTTCGGGTAAGGCAAGGATAGGAGCTTCACATAACTTTGTCTTCAACGTTTGAAAAGCCTTCTCTTAAGCTTCATACCACACAAACTTCACTCGTTTCTTCGTCAATTCAGTCATTGGCTTAGCTATACGAGAGAAATCTTGTATGAACCTTCGATAATAGCCAGCTAAACCAAGAAAACTCTTGATCTCCGTAGGAGTCTTTGGCTGCTCCCACTTTGAGACAGCTTCAATATTCGCGGGATCTACTTTAATACCTTCATGAGAGACGACATGCCCAATAAACTGAACTTCTCTCAGCCAAAATTCACACTTGGAGAACTTCGCATACAACTTCTTTTCCCTAAGGACTTCAAGAACAGCCCTTAAGTGCTCACGTTGTTCGTCTTCAGACTTGGAATAAATCAGAATATCATCTATAAAAACAATCACAAAATGATCCAGAAATGGACGACAAACACGATTCATAAGATCCATAAAAGCTGCTGGAGCATTTGTTAAACCAAAAGGCATGACTAAGAACTCATAATGTCCATATCGTGTACGAAAAGTTGTTTTTGCACATCCTCCTTCTTAACCTTCAATTGATGATAACCGGACCGCAAATCTATCTTAGAAAAGTATGAAGCACCATGAAGTTGATCAAAAAGATCATCAATACGCAAAGAGGATATTTATTCTTAACCATTCGCTTATACACATGCGCATTGAACCATCTTTCTTCTTTACAAATAAAACCGGAGCTCCCCAAGGCGAGGAACTAGGTTGTATAAAACCCTTGTCAAGTAACTCTTGAAGTTGCACCATCAACTCTTTCATCTCAGTAGGAGCCAAACGATATGGTGCCTTTGCAACTGGAGTAGCACCGGGAACAAGATCAATCTGAAAAGTAACCTCTCGATCGGAGGAATACCGGGAAGATCATCCGGAAAGACATCCGAAAATTCAGAAACTACATCAACGTTAGCAATAGAAAGCTTCTCCTTTCGTGTATCGGTCACATAAGCAAGGAAGTGATTCTTATTATGCCGAATACAATTTAGAGCCTTCATCAAATTAATGATCTTTATGCTCCCCTTCTTCTTATCTCCATAAACAGAAATGACTACACCGTCCGGAGTAGTAAAACGAACAATCTTTTGAGAACATATAATTATGGCATCATTTTGAGACAACCAATCCATACCTATCACTATATCAAAACCAGCAAGAGTAGTAGGTAATAACTGGACCGGAAAAGAGCGACCTTCAATCTCAATGTCACAATCATCAAAGCCCACACGTATGTCACTAATAGTACCATTGGCAATCTCTACCTATAGAACAATCTAAGGGAGTAGTGACTCTTTCAAGCTTAGGAGCAAACAAGGTAGACACAAAAGACCTATTTGCACCCGAATCAAAAAGAACAGAAGCAGGTTTTGATTTAACAAGGAAAGTACCGCTTACCACTTCATCGTTGTCCTTAGCAGCTTCCATCGTCATTTGTAGAGCTTGAACTCTCGTATTTTGAGCTGCTGCCTTCTTTCCATCATTCTTCATCTGTGGACAATCTGCAATAGATGACCTGTTTCTTGACATTTGTAGCAACGCATCTTATCCCTACAATCAGCTGCAATGTGCCCCGATGAACCACACTTATGGCACCTTCTAGTCTTGTCAGAACATTGACCTTCATGAGTAGTCTTGCAAGCTGAACACCACGTGCCACTCTTCTTCTTGTCCTTACCTCCATTCGAGGTAGAACCACTTTTGTACTTCTTATTAGAACTCGAAGACCAATTTGATCTTCTCTTGAATCCTGACTTCTTGTCATCAGCTTTCTCTACAACTTTTTCAGATTTGAGGTCATCATCCAACCTCTTAGACTCCTTAATAGCTGCAGACAAGGTAGTGTGCTGCCTACATAAACCACGATAGTTAGCCGGAAGGCCATCACAATAAGCCTCAATCTGGTCCACCTCCCTACGAACCATATGTCCCACAAACTTGAGTTTCTCCATGAATGAATGTGCATACTCCGTTATAGCACCCAGCTTAGCAGTCAAAGCCCTAAACTCCTTCTCAATCAGCCTCAACTCTCGAGTTCCAACATACTCTATCCAAGAACTTCTCCTTAAAAGTACCCCAAGGCATCACAGCTAGTACCTCGGGAGCCATAGAAACCGTGGTAGCCCTCCACCAATTACGGGCATTCTTCTTCAGCATTCGAGTTGCACACAAAACCTTCATGTCATCAGGACAATAACATGAAGCAAAGACCACCTCAATGTCTTCTATCCACTCCATAGCACCAACTGCATTCTGAGTACCATCAAAGTCTTTAGCTCCACATTTCTGAAAGCTCTCATACTTAAAATTGGTGGTACGAGGAGCAACCACCACATGAGGCTCCACCACATTTCCCCCACCATTCACACCTGCAACAACATTCTCAGGAGCAACTTGTGACCTCACATTAGATGGCTCAGCGTCATTAGAGGGATTTGAATAGTTCTCATCGGTTTGCTCATCCCGACGCAAGTTAGCTTCCCTTTCAGCCTCTTTCGGCCCTTACTCGAGCCAATTCTTCTTCATTCCTTCTTAATAGAGCTCGACTAGCCCTCACTCTTCAACATTTGCTTGAGTTGGAATCTGCTCAATTACCGGTTACTTAGCCTATCATTCAGATCTAGTTGGCCTTGCACCCGAATTTGGCCTTCGAGGAGGCCCCTGATTATCCACGTTTCCAGCTCCATCACGTAAACTATTAGTACGGGTGTTAACCATGTTGTCTACAACGCAATGACGATAGTTAGTAAGAATTAAAGTGAGAACAAAGAGATCAAGGCTACACTACATCTATTTAAGCTGCATATCACAAACAAGCCTCAACCTACACTCTCACTCAATCCCAACCCGTCCTAATGTACTTCATCTCAAAGCTAGGCACACCTACATAGTCCTAACTTATCCTTCATCGGTTTAAGTCCAAAATCCTACGGTCATGGTCGAACTTTGGTTCACTTAAACCATTTCTCTGATACCAACTTGTAACACCCTTCATTTGAAAATACGGGTTTCCAAAATTTTTCGCCTAACGGCATTAAAATAAAGCGGAAGAAACATTAAAATCCAAACCAATTAAAATCTGTTTGGTTTACTTTATTCAATGGTGTTACTAATCGCATCATCAAAACAAATTTAATAAAACCCGTCGGCTGCCCAACATAAAACAACGGACTACATAACATTCAAACTTCAATAAAGACAAACATAAACAAATGTCTATAAAAGTTCAGCATCTATGGGTAGCTAAGGACTTCATCAAGCATTTTACCCATTCCTCACTCTTCTTCATCAACAACCTCAGCTACGCTAAACCTGAGGGAGCAACACATTTCAAAAGACAAGTGTTAGCTAACGAATTAGCTAAGTAAGATAACACTCAAGTTATAAAACATTTGTCCATTTCAAACATTATGGATTTAAATACTTCATTAAGGCACAACACACATCAAACACACAATCACAACAATACTTCATATTAGGATGAACCACCCTAAATGTGCCTATCCTGCTTTACTTCATTACACACATATAACCACATAACTGCTTTCTACATTAACTGCTTTACTACGTTTTAACTGCTTTACTACATTTTAACTGCGTCAATGTGCAACATAAGTTACACCCGACTAGATGACAACCATTCAGTTGAACATCAAACGTCGTTAAGGAATGGCAAGCCAATCCCCGAGTAATCCGTATGTACAAGACAAATGAAGGCGGGTCAGACCCCTCGTATTACTCAACTGCATCTCAATGACCATGTTGCAAGGAGCCACCCAAGCAACCTACGTCAACGCACTTAGCCGGGCTAGGGCAAGTACGGGTTAAGCTTAACACTTTCCTGCATCAAAGTTTTACGAGCTCGAAACTGCATCATTTAGTTTAGGTGACTACATTACCTAAACATTTACTACGTTTACTGCTTTTACGTTTTGGGCCCTTAAACGTGCACGTGTCATGGCAACTTAACAAGTCTAGTGAACTAGATGAGCAAGCCATACAAACATGCACAACATCAATCAATAACAACATATACTGCATCTCATAACATCACAAGTTACTGCATATCATAACATTACATCATACTTCATACATAGCACTACATCACATCATATCATAACATGCACTACATTACATATCATGAGGGACTGCATTTCAGGTCTCATGGTCAACTACATAACCCATATCACCTCCCGTGTAAACCCGAATACCCACAAGCAATTCAAGATATAAGTTGGGAAGTTATTATTTGAAACCATCTTTTGTTGAACCCTCAACGTGTCAAAAGTAGTGTATCTTACCTCAAAGAAGCGCACGACAATGGATAACTATGTTACCGTGCAACGCAATTAATCTCGTCTACCTATAATTAGTAAACGACCATTAGACAACCTCATACTCACGTTACTTGGGGTCATTTCAGGCCTACACACCTACAAACATGACTCACGACAACGACATACGCATTGGAGGTTCAAAAGTTACTTCATTCAAAACTTAGACACTGTTGCGTCGCAACATACCACGTTGCGCCGCAACTTAACCCTCCTGCATTTCAGTTGCGCCGCAACTAACACGTTGCGCCACAACTCAAACCTCCAGTTGTGCCGCAACTTATCCTTTCTGGAAACTAGTTGCCGCAACTAGCCCCGATCCTGCACAACTTCGATCGATTACACCCCCAAACCAGATCCAAACGACTCCAAATCAAATACATGACTTTCATACATCAAAATCCTTCATTTTCAAACCATTATAATGCAACTAACTCCTTTATTAAACCACACATGATTTGCATCATTAAAACGTTATTTCGACATCAATTGATCCTCCAAGACCTAGATCCATATCTTTTGACTCATACAATTGAAAAGACATAAAAATCTACATCACTATACCTTTTCCACCTGTAGATCACAATGTGGATGCAAAAGACTCGATCAAACACTCCTAAATCACACGTTTCGAAGGATTTTCGTCTTAGAATTCGATAGGGGATCAAAGGGGTGGCTAGGGCTTTGGAGAAAACTTTAATGTTTGATAAACTAATGACTCCCCCATTGACCCTAATCCCGTTTTTGACTTTCACACCATGTCAAAACTGGTCCCTAAACTTCGTAAAGTCATATTTTGCCCCAAACACCTCTATGGACTATATACAACTCATTAAACACTTTGAACACCTCAAAAGGCATTTAACTACATCTTAACACATTACTACATCAATCAATAAGTCATTCAAGTCTCACACGCAACAAATTAACTACATATAAGCATAAAAATCCATCAAAGACTTAACGACACGTTATGTTGACCTAACGACTAAAGTCAACCGTTAAATAAAAAGATTGGGATGTACATGAGTAAACGGTCTTTGAGAAGTTCAAATGCCTTAATACAATCCGAGTTGAACTCGAACGACACATCTTTCTCAAGAAAACAGGTCATAGGCCTAGTAATCTTAGAAAAGTCCTTAATAAACCTACGGTAGAAACCGACATGTCCAAGAAAACTTCTAACGACCTTAACATTGGTTGGAGGAGGTAACTTAGCAATGACATCTATCTTGGCTCTATCTACCTCTATACCTAAACTAGACACTTTATGTCCTAAAACAATTCCTTCTCTAACCATAAAGTGACATTTCTCCCAATTAAGCACTAGGTGAGCCCGCTCGCATCTTTCCAACATCTTATCCAAATTAGTTAGACATGTATCAAAAGAATTACCAAAAACAGAAAATCGTCCATAAAAACCTCCATGGAAGTCTCTAACATGTCTTGAAAGATGGCTATCATGCACCTTTGGAAGGTGGCGGGTGCATTACATAATCCAAAAGGCATTCTACTATAGGCATAGGTACCAAAGGGACATGTAAAAGTGGTCTTTTCTTGATCATTGGTGTCAATGGGTATTTGAAAGTACCCGGAGAAACCGCTCGAGCATTTGGTCAATGAAAGGTAAAGGGAAATGGTCCTTACGGGTAGCATCATTTAATTTCCTATAGTCAATACAAACTCTCCCCCCGGTAACCGTTCTAGTTGGAACAAATTCATTTCGGTCATTGGTCACTACTGTCATCCCCCTTTCTTTGGTACACAATGTACCGGACTAACCCATGGACTGTCAGAGATAGGGTAAATTATTCTTGCATCTAAAAGCTTAATTATCTCTTTCTTGACTACATCTTTCATATTCGGATTAAGCCTCCGTTGTCTTTGAACAACCGGTTTAAAATTTTCATTTAAATTGATTTTATGCTTGCAAAATTCGGGGCTTATTCCGGGTATGTCAGTTGTACGCCAAGCAAAGGCCCTTTTATGAGACCTAAGGACAGTCATTAACCTAAATTTCTCATCATCCGAAAGTGATGATGATATGACAATTGGAAGAAAACACTTACCTTCGAGGAATGCATATTCCAAGTGCTCGGGAAGTGGCTTAAGCTCCAAATCAGTTGGTGGATTCTCCACCGAGGTCTCCATCTTCAAGCCATCCCTATCGATCTCCTCAAAAGTCTCATCTTCCGGTGGTGTTTCATCCATTCTCAGTGCCATAATCTCTTGCATTTCTTCTTCTTCCATTTCACGAACTTCTTCACTACTTGCCACTAGAGCTTCATCCATTTCCATGCCCAAAATTTCCAGAATCTCCATCTCCAAAGCATCTTCAATCACATCAATCCTGAAACAAGAATCATCATAAGAGTAAGGGTGTTTCAATGCTTTATCAATGGCAAAAGTAACTCTATCATCTCCTATTCCTAATGAAATGATCTTATCCTTGACACGGATTATAGCATCGGCCGTGTACAAGAATGGTCGGCCTAAAATTAGAGGCACCTTGGTGTCCTCTTCCATTTCCAAGATCACAAAATCAGCCGGAAAAACTATATGACCTACTTTAACACATATTTTCAGCAATCCCCATGGGATATTGAAATGAATGGTCGGCAAATCTAATGCTCATTCCAGTGGGTTTTAATGCTCCTAAGGATAACTTAGCATATAAAGAATAAGGCATCAAATTTATGCTAGCCCCTAAATCTGCTAACGCATCACAACTAAAAGACTTATCAAAAGAACATTTAATTAGAAAGCTCCCTGGGTCTTCAAGCTTAGGAGGAAGTTGATTCTTCACTACTGCTGAACACTCCACGTTGAGGAAAGTCTCCTTAGCTTTCTCTAACTTGTTCTTATCCGTCACGAGCTCCTTGATGAACTTTGCATAATTCGGCATACCTGAAATGAGATCAACCAAAGGAACATTAATATGAACGGATTTAATCATATCTAAGAACTTACCATATTGCTCTTGAAGCTTCTCCTTTCTCAATCGCTGAGGGAAAGGAATCTTTGGTTGGTAGGCTTTCATGACAGGCTTCACAACTGTCGGTTTATCAACCGGTGGAGTTGGATCAACCGGCTGCTTCACGGCTGGATTTGGCTCCACTTCTATCTCCTCGTCGATTTGCTCCTCTTCTTCCTCATCATCTACCTGCACAGAAACATTAGGAGTACTAGAACTAGGTTCAGGAGAGTCATAGGCCTTAGCGGATTGAGTGACAATCACATTAACGTGTTCACTTCTACCAATTGGTGGTTGGTACTTTTGGCCTTGATCATTCGAACCTGAAGGCCTCGGATTCGGTTGAGTGTTGCTAGGTAAAGCTCCTTGCTGTAAATTTGAAGTACTCAAGCTATCTATCCTAACACTTAAGTCTTTTACAGCCGCTTGTTGGTTCTTGATATGAAGATTCATCTTCTCGTTCAAGGCCGTAATGTCGATTCGGTACTGATCATCCTTCTTTTCTTGCCCGCCCATGAACTTCTTCATTAGATCTCTAAGTTCGGCATTCGGATCTTCAATGGGAGGACTGGATGGTGCTTGACCAGCCCCTAATGGTGGTGGTTGGACAGCTCCTAACCAAGTGTTTCGGCTACTTCCTGCATTATTAAACTTAGAATTGAAGTTAGAATTACCTTGGAACCGTCGTGGGTAGTCGTTACCACGTTGAAACAGCCCCCGAGATGCATAAGGAGGTTGATACTGATTTTGAACATAATTAGTGTCCTCCTTAGGTGCACACTCGCAATCCTCTGTATAGTGCATGTCTCCACAATGATAACATCCTTCCACTGCAGTCTTCAAGTCTCTTTCCACCATTAAAAACCTATTATCAACCCTATCCGATAGTTCCTTAATCACCTTCACTACCTCTTCATTTCCACTACTTTCCACCCGAGCCACATTCTTCCTAAATGCCTTACTAGGTTCCGGTTTAGTCCTACCCGACTCTAGTTACACTAGTCTTAACCATATCCTCCATAATCTTGTAGGCCTCGTTGAAAGTAACATTATTGATATTACCTCCACACGCCCAATCTAATTCCTTCTGAGTTCGGCGATCTAAACCCCTGAAGAAAATGAGAATGTGCTCGTCCAATTGAATTCCATGCCCGGGGCATCTCCTAAACAACTCCTTCAATCTCTTCCAAGCATCAACCATATCCTCGTCCTTCTCTTGCTTAAATGCCCTAATCTAAAGCTTCAACGTCTCCACTAATTGAGCTGGAAAGAACCGCTCAATGAAAGATTCTCTTAACTCATCCCATGTCTAGAAAATGTTCTCCTCGAGATCGTCATACCAATCGGCTTCTTGTCCTGTGAGAGTCAATGGAAACAACTCAAGCTTGACATACGGCTCCTGCCCTTCTCCATACTTGTACAACCTACACACCTTCTCGAACTTCTCGATATGATCATACGGATCCCACTTCAAACCTCCGTCAAACTGATTTGCTTCAACTCGATCCAAATGATTTCCTTTGACGTTGAAATTTGCTGCGGTGGGTGGAGGTCGAATGGCCGAGCCCCTATTAGGTGCAATGACTCGAGCACTCTCTCCTATGGTCCTATCGAAACGGTGAACTTCGTCGCCCATGGGTGAATTCGGTTGTGAATTATTCGGTGAATTTTCTGGAGTCGGTTGTTTGTCCCCTACTTTCACTTCTAAATCACCGTTATTCGACGGTGAACCTATTTTGATTGGTGTAATGGATACGTCTTGATTTGTTGACGTACGCCCTTCGGCACTCAATACGGACGTCATTACGTCTGCGGTATTACCTACTAGTCCGAAGCCAATTGTACCTCGAACCAGTGACGTCCATGCTCGTACACTGCAGAGTACTGAACTAAAGAGACAAAGTTTGTTACGCTAGACGACGCACCGAATAACGGCCTCCTGCCATAGAGACGTCATGCACCAAGGACCACCCTTCCTTGGTGCCTATAAATAGCAGGCCTTTGTCAGACCAAACAACTCAATTTCATGCATTACACACACACACTTTATACTTGGTAGCGTGGAAGTCATACATACCTCCACACCAATCGGGAACCGCTAGCAAGTCCTCGTTGAACCTTTTCACGTTCTAAGCAAGATTAACCCTCCTGAAATTAAGTATAATATATACATATTAGGCCCGTGTAAATTTATGCTTAAACAAGTGGCGCCATCCGCACTCTACTAACTGATCTTGTGACGAACAAATGACGGAGAGAACCAGCGGTCACCTCCGGGATTTTCGAGAAATAACAATGAAAGACAGTCCGAAACAATCGAGCCATTACTCAGAGAATGCCTACGGCGCATGAATATGCTCAGTGTGCAAACTCGGCTAGATTATGACGACTGGAGTGAAGACGTAGATGAAGAGATTGAGGCAGAAACACTACCTCAACAAAACCCACCACAGGGAGCTGGTGGACGGGTACGTTTCAGTGAAAAAGTGACCGGAGGAGCACCTTCGACCAGTAACACAGCGACAACACAAGCTCCGGCCACTAACCTACCACCACTCGCGACGCAACAAATTAATCAACAAGGCCAAACATATAACCCAGCGTACAACGGCTACGGGTACGCGTATATGCCGCAGCCCACACCGGTACCATCGATGGGATACGGCCAGCAATATTTCCCAAATGGTTTTCCGCAGCAACATCAATATTTTATACCGCAAAATAGCCCATTCTTTACTCCACAACCAGGATTTACTTCGACACAACCTCCGCAATTCAATAGTCAACAACCCGACCAGCAAACAAGTAACACCGGACTACCTCCGAAAGCAGATATGATCGTCCAGACAGAGCCCGGTCCCTTTGTCCAATGGATTGAAGACTACCCATTGCCGGAAGGGGGACTCCCGAAAGGAATGGAGATGTATGATGGAAAGGATGATCCAGATAATCACTTGAAACACTTTAGTGGCATGATACGAATGCAAAAGTGGAAGGTTCCGGTAGCATGCCATATGTTTGCTCTGACATTAAAAGACACGGCGAGGGCATGGCTAGACAGCCTACCGGTCGGAAGTGTAACTAACTTTGAAGATTTGAAGACAAAATTCAGATCCCATTTCAGTCAACAGCGGAAGTACAAAAGATACACCTGGAAGCTCACAATATCAAAGAAAGGAGAACGAAAGTGTCCGGCAGTACATCGCTAGATACACTGATGAAACCTCCTGATAAGAGGCTTAAGCGAAAATCAGAGAGTCTCAGGCTTCATACATGTTTAAAGTACAAAGCATTGGTAGAATTCCTCTCCATGGATCTGCCCGAAACTTATACGGCAGCTACAGACAAAGCACACATATTTCTCACAGCCCAGGAGACAAGTGGAAACGTAGGGTATGCCGGATGTACTGATGGAAGGGAGCGTCACTGGGAAAAAGATAGAAGAAACGCTCGACAGGATAGGGGCTGTAATTCCCCCTACCCGAAGAGCGCAAATACTCCTTCCAGCAGCCACAACACCTTGCACACCCCACCTAAGCAACACAGAGATGTTTTGTCTGCAGAAAAAACAAGAACAAAAAGCAACATGAAGGGGAGAGACATAAAGTTTTGTGAATTTCATGATTAGCCTTCTACTCTGATACCACTTGTAAGTCCCAACTTGTTAGATGGTACTACTGAAGACACCTCTATGTCGATGGTGGAGTTACTTTGCAATCTCACTGAACTGGAGACGACCAGTTGCAGTGTGTATATACCAAGTTCTAGATAGATTACTTATAAATGACAATAAGTAAAGAACAATGCAATAATACAAAATAACTTGTAAGATAACTTGATGAGACAATATGTAGTTTTCAATGTGTAATTTATTTATTGATATTAAACAAATTACAAGGTTGAAGCAGAACCAAGATAATACACGAATGTAAATATCCTAACAACCTATGAAATACAATTGATCTACACTCGGAATTTCTCAAGACAATCGAAACACTTAAAGTTGTGAAATGTTCCTTTTGGCGATTGAGAGAATATTGCACAAGTTCACCAAGAATATTGCAGGTTTGCAAAGTGTGAATTCTATCGAAGTGTATTCGAAGAAGTGATATTCTTGTTGTGCAATGACTTGTATCTATACAAGTGTGAACTATAGAGACTTGTTCGATTTAAATCTATCTAAGTTTCCATGGCATTTTTATAGATCAATAAATGCCTTAGGATTTTTCTTTTAGGTTTGTTAGATTTTAATCTATTATCTACCTTGTGGTTACAAACTGGTAACTTCATTTATACAAGGAAATGGAATTTATACAAGTTACAGGATGTAAATACAAATTACAAGTAGATAACTGAAGAAAGAACTTAATGAGATGGCCCTTCGCCAGTTCTTCTTCTCTTGGTCACCAAAGAAATAGGCTGAGAGTTTCAGGATCAATATTCAACTTTTGCTCAAGATTTTCTTTATGTTGAATTTTGCCCCTTAGAAAGTTTGCCCATGCTTTCTCAAACTTATTCTTTTGTGCCTTCGCATCCAAAACATTCACCATCTCCACCCATTCGCTGAACCCATATTGCATAGCACCAGGATTGTCAGTTTTAACCAGTGGCCCCCTGGTATAACTAACTTCTACTTGAAAAACTTTGGTGCCTGGCTTGATTGTCACATTTACACCATTGATAGTACCACTATGTCTTCTGGTTGACATGATCTGGGAGTAATAGCTTGTTGCTTCAGATTCATTTGTTATTTTTACTCCCAGCTCCAGCAGCCAGTACAGCGGACTTAATGTCTTCATTTGATACCTCGCCAGTTGGTTCAACGAATGTGCTAAGGTCAGCATCTCTTGCATCTCTTGTCAGTGGTCTTCTTGGTTGTGGAATCCTTCTTCTTGGTGGATTCAATACATTCACAACCTTTAACATTTGCAATTCGTTTAAGAATCCCACTGGCCCTAATTTCCTTAGCCTTCTCCACTGAAATGTTCAAGCTTCTGGCATCGAATTCAGCTTCATCCTCAGGATAGTGTCCGTCCAGTTCTACATCCAGCATTTCTTTCAACTGGTCAACTATCCTGGTATCATTCTTGAATCCTGACATACTCCTCCTAGTGATACCCAACAGATTGGCATCACTCATATCAAGCAACTTGATTTGGTCAAGATGTGCCCTGGCTTCAACTTGGTTTCTTTGTTTCATCTTCTTTCTTTCTTTGATATCATTCCCAAGTCTGGCCAGTCTTCTGCTATCACTATCTGAAACTGGAGGAAGTACATCAGCATTACCAGTTTCAAGCATTACATCAATGGCCGGCTGGGCAGATGCATCACCAGCTAAACCTTTGCCCTTATCCAAAACAACATTCCCCCTATCACCATCATCACCAGATCCACCAACTCTTTGCTCACCAGCTTCAGTACTGGTAGCCACAATCAATTCTCTTCCAGATGGAGTCCTTCCAGGTGCAACTGGTGCAAGGACTGCACTTCTTTCCCCCTTGGCAGCATCTAGACCTGCCCTAATTGCTCCCATTCAGAGGGGTGAGATGGCAACCGGTCAAGAGGCTGCCATGACTTGCATGTCCTTGCACTCCTTAAAAATCCCACACATCATCCTGAAAGACCTCCAAATGGTTGGTTTCTTTTGACTGGGTCAAAACATTTGCACTAACTTGTTCTTGACCAGTTTTTAGTTCATTTAAAAGCTTGGAGTCTTCATCCAAACCAGAAACCACCTTTTCCTTTACCTCTTCATCCTTCTTCTTCAGATTTTCCACTTCAGTTGTCAGTTTTTCTAAAGATTGAGCATGTAGAGATACCTGGGTGTTCAAACTCTCTATGCTGCCTCTCAACTGGTTGATCTCACTGGTGAGTGGGGCCAGATCAACCTGATGAGTGGCCAGCTTGGTGATCTCAGATATCACCCTTTCAACCAATTGTGCTTCTCTAGCACCCAGCGTATCCTCTATTTTCTGACCAACTGAAGTCATCAACTGCTCTCCAAGTCCAGTTACATCTAGGCCAGGTTTTTCAATCAATTCCTTAACCTGCCTTTCAATCTCTTTCAAATCAACTTCTGAAGTTCTGACAGTGTTTCCCAGCAAGTTGGAGATTGAGGTTGTAACCTTGGAGTGAGTTAGGTCAAAGGCTTCCTTTAAAGTACCAGCCAGATTGTTGCAGCCAGTGACCAACTCATTTAGCTTTTTAAACACCAAGTCTTCATTAGATGAAAACTTGTTTATCCCCAGATCAACCACTTTGATGTTTGTCAGGTGATCCTTGTGGTATCTGGAGAATGACTTGGTGTTTTTGTCAAGTGTCTTCTGAATCTCCTCCACCCTGGTTAGAAGGTTTTGGAGATCGGCTTGAAGTGAGACAACTTGACTGTCCAGTGACAAGGAGAAGGTGTCACTGGACCACTAGCAGTTAACTAAGAAAAAAAATAGTGATAAAAAAAAAAAAAAAAAGGTGTCACTGGACCAGCAGCAGTTACTACTGGAGCAACTGGAGGAGGCAAACTTAAGGAAGTCTCCCCAGTTGTCAAACCAGCAGTTGAAGATATAATAGGAGTAGTGGATGAAGAAAGGACTGGAAAATCAAAGTGTTGTTCATGCTGAGAATGCTCAGGTGTGAACAACGGCGACGGTGGTGGGGCATTTCTCGAGCAAGTGAGAATTGCCCAGTTGGTGAAGGAGCGGTATATGTTGGTAAAGATATATCAGTAGGCACATTTTCTTGGGAGGGTGAAAGTGAAATTGATGCGTCTGGAAGGGAGACTAGAGATGAAGGGTCTTGAGCTTGTATCTGAAGATTCTATAAGGATTTCCTCGTCATTAACACCATGTCCAGATCCATGAATGTAACTGAGGGCTGACCAGTTTCCTGGTCAGTCTCCAGATGACCTTCCCCAGTTTCCTGGATGGGTACATCTGTTGGAGGATCAGATACCGAAGTATCTTCACCAGGGATAGATGTGATGGGGTTGCTTCAGTTTTGGTTGCTATAACCTCAACCACAACATTAGACGAACTGGAGGGTCCCTCATTATTTTGAGGCCTGCCCAGAATATGCTTAAAACAAAGAGAGAGGAACCTTGAAAAGGGGATACACACACCCTTGGTGCCCTTCAGCTTTTGGACCAGGCTTCTATACAAGATATCTGCAAAGTCCACTCTCAATCCGTTCCACAAGCAGTAAGCCATTTCTGCTTGTGAGGAGTTAATCTGGTCAAGTCCACCAGAACTCCACCCATGCTCTCCACCAGGTGGATGAAAAAATACCTCCATGAAGGTGTAGGCCCTTCATGGTCATCGCACCTTTAGTTGAAAGAAGTATAATTTGAGCTTTAGTATGTGTTTTAGTGTGTGTCAATGGCGGTTATAGAGAGAGAAGTTAGAGAGAGAGTAGAGAGAGAGTCAGGGAAAGATTGGATTGTATTATGTGTCAAAAGGTTACATAATGCATTAGGAAGGGGGTTTATATACATAAGCACAATTTACACTATGCCCCCTTCCATGTTAATATGTTTACAATGTAAGTACACAACAATATAAAGTATACAAATCAACTACTACATTTATATTTCTAACAATCTCCCCCTTAGTAGTGATTTATGAAAAATTTCTAGTCTTGTCTTTCTTTAAGCTCTTGTATTTGGTCTTCCTTTGTTTGGATGCCAGAACCAGTTTTCTCCTTCGGGTCTGTCTGCTGGAACAACCATATTTGCTTCGAAATTTCTTGGAGGAATGTTATGTGGCCCTGGAAGATGACTAGGCTCGTACTTGATCCAACAACCTCCTCTTTGACGTACGACGTACTTAGACTTCTGAGCATTCTTTGCTTCTCTCATCATTCTAATGTTGTCTCTGTACTCGAGTCTTTGGTTAATCTTGGAGATTGCTTTATCAAACACTTCCTTTTCTTTTCATCTTGCTCGTCTTCTTGCAGGCACAACAACACATTCTTACAAAACTCCAACGTTCCATCAGAATAGGAAGCAAGTTCATCCATGCGAATGAAAATCTTCTTCTTTCTGCTATTCAAACACAACTCCGAAGGATGGTTCTTCAATGATATGACCAATACTTAGCTTTTCAATATCTGCAGTGTATAGACTTTGATCTGGATAAGGCACATTAATCTTTCTCTTCACAACTTCAAATCCTATCTGAAAATCTTCCAATGAAGCATACTGAATGCAACTTGACATGTATCTTTTTACAGCATCAAAAGCAATCACATCTTCACGGTATCTTTGCATGGCATTCAGGAAATGATTGTAGAGGAAGATAATGTCGTCCACTGGCAAAAGTTTAAATTGGGCTTCTGTGAACCGGTAGATCTTGTTATTATCTCTCTTGACATGAAAACATGGAATAGAAATAGTAACTCTTTTAATCAAGATCACCCTGATCAGCACCAATATCTTATGGTTTCTCTGTTCTTCCAGCAGCTTTGGATTATATTGTTTTGTAAGTTTAAGAAGCTCTGTATATTCTTCGATTTGCCTGGCTTCCTTAAACTTGTACATTGAGTCTAACTCTGGTCTCTTGGTTTTAGTGACCTTAGTTGCTCCACAAAAAATAGGGTAAGCCCTTTCTTCCAGATATCTTGATTTCTTAGCTGCTTCTTTTGGTTTAATGCCAAGAGCAACCATTCTTTCTCTATCCCTCAAGAAGTATCCCCGATTAATAAAGTTTAATTGTTCTTCAGTTAGCTCAGTTGGAAAATAATCAGGGAGAACTTCCTCGGATGTGATTGCCTCTCTCAAAACCTGCTTGTAAGTAGATTTCTGAAAATTCTGACTTGCAGCTTCTGGAGTCTTTCTAAGCTCATCAAAATTGTTGAATTCTTCAAAATTATAATGTTGTGGAGCTGAGCTAGCACGAGCAGATGATTCTCCAACTTCTACTCTGCTTGAAGGACCTGTTTCAAAATAATCTAAATCTGAAAATTCTTCAAACACAGGTTCTTCAACAACTTCTACATTTGTTGGATTCTCAACAATCTCTGGTTCATCAAATGTAACATTATCTTTTAATGCCTCAATCTCTGCATCATCTTCAGCAAACTCAACTAAATCCTCTTCAATCACATACCCTTCATCTTCATGTTCAACAACATTTTCAATTTCTTCATCATCATCTTCATCAGAAACTATCACCAAAAACTTCAACTAAACCTTCTTCTAATCTCATCATTCACAGAATCATTTCAACATTCTCAACATTCACACCCTCTGCTCTTTCTTCCATCACCACATCTCCAACATTTCCTTCAACTCTTGCCGAAGTATTATCAATGTTCGTTGACCTTCTCCTTGGTTCTCCCCCTCGGGTGATCATCAGAATCAGGATCATCCCGTCGAGAAGAACCGAGGCCGTCGGCAAGATTCTAATGCCAACAGTCTGAGTTCAAAAGCAGCAAGCTTTGCATCATATTCAGCTTTTTGACGTTCAACTTTATCTTGTAAAGCTTTAACCCTTCTTTCAGTTGCCATTTCTCTTTCTCGCACCTCAAGCGCATTCAACACCCCTCTTTCCGTAACAGTCAACAATTCACCTTCAGACCTTAAGATATTCAGTAAAACTTCACACGCAGAGTCTTTGGTAGGTAAATTTGTTGATGTTGATGGATTTTCATTTGGTGTTTGTGTTCTTTGTGTTTGGGTAGGACCTAAATTCACTTGTGGTGTGACCTAAATTCAGCGATGCTGATTCAGGATTTCCTGCGGATCCTCGGGTTATACCCTCACCAGCAGTTTCAGATTCAGTGGCTTTGCAACCAGAATCGGGTTGTGTCCTAGACTGTGATAAATCACTGTCCGGGACTTGTTGTTGGGCAACACCACTAACAACACCGGGGTCACTGAGAATGCCCGTTAATACAGTCTCAGGTTGATCCTGAGGAACAGCAGTGTCACTACGGCGTTCATACTGCTCCCCAGTCTCTGGTCTGAGACCTGTTACCTGCGGCTAAAGCTGGCGTGATGTTAGCTAAGGCAGGATTTCCAAGCTGTCCTTGAGGGTCACACAAAGTGGGTCCCTCTCCGCTTGTTCCGGCACCAGTACTCAACTGGGCTTGTGAATCAGTGTCCCTAGGGAATCTAGACTCTTGTGCAACAAATGAAGGCGAGAGGTGGGGCTGGTCCTCTCTAATTTCAACACTCTCATCCTCCAAATGAGGAGAGTGTGGTGAGCGTGGCTTATCCCCGTGAATATCTGAGACTAACTCCTGTTGTGAGGAGTCAGAATGGCGAGGAGAATCCGGTGCAAGCGAGAATGGGCAGTTCCCGACTTCTACCCTAGGGTAAACAACCCGGCTAGACTGTGGTTTGAACTATCGGAGGGCCAACGTTTTCTTTATGCCCTTGTCCTAACCCGGACCGCACATCCTCTCTGGTATTTTCAACCCCTCCCTCATTCCCGCCTTGTTCCTCCAGCACAACATCATCTCCAGTGCTCACATTCTCTATCTCAATGTCAGAATCAACATTATGCACAATGTTTGTTGCTTGTTCAACATCAAACTCCGTTGAGGCACCAGGTTGTTCATTCACATCTGCTGAAGAAGATTCAAGTCTTTGTCTTGCAGATTTAGACGACTTATGTTTTCTTTTTGATTTTTTCTTCTTTGAAGTCTGCTTTAGAACACTTCTAGCAGACATTTTAAGTCGTCTACCTGGTGGTGGAGTTGGTTCAGCAGGTAATGCTGAAGCAATCGGTGTTGGATCAAGAATCGGTGATGAACGAGGTGGTGTAAAAGTTGGTGGAATCGGTGAAACAACGGATGGTAAAGGTGTAGATTGTGTAGGTGAAGATTGTGAAAGGTTAACGGTTGGTGTAGATTGCGAAACAGGTGATGAAATTGGTTCAGGTGTAGCAACATCTTGCTCAAACATAACCCTCTTTGACTTCCTTTTTCCGGTACTGGAAGCCCCTTCTCCACTATCCCCTCTTTTTCTTTTAGAACTAATAAGACCCTCACTTGGCGACCTATGCACAGTTTGGGTAGGAATCTGTCGGCTTTCAGATCCCGTAACTGTGGCTAACCACTCTCTATAAGTCCTAAGGTGGGGACTTCCAGCGGAGCAAGGTTCAGTAGGAAAGGTGGAATCGGAAAAGGTTTGACATTATCACTTCCAGTGCCTCTCATATTTGATTTGTACATAGCAATGACACACTTGAAACTATCCTCCATCTTGGGAATATTGTCATTGTTGTCAAGAACATCATCAACAATCAATGTGAAGAATCTGATATAAGGAATGTATTTCCTTTCTTGTACATCATTCCCTTTGACAACTTGGGCCATCTTATCCCATATAACCTTGGCAAAATCACACTCAACATTGTGTGTGACTGCATAGAAGATGGACAATGAATGTTTTGTCATTGCATCAATCCCTTTTTGTGAAGGCATCAAAACATGTAACCAGAACATTATACATGGTATGCCAGAGAGAAGCTATTTTCATTCTTTTAAAGTCTCTCATTGTTGCCAATTCTCCTTCATAACCCAGAGCATGAACTGCAGCTAACATATCTTCAATAGAAGGCAGTTCTTCATATTCTTCATGTTCAGGAAAGCCAATACAGTTCTGAATTCATTTAATGTGAATGTGCATACAACTTCATGATCTTCAGATCTAAGAGTGAATCGGAAGAATTCTTCAGTGTTTCTTCTCTTACTTGCTTTTACAAATTCAATTGATTCCCATAAATCAAAAATGCATTTCTCTGGAACTACAACACCATTTGTTAAAGCATCTCTTAGTGGGTGATGGCTTAGAATTTCAGTGATAATTGGAAATCTTGAATTAAAAGGAAGGTGAAGAGCTTGATTTGCTTGCATCTTCATTGTATCACCTTCTTGAAACATCACCATCTTATTTTATCTTTATGAATTTTCTGAAAAAAATAAACTGACCAAAAAAAAATATTTTGACCAGACAATTATTTTAGAAAATAACAAATACACACAACTACTTTATTAAAAATACAACGACATATAGAATCTCATAAGTATTAAAAGATAAGACACCGAAGGTAGTACACAAAGGCGTTCGATACCTTGTTTCTTACCCTAACACTTATGAAAAACTATATAGACAAAAAATACACAAACATACATACACATAGACAATTTATAAACAAATAAGATTGAAAACAAAATAGAAGAAAAAAAAAATAAAAAAAAATTAAAAAAAAATGTGCATTTGCCGAGCTTAGATCTCGGCAAATGACATGTTCATTCAAAAGTTTTGCCCAGTTAAATGACAAGTATGGAAATTGGTTTTGGGCACTTGGTTTGAAAAAAATATGATTTGCCGAGCTAATATCTCGGCAAATGCGAGTAATGAGATCAGCGACCAGCATGTAAGCAAATCATTGAGTGTTTGAAGTCAATTCTCGTAAATGCCGAGCTTATATCTCGGCAAATAAGCATTTCAGATTGAACTTCAATTTGATATATGAAAAATCCTTTGATTTGAATAACAAGTATGTTATCAAAGTATAAAGGATGTTTTCAATGAAAAATGTGCATTTGCCGAGCTGGGAGCTCTGCAAATGACACAAAGTAATTCGATTATAACAACTTTTTCAAAAATCTTTCATTTGCCGAGCTGGGAGCTCTGCAAATGGCTTTTCAGTACTTAAAGAAATTCTTCGAAACCAATTACAAGTAAATCATGCATTTGCCGAGCTGGGAGCTCTGCAAATGGGCTTTTCAGTACTTAAAGAAATTTCTTCGAATAATGATGACCAGAAACACATGCATTTGCCGAGCTGGGAGCTCTGCAAATGATGGTTTCAGAAAAACACTTGTGAATTTTAAGTGACAAAACAAGTTTTTGAAAAATTGATATAAAACATGCATTTGCCGAGCTTGGAGCTCTGCAAATGGCATTTTTTTAATGAAAACTTGTTAAGACTTATACAGCATTTAAACCCAGTTAGCATGAAGATATGAAGGCCAAGATGAACAAACATGTTTGCCCAGCCCTTTATATGAACAGCCCAGAAAAACTTAATCAAAACTAAACTAAATCATACAAACATATAACAATACATTACATTTCCTAATCATGCATCTTAAACACCAATCAATCATCAAACATGCATAAAAATCAAAACAGTTCATTCATGCATTTAATCAAACAGTTGGTGATCAAAATTAAACAAGTATTCTTACCTCAAAAACTGATGATTTGACCGAAGTAAATGATGATTAAACACTGAAATTTGATCACTTGAATGCACCCTTTTTATTGTCTATTATGAAAGATATGGAAATTATTGATTGATTGAAGGAAAGTTATGATCGGTTTTTGAGAGAAAACAAAGATATTTGTTGGTTTGAATTTCAAAGTGAATAAAATGGACCGCCCATTTTTCTATTTAAATCAAATTCGGGTTGCGGGTCTGGGTCTGACCCGCGTGTCAACCCGAATTCAAACCAAAGTCATGGGCTAACAATTCATTTGGGCTTATTTTGGTCTTGGGCTTAACATGGCAGTTGGGCTCAAATTGGTTTTGGGCTTAAACTAACAACAACAAAAACAAAAACAAATAAACATAGAAATTAAAAAAATAAAAAAATTAAAAAAAAAAAATTAAAACAACAACAAAAAAAACTTTTTATTATTTTATTATTTTTTAATTTTGTATTTGATTTATCAGATTTTAACAACAAACACACATACAAATAAAGAAAAGAAATTTATGCATATAAACAAAACAAACAATTATTCACATGCATTTGCACACTCCCCCTCAAATTAAGCATAAAAGACTATACTAAATTTACAAACTCCCCCTAAAATCATGCATTCTACCCTTTTTCTCCCCCTCAAACATTGCATGTAATAACAAGTAAAACACATCAATGTTTGAAACAGAAAATAAACATAGAATACATGGCATGAAAGCATTTAAGTTTGTAAATCAAGCATTCCCAACTTGGTTTTCAGAAAATTGAACTTGTTTTCATCCAAAGGTTTGGTGAAGATCAGCAAGTTGGTAGTCTGTTGGGACAAAATAGAGTTCGATGTTACCTTTCTCGACATGATCTTTAAGAAAATGGTACCGAACATCAATGTGCTTGGTCTTTGTGTGCTGTACAGGATTGCAAGAAATAGCAATAGCACTCTTTGAGTCACAGTAAATGGGAATTCTGTTGAATTGAAATCCATAATCAGTCAACTGAGTCTTCATCCAAAGAACTTGTGAACAACAGCTTGCTGCAGCAACGTATTCAGCTTCTGCAGTAGATGTTGACACACAATTCTGTTTCTTTGAAGACCAACTGACCAATCTATCCCCTAGAAACTGTACACTCCCAGAAGTGCTCTTTCGATCAAGCTTACAACCTGCATGGTCAGCATCTAAATATGCAATTAGTTGAAACCCGGTATCCCTTGGATACCAGAGACCAAGGTTCACTGTGCCTTTCAGGTATCGGAATATCCGTTTGACGGCCTGGAAATGACTTTCCTTGGGATTGGCCTGGTACCTGGCACACATGCATGTGGCGAACATAATATCCGGGCGACTAGCAGTCAAATACATGAGTGACCCTATCATACTGCGATATTTCTTTTGATCAAAAGATTTTCCATTTAAATCAGCATTAATCTTTGTTCGAGATTCCATGGGTGTTCCAATTGTTTGACAATCCATCATATCAAACTTTTTCAACATGTCAAGAATGTACTTAGATTGACAAATAGAAGTACCATTTGACAACTGTTTTACTTGAAGACCAAGGAAAAAGTTTAATTCACCCATCATGCTCATTTCAAATTTCTTGATCATTAAAAGCAGAGAAATTCTTGCAGTATTTAGGATTAGTTGACCCGAAAATTATGTCGTCAACATAAATCTGGATTAGAATGATGTCACTACCTTGTCGTTTGATAAACAAGGTAGTGTCAATCGAACCTTTGCTAAAACCAGATTTCACAAGATAAGAGGATAGAGCATCATACCATGCACGAGGCGCTTGTTTCAGACCATATAAAGCCTTATCTAACCTGTAAACATATTCTGGATGTTTGGAACTCACAAAACCTTCTGGTTGTTCAACGTACACTTCTTCTTTGAGAATTCCATTCAAGAAGGCAGTTTTAACATCCATCTGGTAGACTGTGAAGTTCTTATAGGCAGCATAGGCAAGAAACATCCAAATAGCCTCAATTCGTGCAACTGGTGCGAATGTCTCATCGTAGTCAATTCCATCTTGTTGGCAATATCCCTTTGCAACCAATCGTGCTTTGTTGCGTACAACAACTCCAGTTTCATCCTTTTTGTTCTTGAAGATCCATTTGGTCTTAATTGGCTCCTTGTTCTTGTAAGGATTGGGAACCAATTTCCACACCTCAAGCGTTCAAATTGATTCAGTTCCTCCTGCATAGCTTTCACCCAATCTGGACAACTTAGAGCATCATTCACTGTCTTTGGTTCAACAATGCTCAGAAAATTTACAAACAGACATTCATTCGCGGAAGCAAATCTTGTCTGAATTCCAGTTGTTGGATTACCAATGACTTGTAATGGATGAGCTCTGTCCATTTGGTTGTGTGAGGAATTGGTTCAATTGGATCACCAGATTCTTCAGAATCAATAAAATCAGAAGTATGTTGTTCAGTCAATTGCTCAAGTGAAGTAGCAATTGGTTCAACAAAGTAATCTTGATCATAAGCTTCTGGATTGGTTGAAGGATTTGTCACTTGAGAGATAACATGAGGTTGAGTATGCATCTCTATGTAGTCAGTAGGTGGAGGAGAATCAGATGGTGAACTAACATCTGATGATTGTGTTGGTGAGGACTCATTGGGATCCATCTCTTCTGAATTTGAACTTGATGGTTCATTGAGATGTACTTCAGATTCAGGAACTTCTTTCGAGACTTTGAAAAATTCTTCGAACAAGATATCCAAATCTTGTGGTGTAGGAGTAGAGAATGATTTGACATTTGAAGTAGTTTTTGTTGCGGAAGCTTGTGGACTTTTGAAGATCGGGTCTTGAACTGTGTTGTTCAAGAACCATTCCTGAGAGTTCATCAAATCGAACATTCATACTCTCGTCTATTCTCTTGGTTCTTCGGTTATATACACGATATGCAATCGATTCTCTCGAATAACCGATGAAATATGCCTCATCGCCTTTTGGTTCAAATTTGCCCAGATTATCTCGATCATTGAGAACATAACATACACATCCAAAAATGTGCAAGAAGTTCACATTGGGCTTTCTTTTGTTGATCACCTCATATGGAGTTTTATCAAACCTCTTGTTTATTATGGATCTGTTTTGAGTAAAACAAGCAGTAGCAACAGCTTCAAGCCCATAGATTCGGTGGCAACTTCGAATAGGCAAGCATTGTTCTAGCTGCTTCAACAAGAGTTCGATTTCTACGTTCAACTACTCCATTCTGTTGAGGTGTTCTGCAGCAGAAAATTGATGAGTAATACCCATGGACTTGAAGAAAGAATCAATCGTTGAATTCTTGAATTCAGTGCCATTGTCTGAGCGAACAATTCTAACTGATGATTTAAGATTTACTTGGGTCTTCTTTATGAAATCAATAATTGCATTCGGAGTATCACTCTTTGCATGAAGAAAGAATACCCATGTGTAACGAGAATAATCATCGACAATCACAAGAATGTATCGCTTGCCATGGATACTTTGAACCTTCATTGGGCCACACAAATCCATATGTATAAGGTGCAAAGGACCTTCTGTACTTAGAAACTTCTTTGGTTTGTGTGAAGCTTTCTTCATCTTTCCAATTGCACAAGCTGGGGTGTGGGGGTTTTTTTTTTTGGATTTGTTTTTGGTTTTTTTTTTGTTTTTTTTTTTTTTTTGGGGTTTTGGGGGGGGGGGGATTTGTACTAAGTGCTTCTTTGGTTTGTGTGAAGCTTTCTTCATCTTTCCAATTGCACATGCTGGACAAACATGTTCACTTTCATACTTGTAGTCCGGAAGACCTTCAACAAGTTGTTTATCCACAAGTGTATTAATTGTTTGAAAGTTAAGATGAGAAAGTCGGCGATGCCATAACCAAGAGTTTTGTGCAGTTGCTTTCGAAAGAAGGCAAATATCTGAAGAATTTGATGGGATGTTGTTGAGATCAATTGTGAACAAATTATTGTCTCTTGTTCCAGTCAGAATATCCACACCATCTTCAGTCTGCAGTTTGCATTCATATCTCCTAAATAATACTTGAAGATCATTGTCACAAAATTGACCAACACTAAAGAGATTGTGTCCAAGTCCTTCAACGTAGGAAACTCTCTTTATAGTGACTCCATTTTTGACAATGTCTCCATAACCAAGAATAGGAGCTATATGATCGTTTCCGAATCTGACAGTTCCCATAAACTTTTCAACAAAGTTCGAAAGAATTGATTTGGTTCCAGTCATATGGCGAGAACATCCGAGTCGACATACCATACACAAATGAGAAATTCCTGCAAGGACAGGGAATATGGTTTAGGTACCCATGTAGATTGGGTCCTTGCAAGTTAGGTGGATAACATGCAAGTACACATAAAAAAAATTTAAGCAAAATAACACGCAAACAAACAATTTATTCAAATAACAAACAAGCACACAAAATGTTCAAAATACAAATACGAATTACAAACAAACAAAATGTAAAAGGTTATACACATGTTTTGATACAAGCAGGACTAGTCCTAGATGTAGAAGCATTATCTAATGTAGTTTGATCTACGGACAATCCACACTTGTTTGACATGGGTAGTGTTTCCATCAAGTTTAACTTTTCTAGTAGCATGCAAAAAATTTTCTTTTGGAATCCATTTACTGCTACTTTTCATGCACAAGTCACCTGAAACACGAACATTCTTAGAGTTATGTGAGTCCCGTTTTAAGTGAAAGACGGTTAACCTAGAAAGTGTAAAATACAACAAGTATAATAAGCACTAGATTTGGACTAGTATTACTTGTAAATAAAGATGCAAGATATATAAACAAAGTAATACAAGACTTAAAGCAATAAACTAGTAAAGTGGAACATTATGTAGTTTTCTTGGTATTTCATTTATTGATGTTTAAATAAAATACAAGGTTGTTGCGGAATCAAGATAATACAATAAAGTATGTATCCTAACAACCTTTGAATTACAAATGATCTATATTTGTCAAATAGCTCTTTAGGATCGAGATACTTAAAGTTGTGAAGTATCCCTGTTTAAGATCGAGAGTATTTTAGACAAATTCACTTTCATGCAAAGTGTATGCTTAAAAGTATTTTTCTTTAAGGAAATGACTTAGTATTTATAGGCAACAAAATTCACCAGTGAATTTTGTGCCGTACAAATATGGTAGTATACATTTAATGATCCGACAAGAACATTAAATGTATTAGATAAGAATAAGGATAATGTCACATCAAGTGCAAGTGTATCCTTATATCCAACCACCTTAACACACGTATACTTTGTTAAAGAACAAGTGGATTGTTCTTTGGAAAGTGTGTTAAAGGCATAAGTCAAACCTCGATATCAGTGTTCAGACTTGTAGTATCTAGAACACTGACAATCCTCCAGTGTGCAGATCTGGTAAGACTTTCCAGTGGACTCCGCCATTTGATAAGTCTTCTTTCTTCAGACTTCAGTCAGAATGTATTCAGTAGAGTAGATCTGGACTGGGGTGAAGTCTTCAGTGAGCTAATCTGGAGAATGCTCCAGATTACCTATACAAGTATTGCTCACTAGTCTTCAATTATTTCTGAGCAAATCTTCAGAGGGACTCCAGATTCCAAGTCTGGAGTAGGTCCAGTCAAACATGTTTTCTGGTCAGATCTTCAGTGAGGCTCCAGAAGTCGGGTCTGGAGCATGTCCAGCAAAACATGTTTTCTTGACTTATATTCGATAAGGTTCCAGTAGTCCAGTCTGGACCAGTCCATTAATTCTGGACTAATTCTGGACCTAACAGTTAGATACTAACTTAGCATTTTTGTTCTGAACAGGTTTCTTCTTGATGGGTTCTGTGGTCTTATTCACTTTCTTAATGTTATTAGGTGACAACCATCCATATTGGTCTTTGTATTTAGTCATGCCTGTAACAGTATCTCTAACCCTATGTAAAGTGCACTTAGGATTCTTCTGAGAGTACCTAGGGAAACTAGAATACCTAACCTGCTGAGGTTGTTTGTTACCTAACGAGAAAGTTTCATTTTTATCAATCTTCGGACCACTGTTTGTTTTGACTTCTTTCTGTGCCTTGGGTTCAGATTTGACCTTGTACATCTGTGTTTGCCTAGAAGTCTTTGATTTCATTGAGACATTGGGACCTTTTTTTGGTTTTGGACTTGAAATAGTCTTAGGTGATTGGGTGGTCTTGGGTTTTGAAACACACTTTGGTAATGGTTTGGTCTTTGATTGTGGAATGGTCTTTGGTATTTGGTTGGTCTTTAGTTTTGAAACAGTCTTGGGTATTTGGTTGGTCTTTGGTTCTGAGTCAGTCTTGGGTAATGGGTTGGTCTTTGGTCTTTGGAACTTATCGAAGAGTGTGAAGAGTGTGACTTTGGAATCTTCTTTAGATTTAAATCAAGTTTTTCCTCCTTTTGAACAAAAAGTTTTTCAAATTCAGGGTTAAAATCATGATTTCCTTCCAAATATGTTGTCATCTCATCAGTTTCCAA
>CM067169.1:71470598-71573098 GCA_034093135.1 Erigeron breviscapus
TAATAATTATTCATAACCACAACAATTAGAATCAGGCGGGCAATATTATATCATGCATACATAAATGGTGGGTTGTTTATATAATATATATATCTATACTATATTATAAAGCAATTCAACTTTCAACTTTCAACTTTCAACATGTACACATATAATCTCAACCACTCATTTTTTCTCTTTCCTCAAATCTATTTAATTTACCTTAAATCTCAACCACTCATTTTTTTCTCTCTCCTCAAATCTCAACCACTCATTTTTTTCTCTTCTCCTCCATAAATCATTTTATTCCTCTAATTCATTCAAAATCTTTTATCTCAAAAACCGTACATCGATAAATTATAAAAATTATATGGGTGTTCTTAAAATTCAATGCTCTTTCATTAGAGATGTCATTCGATATACTTTCGACGAATTTTTAAATCCGAGGGCGGAGCCCGTACGGCTAAGGCATTTGGTTATGACACTTTATGACATATCATCTCCTATAACATATCACACTCTATGACCTATCACCCTCACTATCTTACCGCCGCAACGCGCGGGTACTTGCTCTCGTGTGTGTGTGTATATATATATATATATATTGATTTGATATAATTTGATTGATATTTTAATTTAATAATAATAAAAATAAATTAATTAATCGAAAAGAAAGAGATGCAAAATTAGATTAGATAGGAGGGGAGGCTAACTAACTGTTCAGATTTAGTTAGCTGTGAATAGCTATTCAAAGCCATCTCTTTAAGCTTGGCGGAATCTGTCATTTTAGTACCAAATCGATCACACCTTCCTTTCATGGGCCTCCTGTACGTTACAATCAATCGATCAATCAATTTGTTAGTTGTTGTTGTTAACTACGTACGGCTTTGGCTTTTATTTAATAATCATGTCTTACTTTATTATACATCAACGATGATGATGATGATGATGATATATTTGTTTTGTTACAAAAATTAATTAATCAATTTTAATTATTCCTCTAATCTAACAACAATCTGAAATCGAAATACAAAAAACAGAGATAAAAACAATTACTCTTCTTCAATAGCTGCTCGTGATGATGATTTACCCAACACAGAATCCAAATCCATGGGTGCTACTGCTGATGATGATTTATCCGACACAGAATCCGAATCCATGGGGGATCTATATATACCGGACGAACAATTATTATTATTATATATATACCGGACGCCACAATAATAATTATTATTATTCTTACGAAAAAATATATATATACCTCTAATCTAACAACAACAACAACAACAATTAGGATATGAGAGGATTATTATTTGTGTTTGGGGCCAACTGAAATCGATATACAAAAAATAAAAACAAACAAAGAAAAAAACTAGAATAACATATCTATACTATTATATTTATGGGAATAACCAATATCTCACAATCTTCAGATGATGAAAGGGTTAGGTTGGCGGCTGCAAATGAGAGACGGAGAATAACATATCTATACTATTATATTTATGGGAATAACCAATATGCTTCCGGAAGCATGTATCACTCTCACCATCTTTTAAAAACTTAAACATTGATTTCAATCATGGTTTAATGTTTAATGGTTTTTAAATGATTTGTGAGAGGGAAGCATGTATCATACATACTTCCGGAAGCATGTATGTGATCCCCTATATTTATATCTATACTTACATATAAAAGAAGGTTAAAACAAATATGCTGCTAGAAGCATATATCATTCTTCATTTCTTCTCACAATCTTCCCCATGTGAATTACATGTCTAAATACAAAATCACCCCCTCACAAAATCATGCTAGAAGCATGTTTCTAGCAGCATACTTGTTATCCCCATAAAAGAAATAACTTACTTTATTTATGAAAATGTTGAAAGTTACTCTTTGTAATATGACTAAAATACCCTTTACTCTTTTTCTAAATCATCTTCTATTTTCACTAATTTAATTATTTCCACTAATATACCTAAACTACCCTTAATGAAATAAATTACACCACCATTAGTCACCACCGCTACCGGTCATCACCGCATTGCCGCCACCGCCGCCGCATTTGCGCGGGCACCATGCTAGTATTATATAAAAGAAATAACACTCTCTCTCCTATCTATACTTCTATACTATTATATAAAATAAATAACACTCTCTCTCCTAGAATGTTGAAATGTAACTACGCGAATGTACGAAATTGTCCTTCCTTAATTTTAATTCAAATGCATTACTATTTATCTATACTTCTTTACTATTATATAAAAGAAATAACACTCTCTCTCCTAGAATGTTGAAATGTAACTACGCGAATGTACAAAATTGTCCTTCCTTAATTTTAATTCAAATGCATTACTATTAATCTATACTGTTATATAAAAGAAATAACACTCTCTCTCCTAGAATATTGAAATGTAACTACGCGAATGTACGAAATTGTCCTTCCTTAATTTTAATTCAAATGCATTACTATCTAAACCAATCTCACATTCTCACTTCATTTGATTGCCCATTTATACTGTAAATACATGTATTTGTTTAGCTAATGTTGGCTCCTATTGAAGCTACATTATCATCGTGGTATCTCGTTTAATTGTTTGCTCACTTATAATGTTTTCGGGGTAATCACGATATCGAACACATTCTCAATGCAATCCGCTGCAATGCGCGGATACCATGCTAATATAATAAAATAAAGGGGATAACTTATATGATGTTAACATTATAATATTCATGGGGCTTTTTGACATGTGTAAAAATTGATGTGAGTGAGTTTGTGAGGAAACATCATCTAAGTTTTATATCAAAAAACATTTTCCCTAAAATAAATATATCGTAAAAAAATAACCTTCTGGGTTAGCTTTGTTATGGACTTATCCTTATCCTATAACATATGTAGAATTAACGACCGTCGTCCATGTAGTTTACGTACAAAGTCAAGTTCCATCTTTACCTGTCAAAAGAAAAACATTGCAGTCCTTTGTGTATGGATAACATTCACTTTCGGTCCCTACTTTTAATAAGTTTTTTTTCTTTTTTTAAGAAAATAGTGTATCATTTGCTCGCAACAGAGGATTTAGCTTACGTTGTCTTAACTAGTTCCGCGATCGAGAGCCATCTCACCTTTAATAGCTAGTAGGAGGAGAAATCTCCAACTAAACCGCCCAAAGACACGACATTTAATTGAGATAAAACATTGCCCCTTCTGCAAAACTCAAACCTTGTTTCATTAGAGGACTTTATTTGTGAAATTCCTTTAAATGTCTTTGCCATGTCTCGAACTTGAGATGAAAGGACTCGACCAGAAAATACAATGATTTTTCTTTTACCCGGGTATGCCATATGATTTTATGCATGTGCCACATTTTTGAGTTAAAATCATAACAAAAGGAAATATTTGTACCACATATTCTGACTTTCGGTTTTCCATGTGCCTGATGTGCTCTAAAACTTGAGGTTGCGAAAAGACGTTTTAAATTTATAAAGTACAAGTAAATACCTCTAACTAAAAACACACTAACGGGCAGTGGACCCGATCGAATGTAGCTAGTGTTGTGGTAAGTACATGATCGTTCTTAAGGACTATGTCTAAGAATGCAGCTAGGTGTAATTCTAGGATTTTGGGGTTTGTCATGATTTAAAATGAAAATAAAGTATTTAGTGATTAATCTAGCAAAGTGTCGAACCGCTTGGTCTAGCGAGAAAGCACATATAAACCTAAAAATGAAAACTATAAGAATTAAAATATTGCATCTACTTGGAACAGATCACGTGCAACATGACAATTATTATCCTATCTTATGTTAGTATGTTGGAAAACTTGTTCAAGGTTCAGATTCTCTCTAGATTTACTTCACCTATATAGTAATGTTGTCGCTAGACTCACACTACCCTTTAAACAATTCTCGTTAGATTCATTGTTTAAGCTTTAATTATCAAAGTTGTGTTAGTGATTGATCTTTAACTATACTCGATTCTTAAGCCATGAATGTGTAATAGTTCTCTCAGGTGGTCATAGTGCACGTTTCCATGTCACTAAATCGTGTTTGACATTGTAAAGCTTCATGTTCAACTTATTCTAATTACTATGGCTCTGGATTCGTCCGCTAGAACTGAATCACCTTTTACAACTAATTATAGACCAATTAGTGTTTTCCATCCTAAGTGTATTAGTTCTAGTGCATGATTATAGACCGATCATCAAATAAACCGATACATCAAGATATAGAACCAATAATAATATGAAGAACTCATTAACTATGGATCTACGACAAACAGTAATCACAATCCAGCAGAACTAACAATTAAACAAGATAAATAAAAGTCTACATGATCACATTAATCCAAATAGATGCAAAAGTGTTTAGCTACTCATCGAGTAGTTCAATATAACACAAAAGACATAAGAATAATTCATGTTTGAATGTATGTAAAAGAATTATAAAGATAAAGAATGAATCAACCGAATGATGTAGGATCACACGGATGATTAGCTGATGTTAGAAGCCTTTAGATCTGCTTCCAAAGTTGACCTAGAGGTGCCTCCTGTTCGTTCACGCACTTTCACACACTTCTGAGGGGTTTTAAGTCGGTATTATAGGTTTCAGACAAAAAGCCTAGCTAGCCGACCATTCCAGCGGCGCTGGCTTGTCACACCCCGAAAATGGCGGTGTGAGCTTAATCAGGATCATAACACAAATTGCAAGCAAACGACCTCTAAATGAGACGTTTTAAATCTTATTGATATAAAAATCATTGTATCGATTACAAAAGTGATATTGAGTTGACTATGAGTCTAAAAAGACATTATAACATTATCTAACTAATTCTTCAAATATGCAATTGTAACTCCAAAAGTTATGCTTCATGGGTATGCTTCATGTATTCTAAGTTCCTGAGAAATACATGTAAAAGAGACGTCAACATAAAGTTGGTGAGCTCATAGGTTTTACCATAAACATTACCGTGGACTTCAAAAGTTTAGTGATAGTTGTATCCAACAATAACATAAAAATAGATAGCCTTAATGGACCACAAGATTTCGATAAAGATGATAATGTAACGCATACAATTATCAATGTTGATCACTATAATGTTATGCTTATGCCTTGAATCGATACCTTAACGTTAATAAGTTTACCCCTCTTGCGATGCCTTTGGCTATAACATCACGCTCGTATTCAAATATTATATGTCCGTTCTCCGGATAGTGCGACTAACCCAGACAAGGGTGTCAACCCAAATAGTACTATTTATAATATTCGCGCTGCTGTTTCTCGATTCTAAGTTCGTAGGGGATTTCCAAAGTTTGCCAAATATGTAGTAACATAAGCATACACAAAACCACTTGTGTCCGCAAAAGAGTAAATATTTTTCGTGTGGTGTGGACCTCTCCGAAACACCATGATAAAATGTAGTGTGGGCCTCTCCGAAGCACTACGATGATTTCAAGAAAAACATTTAAATGTAGTGGGGACCTCTCCGAAACACTACGATGTTTTCCAAACGTTTCTGTCCATAAAATCTATTTATAAAAATAGTGCCACCACGGTAATAAACGTTTTCTAAAAGCAAAGTTTGTAATCTCACCATTAAATAGTTTCAAATATTCAAAAAGTAGGATGGCGAGACTTACATCTAAACATAATATAAATGCTTTGTGATATCAGATATATCCATAAAATAAAGTATATCTAAGTATAAAATAGTTTAAACATGTATTCTCACCCCAAAATATAAAGCAGTAAAAAGGGGGCTATGAGTCTCACCTTAGCTTTTCAAGAGAAACGTAAATGTGTAGATGACTACTTGGATATTTGAAGATGATAACAACGTTGTGTAGAAAAACTTGATGTTATAAGATCAAATAACCCAAACTATTAAGAACACCATAAACTAGGTAGAACACCATAGAAAATATAGGATGAAGATAGCCATGACTTGGTCTTGAATCCAATGAGAACGATGAAGAAAACAACCCCTTAACAAGAAGATTTGAAGATATGAAGATTCCTAACAACTTTGCTTGGACAACTCTTGAACTTTTAGATCAAACCACTACTTTATACTTGAAAACCCACATACATTGAAGAAAACCTTTGAAAAACTTAATTGAAAGAACCTTTTTGTATTATTGTACATAAACCTTGTTAAAAAAGAGTTTCAAATGGAGGCTAAATGATTATGATTCATGGTGCCAAAAGGGCTGCCATCACAGGTGGTTTTTAGGGTGGTTTATGATGGTTAAAAGGTAGTTTAGGGCTGTTTTGAAGGCTGTTAGGACAGCAGGTGTTAAGGGGAGAGAATGAGGCGTTTCATGGTTGTTTTAGGTGGTGTTTGATGGTGGTTGTAGGCTGTTTTGGACAGCCAAAGATGGGAGAGTTTAGAAGGTGTTCTTGAGCTTCAAAGAGCTCAATGGAGGGTGTCTAGAGTTTGTTTCTTGTATGGAGGGAGAAAGAGATGGAAGGTGCAAGAAATGGGGGTGGTTTGTATTGCTATTTATAGGCAAAGAAGAGTTGTGGTGGTGGTGGTGTGAAGCCACGAAATTGGAAGGAAGGAGGGGACAAAATGACATCACAAGAATGGCTAAGCAAGACTTGGTTGGCAAGGAAGAAGCATGTCATGAAGTCTAGTGACAAACATCCATGGTCTTGCATTTGCATGTGTGTGTGTTGAGTTGGAGGGAGACAAAGAGGCAAGAATGAAATCATTGGTGAAATAGGAGGTGAACAATGGTGGTCAAAGGTGGTGGTACAATGGTGGTCAAAGGAGGATTTCATGGGATCTTGTTGGAGAATCAAAGCTTGAATTCTTCCTTTTTCTTTGATGTAGTCGATCACCACAAGGAAAGGAAAAATGGGCCAAAATGTGTAGTAAATAACTAGCATGTGGTGTATTAAATGATGGCTAACACATTTGAGTAAATTATGGAATTGTTGATGGCACAAAAGTTTAATATTTTTACAAGCTTTTCTTTCTTTCTTTTTATACATATATACGAAATGCATATATGTATGTATATACTGTTTTGTCAAATTTCTCATATATAGATGTATGCATGCTTATTTTTATGAAAGGTGGTGTTTAAATGGATTTTTGTTACTAAGAAAGGTTCATAAAACATCAAAAAAAGTTTAAGGTCAAAATAAACGTGTTAGTAACTAAACTAGTTACTACACTTTTTAATTAGCTACTTGCTCGTAGACATCAAGTTAAGACTTGTTAACGTACTAGCTTTAAATAAAAGATTGATTAATCGCATAATCAAATAGAAGTTTGACATGCACTCTCTCACCTAATCATGCCTTAGCTTGTAATTAAAGAAAATTAGCTTAAATAATCTCAATTAAGAATCGAAATTTTGCCGGGTGCTACATGGCTTGTGGACTCCAGCGGCGCTGGTTCATTCCGGTGGCGCTTAGCGGCTTATCCCAGCGGCTCTGATCTTCGTCATCAACATGAAAGTTATAGATCTTTCTCTTTTCTTTCCGTGGGCAGCTTACTCGTCAGAAACATACCCAGTCCCCCGCCTCTGGAACCATAGTAATTAGGACGAATTGAACATGAAGCATAACAATATGAGACGCGATCCAGTGACATGGAAAAATGCACTGTGGTCACTGGAGGAAATTATTATCTCGTCATGGCTTAAAAGCCGGGTATACTAAAAAATGAATTAGTAACACAAAATTAGGTGATTAATGCTTAAACAATGAATCTAAAGAGAATTTATTTAAAAAGTAGTGGGAGTCTAGGGACAACACTAGTTACTTAGGCAAAGTAAATCTAACGAGAATCTGAGTCGTTATTTAGTTTCCAACAGTCTAACAAGTAGGTAGAACGATATCTGGTCGTATCATGAGATCTGAGATGCCAAACAAGTATTTTAATTTTATTATTGTTATTTGTTTTTTCAAATCTTGTTCAGACTAAGCCTCTCGCTGAATAAGCGGTTGCGGCTTTGTCTGAGCCCATCAAGTTATGATTGTTGCTCGATAAAGTGTTGATTGCCTATGTTGTCTTCCTAAATATTACTCTACAAATTTAGTAACTATATCTATTTCTGGAATGATTATGTGCATAAAAAGAAGATCTAAAGTAATTCAAGAGCAATTTCCTTGGTTTATTTTGGGTTGTGGAGAATGGGATATCCTATATGATATCATTGGATGGACAAAGGACAAGATGTTATGCTGATCAGCGTGAAAACCGTCAATTCTTATCTCCTAGATGGTCAAAGAGTACTTGACGTCTCCTGCTACACTGATGGCTTGGCATCAATTGCAGCTCGTGGTCATGCTTTGGATGTTACTGGTAATTACTACTAATGTATTTTTCATGATGATTTTGTTTTAACAAGTAAATTATTATCCTATCGATGTGTGTTCTATTCTTTTTGAGGTTTGACCATGGTGCAGGTATATGCTCTCATCCAATGTTGTTTGATGCAAAGGCGTTGATTCATTAGCTCTTGCTTTGGAACTAGCTAGCACAGGGGCGCAGCTTTTAAAGGGGGGGGGGGGCGCCCGAAAATTTTTTTTGTGATGTAGGGGGTATATTGTTTTCGTGTAGAAAAATTTCGATATACTCGGTTTCGACCCCATTTAAAAAAAAATAGCGTTAGGGGAAAAAAAATATTAGATCCCGACCCCCCACCGAAAATTTTCAAGCTTCGCCACTGGCTAAGCATAATGTTGTTTTAGATATCATTTTTGAAACAAGATGCGACTAACTTTTATGAAGAATGCTGTTTCAAGAAATAGCGTTAGGATATCATTTTTGAAACAAGATGCGACTAACTTTTATGAAGAATGTTGTTTCAAGAAATGAAGTATGGGACATAGTCATATTAGATCCCCCTAAGCTGTCAACCTACAGTTATAGGTCTAGAGACAACTCCTTACTTGTTTTATCCTTGATAAGTGTAAATGAGGTTGATGGAATGTAAGTATCATCTATATATTTACTTTGATACACATCATTGATCCAGGCTTCTACAAAGTGCAAGTGAAATGTATAGAAACTTAAACTCACTGGCTATGCGGTTCGGGTGGGTTTTTGAGGACTTGCTTGTGTTCAGGAGCTAACCTTCTGAATATATTGGCTGCAATTGGCAACACTAACCTTCTCAATCACCCAAAACAGGAGAACCCCCAAACAGAGAGTCCTGTTAGGAATTTATGACCAATGTATTATGTGTCTTGCATTGATAGGCGTGAAGTGATTCTGTGACATTATATTGCTGGAAAACATGTTAGTTTTAGGATGAACATGTGCTCATCTGTTATGGTCCTTGTCAATGTTTTAAATACAGGTATATTGTCGTACCGGTCCGGTACCGGTATTACCGGTATACCGGCCGGTACGTACCGGCACGGTAATTTAATTTTTATTTTTATTTTTATAAAAATCCTACAAAACTTGTTACAATTTAAAGAAAATAGTCAAAATACAAGATCAATCCACTCAAAAATAATACTAAATAGGTATTTGATAACAAAATATAAGTTTTAAAGTTTACAAATAACAAAAATAACATTAAAGTATCAAAAATTTTTTTTTTAAAAATTCAAAAAAAAAAAATCAAAATACCGGTATTACCATTCCGGTAATACCGGAAAATATCGGAAATACCGGCCGGTATTGAATAGTGAAAATATCGGACAAAATACCGGGATAGTTGTACCGGGGTACCACCCGGTATCTGGTATTCCGGTTAGTACCGGCCGGTACGTACCGGTATTTAAAACACTGGTCCTTGTGCACATAATACATGAACTGAGGAAAAAAACGTGAGAAGGGCATGTGTTCTTTTACCTCTTTTTTCAAGTTAAGAATTTTGAGGGTACCTGGTGTTCTATTTACAGTATAGTCAAACCTCTATAAACTAATAATCGATAAATTAATACCTCGATAAATTTAATAATTTGTCCATTCTCAACCTAAGAGAAGTATTATAAATTTACACCCAATAAATTAATAACTCGTTAAATTAATAAAATATTTCGGTCCCAACACTATTAATTTATAGAGGTTCTACTGTATCTTCTTTCCTTGGCTTCTATCATTCCTTTTAACAAGAAATTGATGTGAAATGTCTTTAAATGAGGTGTTATATGAGAATATGAGATGAGAGCAGCTTTTTGAAAGGAAAAACACACACACACATGAGATGTCACACGGTACGCGGGTACGTCCCCCTTGGGTTTTTTGGGTCCAATGTACATTGCTGGCACTAAGTGAGATGATCACAACAATCTATGGCACATAAATAAACTATTGCAAAAGTACTCAATTGAAAACCAAACATTTTGAAGAAGTTGGTTTGTATACAACAAAAAGTAAAAATTGAGACATGGGATACGCAAAAATTAAAACAAATAACATGATCTCCTGAAACATCAAACCAAAGTGGAAACCACCCAACGTACAAGATTTTTTTAAGTTACAATATGTCATAACTAAGTTTCTTTGAAAGGTTTGTTCGAGTCCATTCTTAGAGAGAAGTACCTGTCGGATCATAATCCTTTCCAAATATAACATTATCACGGATAGGATAATGCATAAGGTGGGCGATTTACCACCTTTCGTATGGTTCTTCATTACATGAATTTCTGGATAAAGAAATCATATCAGCATCCAGAAAATTTGAACAGTTAAAAGAATCCAAACATTTGTTGTAGAATATGCGATCACTGTTGGGATAATCTTCAGCATGGGCATTTAGGAAAAGCTGTTGACGAGACATTGCAGGCATATACCTGCATAGATTTTAAGCCTTAAAGCCGAAACTAACCAATGGCTTTCAATTTCAGATGCAAAAGAAAGAAGCTGACATGTTAATCACGGAAAATTTCAATAGATGACGAGCAAACCTTGGACAGGATGAATCACTTTCACAAGTTGACATTTCAGGCGATGATTCTGGTAAACCATTCCTACTATCTTGCCCTTCAAGATATGAATGCCCAGACTCTCCATTCTTCTGTCCACGATCCATGGGTGAGGTGGCATCGCTGATAATGTTGCCATCTGACAGTGACCTTTGAAATGGTGCCCTGCAAATGCAGGAAATCAGATTTCATCTCAACGTGCCAATTCTATAACGGTTAAAAGGAATACTTTATGCCAACAATACTACAAAAAAAATCATGCAAAGCAATGCACCTTGCATTTTCCTCAAATGAACTACAACCACGGTTTCCAACAATGTAACGGCGATCCGAGTCCAATCCCCATAATGCAGGTCTATCATGGTGTGGCCAATAATGACCCAGGAACCTGCTCCATTAAAATCCCAAACCAACAAGCACCAAAAATTTTAAATTTGTGAAATAAATCTAAAACCCTACAACACCAATACGTATATAAATCTCGCCCTGTAGTCTAGAAATATATACTGGACACATGACTTGAGGTAAACTAGCAACGTTTTTCACTGTCACTGACGGAATGAACTACAAAGTGAGATTGATTTAACTTACACATTGATCGCGTCCTGTTTTTGAGCATCCATATAAGCATTACTGTAGTAGCGTTGTATAGTTCTGAAGAACTCCTGGGACTGGGTAGCTGCTTTCCATTGACCTCTTCTCTGACTAAATATCTGTGTAGCAACATTACTAAACATGAAATTCCAACTGAACCATGCTATAAGCTCTTCCATATACGAGCTTATAGCATAAACCTGACCACAGCCTGTATCAACTGTCAACAAGGTTATACTACATCACCCAAATCTGAGTTGACATCTAAGTAGTTAACGAACAAAATTTCGGTGTTTCGGTCAAGGACCGGTTTTTGAAATATCGGTTATCTAGGTGGTAATTCCGTAAGTTAATACTTGCAACAATTAGTGTATCTTATATTGTTTTTTAGTTTGGACAAAAAAACTTAAAGAAAAAGTAAAAAAAAACCTGAAAAACTGGTATACCACCGAAATTTAACCGATTTCGGTGAGATTTCGGTATATTTCACCGAAAATCTCGGTACCAAAATTTTGGACAAAAATCTGAACCGGTATACCAGTGTAGGACTGAAAACCAAAATACCACCGGTATACCACTGGTATGCCACCGAAATTGACTACATAGACTAACACTAGTTGATCATTAAGAATTTTTGTTCATAACACTCATCAAACAATCGTTTCATTCAAACTTACTCCTGACAAAGGATTAATATGGTAACATTCATTCACACTTAGCTTTTGTTCTGTTTAGTCACTTGTCTATTTTATATATAAAATTATTACTAACTGGTCCAAATTGTCCACCTTTTATCTGATACTTAGGAGGCTTGGAACCGAGTTTCCTACTTTCATTGTTGCTATCAACACTAAATACATTATACAAGATGTCACCATCACTGTTCTCAGTACCACAGTTCTGCAAACAGTGATCACCACCACTTCCGTTTCTGTATCAATGATTAATAAGAAGAGCTAATGGTCAAAATCCACAAAAACAAGCATCCCAACGATTGCAATGCACCGACTCCGAGCAATATGATAAAAACCGTGAAAATATAAGAAGTCTATTACAAATAAAATATGTCAAAAGTAACTTACTCAGATTCATTTGATAACTTTTGTGACTTTCTTCTTGGGGTTACTCGACAATAAAAGAAGCCAGTTAGGTCCAACGCATAGGTAGCCACTTTACCCAAATGTGCCAGCACATTTGTAGATCTATAAAGAAACCAAGACCAGAAGTTTCTATGCCAATTAAAATATGTATTTTGAATTTCAAAGGAGCAGCTTATAGAAATTTTCCACTGCTTAGAATGATGAGATACCCACAACAGCAGGAACACTGTAATCCTCAGTGTAGCAGTGGATTAGTCCTGCCCAACAAATGTTCATACACTAGCTTTTTCCAAAAATTTTCATTTTTGATTTGATCTGAGCTTATGTAGTCCTTATTTTCGATTGCTGCTGCTGTTGGTATGTCTGATAGAGTGCCAAGGGTAGTTCCTGAGACTACACAGCCACAATCACAGTTTCAAACAAGTGAAGAAACTAATCATAGTGGACTGCAGAGACATATGAATGAGATGAGAAGTTTGATTACTCGTTTGACTGATTTGGAGGTTGTTAGTGACAAGAACACATTTCTTGAAGACAAATTGTGCAAAGCCGAAGTGGTAGTGTCCAAGATGTATAAGAAGTATGTGGCTCTAGATGAGAAGGTTATCAGGATGGAAGATGCATTGAAAAAGGGAGTCAAGATCTCCAGGCTGGTGATTGCTGGCAAGGCAACCTCAGAAGCTCCACAAGCTCAAGAACAGATGTCTACAGAGATAAACATGGTAGTTGAGCTTGAGGCACCTCAAACCAAACTCCTTACAGAAGATGTTGACGTTGATCGATTAGATAAGGATAAGGGTTTGGTAGGGCAATCTGTTGCTATTGCTCTTGATACTGAAAATGCTAGTGCTCAGGATAGTGAGTCTACCAAGACCGATTCTACCAATAATACTTATACCGAGTCAGATTTGCATCCAATTATTGTGCATAGACTGGAGAAGAGGTTGGGATATGATCCACAGGCTCATATGAGAGCTAGGGCAGAGATGGCGGATTATTATTATGATCCAGGATCTTTGAGGGATCAAGAGAAAGAACGGTTAGGGTTAACTCATACTCCTTCAGAGTCAGAGTCAGATTCTGATTTCGAGACTGAGACTGAGACTGAGAAGGAGCAGAGCAAGAGCAAGAAGAAGAAGCAGAGGAAGTAGATTGATGACAAAGACAAGACAAATACATAGGTATGTTAACGTCTAGAAGCTATTGCCAAGGGGGAGTCTGTAAGTGCACATCTATGTCAATAGCAGTCTAGATTGTTTGGGCTTATATTGTTATATGTCTTTGTAATGTGATTGTCATTAATGAACTTAGTATTATGCATAGAATACTAGATTAAGTTTAAGTATTGAATGTATAGTAAATCTGCTAAGTATGAATTGCGAGCTCGCAATTCATACAAGGATATGCGACCCCGTATTTACAGGGTTAAATACGAGGTTAGTCATATAGGTAATACGACCCCGTATTTGCAGGGACAAATACGAGGCCAATCACAGAATGCGACCTCGCATTAGTGACGGGCTGGGCTGGGTTTACGAGGCCGATGTGCTGAAGCCCATGTCGGGTGTTACCTATATAAACCGAACCCTAACAGAGTTTAGGGTTGAACATTTGTCGAAATATCAAGAAGGTATTGCAGGTTATAGTCGTCAAAGGTTGTTCCGCTAGCCCGAAGAAGATCTGCGAGGCCGCAGATGATCTAGGGGCTTTTTGTTGATCACCAAGTTATTGTGAGGGATTCCGCACCTCAAGATAACTGGATCAAGCTATTGACGATCCGTACCAGGGGACTTACAGTAACCCATTGTTTCCTTTGGGTATCCTACAAAGATGCACTTAACTGATCTAGGTTGAAGTTTGTCAGGCGTATCTCGCTTCACAAGTGCCTCACATCCCCAGACTCTTAAGTAAGATAAATTAGGGACACTTCCATGCCACAATTCATGCGGTGTCTTGTCAACCTTCTTGGTTGGAACCATATTGAGAATGCGTACAGCAGTCTCTAGAGCATAATCCCAAAATGAAAATGGGAGAGTAGTAAGGTTCATCATTGATCTCACCATGTCCAACAAAGTTCGATTTCTCCTCTCAGATACACCATTATGTTGTGGAGTATATGGAGGAGTAAGCTGTTGAATAATTCCACAAGCTTTTAGATAATCCTTAAACTCTTGGCTTAAGTATTCTCCACCTCGATCCGAACGAAAATCTTGATGGTTTTACCGAGTTGATTTTCTACTTCATTTTTAAACTCTTTGAATGTTTCAAAGACTTCATGTTTATGTTTAAGCAAGTAAACATAACCATAACGACTGAAATCATCCGTAAAAGTGATGAAGTAGCTAGCACCTTTCCTTGACACATGTCTAAATGGGCCACATACATCGGTATGTATAAGTCCAAGTAGCTCTTTAGCCCTCTCCTGTTTATGCGGAAAAGGTTTTCTTGCCATCTTGCCGGAAACACAAGACACACATTTTTCAAATGATTCATCATTTGATTGTAAGATCCCTTCACGTTGAAGTCTTTCAATGCGTTTCTTGCCAACATGAGCAAGACGACAATGCCAAAGATAGGTAGAGTCCAAGTTAAGCTTGACTCTTTTGCTAACATTATACATTGAATTATCATTTGAATCACAACCATGCATATCAATTTCATAAATACCATTACAAGCAATAGCATTAAAATAATGAACATTATTTCTAGAAACTGAAATACCATAATCATTAAAAACATTAATGAATCCGTTGTCTTTCAACAAAGAAACTGAAATTACACCTCTAGTAATAGATGGTGCATAGTGACAATTGTCTAACACAATAACTAAACCAGTAGGTAAAACTAAATAAAAGTCTCTTATTTCTTCTACAGCTGACGGTAGACCATTGCCCACGAACAGTTGTAAAGCTCTTGGCTTCAGTTTCCTTCTTCCTCTAAGCCCCTGTAAAGTATTACAGATATGAGTTCCACAACCAGTGTCATAAACCCACGAATTACGCTTAGAAAAGGAATATAATTCAATTGTGAAGATACCTGAAGAACTGGCTAAACCAGCTTGCTTCTTCTTCTCGTTCAACTCAGCTAGATACTTAGGACAATTCCTCTTCCAGTGTCCCACTTCAGCACAGTGATGACAAGCCTGGTCTTTAGCCGGATGCTCCTTTTTCGCCGGAGGGGTCTTTTTAGGTTTTGAGACTGAAGCACCTTGCTTTCCCTTACCAACGTTCTTGCCCTTAGCTTTAAGTTGTTTTCCTTTCTGAACCCTTCCCCCCTTGATCATAAGAACTTGGGGTGTCTCAGATTTCTTTGGAAGGTTTTTCTCATACTTAATTAACATGGCATGAAGTTCAGCTATGGTTTTGTTCATGCTGTGCATATTGTAATTGTGCACAAAAGTCTCAAAATCCCTTGAAAGAGACTTAAGAATCATGCCAATAGCAATAGGCTGATGATACGCATAGTTTAACCTTTCCAAGTGCTCAAAGTATCTCTTCATCTTGAGTACATGAGGACTCACCGGTTTTCCATACTCGTGTTTCAAATCATGGAGTGACTCAACAAGTTCAAACAATTCAACTCCAGCTTGCTTTTCGTACATAGACTTGAGTTCTCTGATCATATCATACGGATTATACGTCTCGAATTGCTTTTGAAGCTCGGGAGTCATGCTGCCTAGCATCAAACAAGCAACCTCATTATGTCTATCGTACTGAGTATTGTATTCTGCCAACTGTGCTGTAGTAGCAGTTGCAGCATCAGGGATAGCGGGCATCTGTTTTTCAAGGACATCGGTTTTCTTTTCAGCTCTTAGAATGATTCTCAGCTGACGATACCAGTCATTGAAGTTGGTTCCAGAAAGTTTTTCTCTTTCTAGCATCGACCTGAAAGCCGATTGGTGTATGTTTTGTGAAGGATTTGTTGCCATCTACAAAACAGATTCAAGTTCAAGAATCAGTATTTTCGATAATAATCCTTAAGAAATATAATTACCCAATGTTAAATCATTTAACAATTAATTTCATTAAGGCTAGGATCCAATTGACATACCATCATTTCATCAGTTGATCTGCTAGAAATGACGTACTCAAAAGGTAAGTGACGATCAGTAATTGCATTACAAGTACAATTCCTAGATTTATGGGACTTACAACAACACTTATAGGGGTATTAAGTGTTTTGTAAACATGTTTTGTCCCATCTTATGCCACGGGTCAAGGTCTCACCGCTTAACTCATTTTAAGTCGCCCAATTAAGAACTTGTAAATAGTCTACCACCGTCTCACGATGAGTAGTAATTTACCTTGGAGTTACAATTCACCTACGTCTCACGTAGAGCAAAAAGCACTTGCAAGTGTTCTTAGCAAAGTGGGCGGCAAAGACTTAACTTTGATTGGGTAATGCAATTGATGTGAATCAAAAGTTTATGTATGAAGATTAATGCACATCTTCATAACATAATGTTTAATAAAATAATTTTTATTGTCTTAACAACACAAAAGAGCTCGGTAGCTCCATTTGAACGCATAAAGAAGCGCAGAAGCAAAGGTTTGCGATATACGCAATTAAAAACCCGCTCCTTTAGAAGGCTAGCGCACTCCGACTTATATCTCTCTTAGAGTTTGTTCAAATGGGTGAGCCGGTGTATCTTTTGATTGTAAGACACCAATTTTATTAAAACAAAATCATATTTCGATATTTATTAGTCAAGTTTATTCTTTTCTTAAAACAATTTTGCATCACCATTTACAATAATAGCAAAATAATAAATTTACTAACTATTAACAATTAATCATGCAATGATTTATGGTGGGCAACCTAAATCATGGTCACTATGGTTAATGTACATGTTTAAGAATGACTCCCCCTTAATGGAAGAGGAATACATACATCAAGTTATCTTGATTGCGTAAGCCTTTAATAATATACAAACATACAATTATCAAATAAATACATAGATGCTGACTGGAAATTTCCAGCAGCTTGACGACCAGATTTGACATAGTAAACGTCCGAATTGGCCTTAGCTCAGAACTACAAATTTGTAGCCCTATGAATCGTGCATCTACTGTCCAAAGGAGAGCTCCTAACTCATTACGGTTGATTTTATATGAATTTTTTAGTGAACATGTGTCAAACAGGAAAAATCACACGAAAAATTCACATAGTCACACAATTATCAAATAATTAACCCTAATTATTGGACCATTAAACTAAGCAATACATATCAATATATCTAAGTAATAATCATAAAGAATTTTGCATGAATTCCTTATGATTTTTACTTCTATTTAACAACATTAAATAAAAAGTACATAAAACATGCAATTTATCACATAAACATGTTAATTCACATAATCAAAACTTGCATAGAGGGTTTTAATTAACCATTAACATTGAATAGGTTGAATTAATAATAAAAACAAAACCCTAATTTTATTTTTATTAAAAATCGATTTTAATTAAAATAAATAAACAAAACAATTTTAATATTTAATTATTTAATTAATTAAATCGAACCAACCCTAAACCCCCCTTCAAGTTTTGAACTTTGTAACTAATATATCACATATTAGGCTCGTGATACCACTGTTAGGATTCATAACTATTATCATAAACATATTCACGAGTACGCAACAGAAAGAATCATATATGCAATATAATAATTAAGAAAGTATAAACGTGAATGTGTACCTTTTAGCTTAGCTTCCAATATAATTAATAATGAAGATTATTATTATTTAGGGTTTAAAGTAAAACCCCTCTACGATCGCACACTTGACACCCCTACGTATGTATGCTAGTACCCGATCACAAACTTACAACCCGATTGTGTTTAGCCCTTTGAAGTCGAAAACCAAGAACCAAAAAACCCTTTGGGTTTGGGTTTCAGCCGAAGCAAAGAGAAGAGAGAGAGGAGAAATAGTTATGGTGTTTTCACAACTAATTGTCTTGAATGAATGTTAAACCCTTAAGCTTTAACCCCTATATATAGGGTTAATTAGTTAGGGTTTTAAACTTGGCGAACAAGTTTAGTCAAGGCTTTCCAAAGCCTCTCAAAACCGCCCCCCATTAGTGAAATTAGGAAGTTTCCTTAATTCCTAATTTTCACTTAAGTCATCATCTTTTCAATATATTTAATTAATAAACGTATATTTAACTTTTTTCCTTTTTTTAACAGCAACTCTATACTGTATTAAATTGAAATTATAAAAAAGAAAGAGAAAAAGGTGAATACAAAATCCTAGTATGAATAACATAATTGAAACATTCTTCCATTTTATTATTATTGTTGTTCTATAAAAAACTGTATCTTTCATTCAACATATATGTGTTAGTGTGTTACATATAAGTGACTTTTTCTATTTTATACTAAATTAAAATTTTGAGACTTTTGTTTTTAAGGTCGACATAACTTTAAATGTAAGGGTAGAAGAGACAGTTTTTTAACCAATTATTGTATTAAATACAACTAATCTTAAGTCACAAAGTTTTTCATTAAATATGTAGGGCTATTAGCTTAGAAAGGTATCTAACTACACCAAAAAGTTTTAGTCGATATACATTTTTGAAAACGTCTAAATTTATGGTTATATGGTAACCATATTAGAGTTTTTTGACGATGTATATCTTTTTATATAGATGTTTTTAGAGATGGATATACTTGCTAAACCTTTTTTCAGATAGTTAGATATCTTTCAAAAATAGCCTAAGAAAGTATTATTGGATCGCAGGAAGAAGTATAAAGCTTATGTCCAATACCCATGTGCTTACTCTATAGTACCCATGGTTGAGGTTTTCCTGATTAATGTACACACATCTTCTTGTTGTAAGCGACATAAACATCATTATGTGTACATGGAAATCGAACTTTTGGATGTTTCCTGATTCCTTGTAACCACTCGTTAATTTTTTTGAAAGGTGAACTTTTGTTTTTAAGGTCGACATAACTTTAAATGTAAGGGTAGAAGAGACAGTTTTTTAACCAATTATTGTATTAAATACAACTAATCTTAAGTCACAAAGTTTTTCATTAAATATGTAGGGCTATTAGCTTAGAAAGGTATCTAACTACACCAAAAAGTTTTAGTCGATATACATTTTTGAAAACGTCTAAATTTATGGTTATATGGTAACCATATTAGAGTTTTTTGACGATGTATATCTTTTTATATAGATGTTTTTAGAGATGGATATACTTGCTAAACCTTTTTTCAGATAGTTAGATATCTTTCAAAAATAGCCTAAGAAAGTATTATTGGATCGCAGGAAGAAGTATAAAGCTTATGTCCAATACCCATGTGCTTACTCTATAGTACCCATGGTTGAGGTTTTCCTGATTAATGTACACACATCTTCTTGTTGTAAGCGACATAAACATCATTATGTGTACATGGAAATCGAACTTTTGGATGTTTCCTGATTCCTTGTAACCACTCGTTAATTTTTTTGAAAGGTGAATTTTGTTTAAAACTTCATGTCGCGATTTGAGAGCGGTGGGTCGATCTAGTATACGTTGTCTTAATCGGATCCGCGCTAGAGAGCTCCCTCGAAATAGAAATATCTATTTCAAATACCGATTGGGGAAAACCCTTACTAATCTGCCCGAAGGCTCGACGATTAATAGGGGGCCCTCTCTTATTTGAACCTGAATATACCCAAACCAAACATTTATAAAAGAACTACCTATATATCTTAAAAGTGGCTAAATGGGAATTCGAACCTGAGACGTGAAAGTCACTAGGACCATTCCAAACCACTGGACCAACACTTCAAGATTTAACCGCTCATTATTTAGTATTTGAGGTAACATAGATGACACGTATATTTTCTTTAGTTTTATATAGGGTTGGGTATTGTAAAACATGTATTAAAGTAAAACAAATAGGACAATATATTGACCCTTATATCATGGTTAAATTGATGCACGAAGATTTACGAAGCAAATTGATGCACGATGATTTTCATGATGCACTGCGATTTTCAGTGAAGAAAAACTTATTGTTTTATTTGTTTTACTTTAATACTTGTTTTATTTTACCTAAAACCAGTTTTATATATATTCATTTGATCTTATTTTAAACTAGGTTAGTCAAGGCTTAAATGCACAAAAATTTATTTTAAAAAATATGGATACAAAGCTTGATTGATCAAATAATCGCACTATGGCTCAACCGAAGGTGTGAGTAGGGTTTTGGGTGTTTATTGGCGATTCCCTTCCGGTCAGAGGGCGAAGGCCGCTTTACGCCTTCGTATGGTGGTCTTAAGTCGATTTGTATGACTTAGGGTTTATTTATTTATTTGGAAGTCGAATATGATTATTATGTATGTCGTGCAATTCCTCCTCTATTTATATAGAGGGTAAAGTCTTGGAGAGGAAGATATGGATTTAGGGTAAATCTCTTCCTCTTATTCGTGATATCTTCTAAGTATGAAAGATATGTTTAGGACTCTTAGAACCGTGTCCTAGTTTATAGGGATGTTTGATTTCATTCCCTTATAGGGAGATCGGATAAGCATGGAAAGAATTCATGTGTATCCGTTTATTATTTGTGATCATCTTTAGGGGCTCCGGAATTACGGAGGTATGTATCGTAGCTTCGGCTACGGAAACTCTGCTTGGTATAATTTTTTAGTACCTTCGCTGCTTACGAAGGGTCCTTCGTATCCAATCTTTTGTACGGAGGTAGAGCTCCGTATATGGTATATCATCAAGCCCCCCAGTCTAATGGGAGAGTCTATCTGTAGAGTATCGCTTTAGACTTCAAAAAATAGTCGTTCCCCAGGTCATCCTTACGGAGGTCCGTCGTGTATTGAATTGGACCAAAAATTGTGAGATACTTATCCCATAATTTTTAACGGTTGGGATTTGATTAGCGGCTTCCGCCGAAATACTCCCAATATATATATGTTCCGTATTGTAGTTAAAATAATAAAATATTTTACCTTCTGCGGGTGATATCTTATTCAACAATTTATCCATCGTCTTCCTTCTTCCATCATTGCTTCTGTTGAAAAGGTATGTGATTCTTCCCTGATCTTGTCTTATTATTAGGGATACATGTTGTGTCTGATAACTTGAAACCCTAATGTGATCTTTGACCGATGAAGGTCTTTAGATCCGGGTCTCTCTGTTATGTACACAACTTTATTATTAGCTCCGACAATTATATTGTGCCGTCCCACTTTTAAATCTTGTATCCCTTTATCGTGTTCTGCCCCATTTTGTCATTTTAAGATAGGGATGATGACGTCGCTAGGTAGTACTTTCTATTTGGTCGACCTTTGTCCTGGTGTTGACCTCGCTAGGGTTTCGTTTTCCCCCTTTATTTTTTGTAGAATGGCATTCAAACAAATGATCAATAGGCAGTCATTCCTTGCTCAGCTTGTCATGAAGGCTGCTCCATCTATTGCGGCCTTAGGTTCGGAAACTTCCGTCGGGGGCTCTGATGCTCAGGCTGCTGATCGAGCAGGGTTGGAGGCCATATGTCAGGCAGGTGAGGTCATTTCGCATGGGAGTGACCTGGCTGGCGATCTTGTTGTCGAAGTTTCGGACTGTCCCACCAGTGGGGAGAATTGTGATCAATCTGTTGATGAACAGGGCACTGTTGCTGGTCGCCTTAGGAGCAGAAAGAAGACTTCTGCAAAGAGGCCCAACGTGTCTTCATCCAGGAAAAGGATGAAAAGATCCGGTGAGGTAGGGGGGGTGTTGGTATGTGCTCTTTAGATTGCTTACTGTCTCCCCCCTTTTGAATTTCTCTTTATTCCTCATATGTGTATGTTTTTTTTTTGCAGAGTTCAATTCTTTTCTTCAGGCTCCGGATGGTCAATCTTGTCATCACAACATTGGGTCTATTTCTCCTTCTGAATGGAGTTCAAGGCTGATGAGTATGGACTTGGCGAAATTTTATGAGTTGTTCACTCAGTCTTCTTTTTGTGCTTCCATGATTGGAAATGTATTAGACTCGAGGTTGCGCGAGCTTTCGGAGGATTGTGGCCCCTTCTCTGAGCAAATTAGCAAGCTGAAGACGGAGAAGTTGTCGCTGGAGTTTAAGGCGTCTGAGTTTGAAGTGAAATTGAATGGTTTAACTGCAGAGCTTGAGTCTGTTCGTGGAAGCATTCGGACTAAAGGGGATGAGATCAATCTTTTGAAGGAAGAATTATCTGCCAAGGATGCTGTGTTGGAGCATGATCACTCTGCTTTCATGGATCTGAGGGAGAGGTATAGGCAACTTATTGTTAATGTGATCCCTCATGTTTGTAAGTCTTTTCTGAATGGTCCTGAAGTCGGCGCAAGGATCTCGAGATTGTGTAATGCGAATAGGTTGGATGCTGAGTCAGAGTTAATCCGTGTTCTTGCTGCAGAGGGTCACATAACTCTAGATGGTTCCGAGCTTGTGAAGGATACTGTGGGTCCTTTAAACAAAGCTATGAGTGAGTTGGAAGATATACACTCTCAGTACCTATGTGCTCTCTCGTCAGATCCTGATGCCTCCCCTTCTCAACTGATGCAGATTCCTAATGCATAAATTGCCTTTGCTTCTTGAACTGTTTATCCATTTTTCTGTTTACTGGACATGCTTGCTACTTCTTGTGAGTCCCAAATATAGATGATTAACTAAACCCGACTGGCAAGTACAACTAATCTTGATGGACAAGTTAAGTTTACGATCCAGATATGGATAACAAGAAACAATTGACTTAAAGTAAATAACAAGAACTGAATGGCAGAAACTATATAAAGATATATATAAGTATAATCAAGTATGTAGCATTGAGACACGTTGTTTTCTTTTCAATGTATTTGATTTATTGATATATAAACAAATACAAGGATTGTTGCGGAACAAAGATAAACATCCAAGTGTAAGTATCTAAACAATCCCGAAAAACAAGTGATCTAAATAACTTGGAAATACTCGTAAGTTTACTTAGAGTATATCTCACAAGTTGCAATGCTAAAGTTTCAAGCACTTTGCAAGTTGTGAGAAGACTTTATATTTATAGACCAAGTTCACGATGACATGGACAAGATCGTATAAAAGTGGTTGTGAGCATTTAAGGAATTAAACCTAATTCCTTACATGCTTGTACTAGGAAGAGTATATAAGTCAGTTGATGTGACTTATAGTACTATGTTCCAAACCTATACTTTTACCTTGTACCTTTTATTAATAGATAAATCTATTAACTGGGTAAAGGTATGTAAAGTAAAAAGTCTTCCTCGTAATCAGTGTAAAGTGTTGTAAATACTTTACACTGAGATGCTTCAGTCTTCGATCTGGTAGAATCACTCTTTGCTCGCTTCTGAGATGATTCTCTTTTTCATACTTTAGTCTTTGACTTCAGAATAAATGCTTCAGATTTATCTTGATCTGAACTGAAGTGAAGCTTCAGTGAAGTAATTCTGAGACGGCTCAGAATTCTGTACAAACGTTTTCACTGAACTTCAAGCTATTTCTGAACAAATTATACTTGGTCGATTTCCGACCTAAATATGTCAGTTCACCCATCATACTCATTTCATACTCAGAAGACATGATTTTAGAAAATTTTTCACACATCTTCTCATTTGTAGAACCAAACACAATATCATCAACATAAATTTGTACTAAAAGGATATCACTTTTATCATGCAATATGAACAAAGTGTTATCAATTGTACCACGTTTAAAACCATTTTTAAGAAGATGTTTAGTAAGAGTATCATACCAGTCTCTGGGTGCTTGTCTCAGACCATATAAGGCTTTGTTCAGTCTGTACACCCAATGTGGTTTTTCTTCATTAATGAACCCTGGTGGTTGATACACATAAACGACTTCTTCTAGTTCTCCATTTAGGAATGCACTTTTGACATCCATTTGATAGACTTTAAACTGATGATGAGCTGCAAAAGCTAAGAATATTCTGATAGCTTCAAGTCTAGCAACTGGCGCAAAAGTTTCATCAAAATCTATTCCCTCTTCTTGTGCATATCCTTTTGCAACAAGTCTTGCTTTGTTTATGATGATATGACCATCTTCATCCATCTTGTTTCTGAAGACCCATCTTGTCCCAATAGGTTCCTTCTTCAGGTTACTGGGACAAGGAACGAGTTCCCATACATCGTTTCTTTTAAACTGGTTGAGCTCATCTTGCATAGCTTCAACCCAGCTTGGGTCTTGCATAGCCTCGTCAATCTTCTTGGGTTCAATTAGAGATAAGAAGCTGGCGTTTAAGCATTGATCGCTTGTGGCTCTTCTGGTCTGAACCCCTTTACTGGACTCTCCAATAATTTGCTCGATTGGATGTGCTTTTGTCCATTTAGAGTATTGACCAGGATGAACAATGATATCAGTGCAAGAACTTCTCTGAGTAACTTTAGGAGGAGCTTCAGAAAATACATCTTCAGCTTCTTCTTCTTCCTGCAGATCATGACTTGTATCATGAAATTCTTCAGATTGAGGTTGCTCAGTGGAGCCTGATATCAGAGGAGAAGCAACATGTACATCTGATCCAATAGTCAGTTCAGAAGGTAGTTTGAAACTGACTGGAGGATAAAATGGAATGTTGCTAGGCTTGTTTATTACTGGTTCTGAACGGAGATGTTCAGAAGCAGGTTCAGGTGACTGATCAGTTTCAGTAATAGGATCAGAATCACCAAAACTTACTGGACTTTCTGAGGGTGGTACAGGAATGGAATTTTTAAAGATTGCAGAATTGGATTCATCAAAGGTAACATGAATTGACTCATCAACCTTTTCAAGTCTCTTGTTAAAGACTCTAAAGGCCTTGCGATTTGATGAATATCCTAGGAAGTATCCTTCATCAGCTTTTGCATCAAATTTTCCAAGCTGACTTGAATCATTCAGAATGTATACTGGACACCCAAATACATGGAAGTATCCAATATTAGGCTTTCTATTTCTGAGTACTTCATAGGAGGTCTTCTTGTGTCTTTTGACATAAACAGATCTGTTCTGAGTGTAGCAGGCAGTTGCAACAGCTTCAGCCCAGAAATTCTTGGGAAGACCAGATTCATTCAACATACTTCTAGCAGCTTCAATCAGCGTACGATTCTTTCTTTCTACAACACCATTCTGCTCTGGTATGTGAGCTGAGGAGAAGTTCTGAGATATGCCAGTTTCAGTGCAGAAGGACTCCAGAGTAGCATTTCTGAATTCAGTGCCATTGTCACTTCTGAGCTGACAAACTTTTCGCTTGTGCTTGAGCTCAATTTGTTTGATGAGAGCAATGATTTCAGCAGCAGCTTCACTTTTGGACCTGAGGAAAATCACCCAGCAGTATCTTGAAAATTCATCAACGATAACAAGGGTGTACTTCTTTCCTGCTCTGGTCTGAACATTCACTGGTCCAAAAAGGTCCATGTGAAGCATGTGAAGAGGTTCAGTTATACTAAAGCTTTGTTTTATCTTGAATGAAGCTCTTTTCTGCTTACCCATTTCACAACCTGGACATGGCTTGTCTTTGTTGAAAGACATAGAGGGTATCCCATCAACAATTTGTTTTCTAGACAACTTATTAATATTTTTGAAGTTCAGATGGGATAATCTCTTGTGTCACAGCCAGTTTGTGTCTTCATCTGCCTTTGAGTAGAAACATTGTTCAGTGGTAGAAGGATTCATATCAATGACATAAATGTTTCCCTTCCTTGGTGCAATCAGTACCACCTTTCCATCTCTGTTGAATATGGTGCCTTGTGAAATATCAAATAAAACCTTGAAGCCATCATCACACAGTTGACTGACACTGATCAGGTTATATTTCAAACCGTTCACATATGCAACACGTGTGAATTTGACTTGACCATTATTCACCATACCATATCCCTCAGTTTTTCCATTACCATCATTTCCAAAAACTATTGAGGGCCCCTCTTGCACCCTATATTCCTCTAGCAGGGTTTGATAACCAGTCATGGTTCGGCCAGCAGCACTGTCCAGAAACCATATATTCTTCTTTCGGTCTCCCTGCACACAAACAAAGATTAGTTCTTTTGGGAACCCATCTTTGGATGGGTTCACTAGACTCTCCCTTAGTAGTCTCAGATTTCTTTGGTTCATAAGGAACAGAAGGATCAAAGGGGATCTCAGTCATAATTTCAGATGACATAAAAGCAATTGGTTTGATGGGGTTTTCAACCTTTTTCTTTTCAGATTTCTGCTTGATTTGCTTAGAAAAAGGTTTTGTATTTTGTTTAGGTTGAAGAAAAGGAGTTTCAACATTTTTTAAACGTGCATTACAACTCTGCACTTGTCTAGCCAATAGTTGAAATTGACTTTCTAACCTTAACAAAATTGATTCTTCATTTGACACCTGAGCCTTACCTGAATCTGAGGTAGATGGCTCAGTAGGGGAGATATTCTTCTTCTTCTTAAGGTTTTTAGGAACCTTAGATGAAGTCTGAGGGGATGGCTTTTTGGATTTAGCCTTCCTTTCTGAAATAGTTGTCTGAGCTATTTCAGATTTACCCTCAGATTGTTCCTGGGCTTTATTAGTTACAGTTTTCTGCTTGCCAACTTTAGGAAAAATGATTTCAGGCTTTATTTCCTTTGGAAGTGCATCTAAATCAGTGATTATGGATGCCAAATGAAGATCACCAGACTCATATGCTGCTCTTTGTGATGCAAAAGTATTTTTAATTGCAGCATCTGGCCTTGGTGCTTTCATCCAAGATTTAATAATTGCTTGTTCTTTTTCAAGGATGGATTTTAATTCTTCCTTTTCCAATTCTAAAGTTGCAACCATAGACTGATAACTTTTTAGAGCCAATTGAACATCTTTCAGTTCTTTCAGTCTGGCATGACTGGCGTTTAGTTCAGAAGCATTATTTTCAAACATTTTTTAAACGTGCATTACAACTCTGCACTTGTCTAGCCAATAGTTGAAATTGACTTTCTAACCTTAACAAAATTGATTCTTCATTTGACACCTGAGCCTTACCTGAATCTGAGGTAGATGGCTCAGTAGGGGAGATATTCTTCTTCTTCTTAAGGTTTTTAGGAACCTTAGATGAAGTCTGAGGGGATGGCTTTTTGGATTTAGCCTTCCTTTCTGAAATAGTTGTCTGAGCTATTTCAGATTTACCCTCAGATTGTTCCTGGGCTTTATTAGTTACAGTTTTCTGCTTGCCAACTTTAGGAAAAATGATTTCAGGCTTTATTTCCTTTGGAAGTGCATCTAAATCAGTGATTATGGATGCCAAATGAAGATCACCAGACTCATATGCTGCTCTTTGTGATGCAAAAGTATTTTTAATTGCAGCATCTGGCCTTGGTGCTTTCATCCAAGATTTAATAATTGCTTGTTCTTTTTCAAGGATGGATTTTAATTCTTCCTTTTCCAATTCTAAAGTTGCAACCATAGACTGATAACTTTTTAGAGCCAATTGAACATCTTTCAGTTCTTTCAGTCTGGCATGACTGGCGTTTAGTTCAGAAGCATTATTTTCAAACATTTTAGGCTTTCTGAACGCACTGTCTCAACAAATGAGATGTCAGCCTCTAAAAGAACCAAAAGGTCCAGTTTGTGTTCCTCATTATTTTCAAAGCCAAAATTACTGACCTTTTTCATTACAATATCCACCCAGCGACCAGATTCAACATCGGATTTGACCAAATGACCTTGATCTTCTTGTGCCATGAAACACATGTCCCTAACTTCTTCTTCATCATCAGATGATTCATCAGATTCTTCCCATTTTTCAGTTTTGGCAATCATACAACTGTTGCTTGAGTTGTCTTGTGCCAGAAGAGCCATATGTGCCTTTAACTTCTTGTATTTGGCCTTATAGCTGTCGTCAGATTTCTGAAAAATAGAATGGTTAGGAGCAGATTGTGATGATGATGGTTGACTAGATCTGCATTCCTTCATGAAATGTCCATTCTTGCCACATTTAAAGCATTCAAGATTAGACTTGTCAATAGAAGCGCTGGAAGCAAAAGGTTTGCCAAATCGATTTGATTTGGCCTTAAAACGATTGAACGTTTTAGCCAGCATGGCAACCAGATCATCATTGTCATCCTCATTACAATCATGAGTAACATTACCAGAGACACCAGTTTTTAACATTTCAGAAACCATCTTCTTCATCGAGTCAGAAATGTTACTCTCAGAAGATAGTAGAGCAGTACTATGTGGTTCAGAATACTGAACCATACCAGAACTGGTAGAAACATGATTCTTGGCATCCTGCTCAGCCAAAGCTCTCTCAGCTTTGTTCTCTTCAGTATATCTGAAGGCTCCATAAAGGGAAGCAAGAGTGTGACTGTGCAAAGTTTTGCCTTGTCTCAAGACCAAGCTTAAATTTTCCCATTTAGAAGGTAAAATGTCACAAAATTTTTCCAACAAAATTTCTTTATCTTTGGTTACACCCAGGGCTTTTAGTTGATTTACCAGATTTGTAAATCTGATGTAAGTTTGAGTTAAAGTTTCCCCAGGGACAGCAAAGAAAGACTCATATCTTTTGTTTAAAGCAACTTTTCTTGTGACAATTGTCTCATTTGTGCCTTCAAACTGTGTCATTAGTTCCTCCCACATTAATTTGGAATTTTCAAGTAAAACAAGAGTGGGCATAAGGGTTTCAGGAACTGCATATAAAATCATATTTTGTAACTTAGTGTCAAGGTCTACAAGTCTATGATCTTCCTCAGACCAATGATCCTTCTCCTTAGGTGACAGCCTAGGAGTCCCATCGGTATTTCTGACAACAATAGAAGCATTCATGGGGACAAAGGGTCCTTCTTTTAAGATATCGGACAAATGTCTTTCAACACCAGCAATATACTTTAGCATGCATGCTTTCCATGTTTGAAAGTTTTCACTGTTCCCATCAAACTTGGGAACATGATTATTTGGAAAGTGTACGTGTACATTATGCGATGGTATATTATTGTTGATGATAGGGGTGGAGTAGTCTTATTAGGGTCAGGACGTTCTTGTTGAAAGTCAGCCATCTATGCAGATCAAAGGTTAAAGAATTGATATAATTCAACCTTGCTGCTCTGATACCAATTGTGAGTCCCAAATATAGACTGATAACTTTTTAGAGCCAATTGAACATCTTTCAGTTCTTTCAGTCTGGCATGACTGGCGTTTAGTTCAGAAGCATTATTTTCAAACATTTTTCATTACAATATCCACCCAGCGACCAGATTCAACATCGGATTTGACCAAATGACCTTGATCTTCTTGTGCCATGAAACACATGTCCCTAACTTCTTCTTCATCATCAGATGATTCATCAGATTCTTCCCATTTTTCAGTTTTGGCAATCATACAACTGTTGCTTGAGTTGTCTTGTGCCAGAAGAGCCATATGTGCCTTTAACTTCTTGTATTTGGCCTTATAGCTGTCGTCAGATTTCTGAAAAATAGAATGGTTAGGAGCAGATTGTGATGATGATGGTTGACTAGATCTGCATTCCTTCATGAAATGTCCATTCTTGCCACATTTAAAGCATTCAAGATTAGACTTGTCAATAGAAGCGCTGGAAGCAAAAGGTTTGCCAAATCGATTTGATTTGGCCTTAAAACGATTGAACGTTTTAGCCAGCATGGCAACCAGATCATCATTGTCATCCTCATTACAATCATGAGTAACATTACCAGAGACACCAGTTTTTAACATTTCAGAAACCATCTTCTTCATCGAGTCAGAAATGTTACTCTCAGAAGATAGTAGAGCAGTACTATGTGGTTCAGAATACTGAACCATACCAGAACTGGTAGAAACATGATTCTTGGCATCCTGCTCAGCCAAAGCTCTCTCAGCTTTGTTCTCTTCAGTATATCTGAAGGCTCCATAAAGGGAAGCAAGAGTGTGACTGTGCAAAGTTTTGCCTTGTCTCAAGACCAAGCTTAAATTTTCCCATTTAGAAGGTAAAATGTCACAAAATTTTTCCAACAAAATTTCTTTATCTTTGGTTACACCCAGGGCTTTTAGTTGATTTACCAGATTTGTAAATCTGATGTAAGTTTGAGTTAAAGTTTCCCCAGGGACAGCAAAGAAAGACTCATATCTTTTGTTTAAAGCAACTTTTCTTGTGACAATTGTCTCATTTGTGCCTTCAAACTGTGTCATTAGTTCCTCCCACATTAATTTGGAATTTTCAAGTAAAACAAGAGTGGGCATAAGGGTTTCAGGAACTGCATATAAAATCATATTTTGTAACTTAGTGTCAAGGTCTACAAGTCTATGATCTTCCTCAGACCAATGATCCTTCTCCTTAGGTGACAGCCTAGGAGTCCCATCGGTATTTCTGACAACAATAGAAGCATTCATGGGGACAAAGGGTCCTTCTTTTAAGATATCGGACAAATGTCTTTCAACACCAGCAATATACTTTAGCATGCATGCTTTCCATGTTTGAAAGTTTTCACTGTTCCCATCAAACTTGGGAACATGATTATTTGGAAAGTGTACGTGTACATTATGCGATGGTATATTGTTGTTGATGATAGGGGTGGAGTAGTGTTATTAGGGTCAGGACGTTCTTGTTGAAAGTCAGCCATCTATGCAGATCAAAGGTTAAAGAATTGATATAATTCAACCTTGCTGCTCTGATACCAATTGTGAGTCCCAAATATAGATGATAAACTAAACCCGACTGGCAAGTACAACTAATCTTGATGGACAAGTTAAGTTTACGATCCAGATATGGATAACAAGAAACAATTGACTTAAAGTAAATAACAAGAACTGAATGGCAGAAACTATATAAAGATATATATAAGTATAATCAAGTATGTAGCATTGAGACACGTTGTTTTCTTTTCAATGTATTTGATTTATTGATATATAAACAAATACAAGGATTGTTGCGGAACAAAGATAAACACCCAAGTGTAAGTATCTAAACAATCCCGAAAAACAAGTGATCTAAATAACTTGGAAATACTCGTAAGTTTACTTAGAGTATATCTCACAAGTTGCAATGCTAAAGTTTCAAGCACTTTGCAAGTTGTGAGAAGACTTCATATTTATAGACCAAGTTCATGATGACATGGACAAGATCGTATAAAAGTGGTTGTGAGCATTTAAGGAATTAAACCTAATTCCTTACATGCTTGTACTAGGAAGAGTATATAAGTCAGTTGATGTGACTTATAGTACTATGTTCCAAACCTATACTTTTACCTTGTACCTTTTATTAATAGATAAATCTATTAACTGGGTAAAGGTATGTAAAGTAAAAAGTCTTCCTCGTAATCAGTGTAAAGTGTTGTAAATACTTTACACTGAGATGCTTCAGTCTTCGATCTGGTAGAATCACTCTTTGCTCGCTTCTGATATGATTCTCTTCTTCATACTTCAGTCTTTGACTTCAGATTGAATGCTTCAGATTTATCTTGATCTGAACTGAAGTGAAGCTTCAGTGAAGTAATTCTGAGACGGCTCAGAATTCTGTACAAACGTTTTCACTGAACTTCAAGCTATTTCTGAGCAAATTATACTTGGTCGATTTCCGACCTAACACTTCTTTTCATGGTTGTTTATTTTGCTGGATTTTGTTGGTATCCTCCATTGTCATTAATTCTTCTTTCTCTTCTTTTCTGATGCTTCTGTTGCGCGACATCTTGAGTTATCCTATAGGGGTGTCGGCTTTCGAAGGTTCAAACATTTGATTCCTCAAATTTGATTTTGGCGAGGACCTTTGATTTGTCTTATGGCAGTCGCCTTATGACGTTATTGTCTTATGGCAGTCGCCTTATGACGTTATTGTCTTATGGCAGTCGCCTTATGACGTTATTGTCTTATGGCAGTCGCCTTATGACGTTATTGTCTCATGGCAGTCGTCTTATGACGTGGTTGTCTTATGACAATCGCCTTATGACGTTATTGTCTCATGGCAGTCGTCTTATGACGTGGTTTTTTGCTTTATGGAAGCGTTATCGGGCGTCCCCTTAACTTCTCATAAAGTCTTTTATTATACATGTATATTTTACGCGCGTTTTTTGTGTTTTGATTGATCTTTGAAAGCTTTTTATTTTCGTAAAAATAATTGGCAGAAGGTCATTACATAGTAAAGTACCGATCTGCTTAGCTTTCGTTTGTTGCTCCGCATTCATCCGGAGTCTTTGGTCACGGAGCTGGCTGTTCCCTGGGTATAACTGTATCAGTCTTCCCATTGCCGGTGCTGCTACGTGTTCTTCCCAGATTGGGATCTTGTGCTGGAGGTCGGGGGGGGGGGGGGGGGGGGGGGGGGGGGGGGGGGGGGGGGGGGGGGGGGGGGGGGGGGGGGGGGGGGGGGGGGGGGGGGGGGGGGGGGGGGGGGGGGGGGGGGGGGGGGGGGGGGGGGGGGGGGGGGGGGGGGGGGGGGGGGGGGGGGGGGGGGGGGGGGGGGGGGGGGGGGGGGGGGGGGGGGGGGGGGGGGGGGGGGGGGGGGGGGGGGGGGGGGGGGGGGGGGGGGGGGGGGGGGGGGGGGGGGGGGGGGGGGGGGGGGGGGGGGGGGGGGGGGGGGGGGGGGGGGGGGGGGGGGGGGGGGGGGGGGGGGGGGGGGGGGGGGGGGGGGGGGGGGGGGGGGGGGGGGGGGGGGGGGGGGGGGGGGGGGGGGGGGGGGGGGGGGGGGGGGGGGGGGGGGGGGGGGGGGGGGGGGGGGGGGGGGGGGGGGGGGGGGGGGGGGGGGGGGGGGGGGGGGGGGGGGGGGGGGGGGGGGGGGGGGGGGGGGGGGGGGGGGGGGGGGGGGGGGGGGGGGGGGGGGGGGGGGGGGGGGGGGGGGGGGGGGGGGGGGGGGGGGGGGGGGGGGGGGGGGGGGGGGGGGGGGGGGGGGGGGGGGGGGGGGGGGGGGGGGGGGGGGGGGGGGGGGGGGGGGGGGGGGGGGGGGGGGGGGGGGGGGGGGGGGGGGGGGGGGGGGGGGGGGGGGGGGGGGGGGGGGGGGGGGGGGGGGGGGGGGGGGGGGGGGGGGGGGGGGGGGGGGGGGGGGGGGGGGGGGGGGGGGGGGGGGGGGGGGGGGGGGGGGGGGGGGGGGGGGGGGGGGGGGGGGGGGGGGGGGGGGGGGGGGGGGGGGGGGGGGGGGGGGGGGGGGGGGGGGGGGGGGGGGGGGGGGGGGGGGGGGGGGGGGGGGGGGGGGGGGGGGGGGGGGGGGGGGGGGGGGGGGGGGGGGGGGGGGGGGGGGGGGGGGGGGGGGGGGGGGGGGGGGGGGGGGGGGGGGGGGGGGGGGGGGGGGGGGGGGGGGGGGGGGGGGGGGGGGGGGGGGGGGGGGGGGGGGGGGGGGGGGGGGGGGGGGGGGGGGGGGGGGGGGGGGGGGGGGGGGGGGGGGGGGGGGGGGGGGGGGGGGGGGGGGGGGGGGGGGGGGGGGGGGGGGGGGGGGGGGGGGGGGGGGGGGGGGGGGGGGGGGGGGGGGGGGGGGGGGGGGGGGGGGGGGGGGGGGGGGGGGGGGGGGGGGGGGGGGGGGGGGGGGGGGGGGGGGGGGGGGGGGGGGGGGGGGGGGGGGGGGGGGGGGGGGGGGGGGGGGGGGGGGGGGGGGGGGGGGGGGGGGGGGGGGGGGGGGGGGGGGGGGGGGGGGGGGGGGGGGGGGGGGGGGGGGGGGGGGGGGGGGGGGGGGGGGGGGGGGGGGGGGGGGGGGGGGGGGGGGGGGGGGGGGGGGGGGGGGGGGGGGGGGGGGGGGGGGGGGGGGGGGGGGGGGGGGGGGGGGGGGGGGGGGGGGGGGGGGGGGGGGGGGGGGGGGGGGGGGGGGGGGGGGGGGGGGGGGGGGGGGGGGGGGGGGGGGGGGGGGGGGGGGGGGGGGGGGGGGGGGGGGGGGGGGGGGGGGGGGGGGGGGGGGGGGGGGGGGGGGGGGGGGGGGGGGGGGGGGGGGGGGGGGGGGGGGGGGGGGGGGGGGGGGGGGGGGGGGGGGGGGGGGGGGGGGGGGGGGGGGGGGGGGGGGGGGGGGGGGGGGGGGGGGGGGGGGGGGGGGGGGGGGGGGGGGGGGGGGGGGGGGGGGGGGGGGGGGGGGGGGGGGGGGGGGGGGGGGGGGGGGGGGGGGGGGGGGGGGGGGGGGGGGGGGGGGGGGGGGGGGGGGGGGGGGGGGGGGGGGGGGGGGGGGGGGGGGGGGGGGGGGGGGGGGGGGGGGGGGGGGGGGGGGGGGGGGGGGGGGGGGGGGGGGGGGGGGGGGGGGGGGGGGGGGGGGGGGGGGGGGGGGGGGGGGGGGGGGGGGGGGTGCTGCTACGTGTTCTTCCCAGATTGGGATCTTGTGCTGGAGGTCGGGTGGTTGGAGTCTTATCTGTAGACTATTCTTTTGTATTGCCCGTAGCTCTCTTTCTGAGGGCCGATCTGGCGCTTATTTGGACTCCGACTTCATCCCGACCCCGTTTGTCAAACTTTTGTCTTGATGTCCCCGTATTTTACTGGACAATTCCTTCCGTATGACGGGGGTTTGTGCTTGCGGAGGATCTTTTAATAAATTCCCTATCCCTGTTTTTGGCGCTTCCCCATCTATCTTCCTTTCCAGGTGCTGCAGTTTCCCAGCAGTTATTGCGTCTTCTATAGCCTCTGGAGATTTCGACACGAATCTGTGTCGTGCCCGTAGTCTTTATGAAATGAGCAATATTTTCCTCGGTCCCTCTTTAGGGTTGTTAATTTTGGTGGTGCTGGGAACGTTTGTGTTGCCCATTCCGTCGCAAGGATTTCCTTTGGTGATTTCGTTAGATCTAGCAAAATTATTTTCTTGCCTTCCCTTGCTTTGCTTTCCCATCTCGGATTATCGGAGGGGTCCTCGTTTCTATTATCCGATGAATCTCTTTTCCGTTTTCCTGGGGCGTATTCTGTCCCGGTTATTCCTTTGACATCAATCCAGGTGTGAGCTTTAATTGTTAATTCATCGTATGTTTCCGGCAGGTTCGTTGTGAGGTGTTCGACTAGTTCTACTGCTTGGAGACCATGAATGAGTCGTGATATTCTCTGGCTTTCCGGTAGCCCACTTATTTCCTGAGTTTCGTGTGTGTATCTTATAATGAAATCCCTAAGCGTTTCCTCACCTTGTCGTTTTATGCTGTATGCTGACACATGCGTCTTTCGGTGTTTCTTCTGCTCATTGAATTGTAATCTAAACTTTATTTTCAGGGTCTCGAAATTATTTATCGAACCTGCCGGTAGGCTATCGATCCATTCCCTCGCATCGTTGACTAAGGATAGGAGAAAGCACGGCAGGTGGTTGGCATGTCCCATTTCTGGATCATTGCTGTTCCAATAAACTTTTTTAAAAATCATCTGGGTCTCCCTTACCGCCATAGTATTCTAGATTCTGAGGGTATTTCACGTTTGCTTGCACCGGGTGGTTTTGTATGTCACTACTAAATGGGCTGCTTGCGCTTGCCAGATGTGCCATGTATCTGGATTTAAATTTGGGCAGGGAGGTTTCCGGTCATCTTCTCCGCTAGTTACTCCTGACCCTGTTTTTAGTCCGGGCTGACTCTGGGTTTGATTTCCCTGGGTTTCTCCGTTAAGCCCGCCTTCCGGATTTCCTGCTTGGATATTTCGTACTTCAATCTTGCTGGATCCCCTTGTGCGTTCTGGGAGCTATGTCTCGTGAGGGAGTTCCACTCTGTTTCGTCCCGGCTTTCATCTGCAGTGTAGGTGTGAGAAGCTACGGGTTCAGGTTCGTACACCTGGCCCGTGTCCCTCAAACGCCTAATTATTGCGCATAGCACATCATAGTTCGCTTATAGATATGCGTCGGTGATCTCTTTATCTACCAGCGTCGTGCCCCGATTTCCAGGTTGGTGTGTTATTTTTGCTCGCGACATGTCTATCGGGAAAGTAGCCGCAAGTGATTTTACCCTTTCCGGGTCAGAGGAGATGAGGTTTAACCCATATTCGTCCTGCATTCGAAGCCTTACAAGGGTGAGATCGTCCGGCCCCCGTAATGGTGATATGGTCTCGGCATTGACTTGACCCAGTGGTCTTGGCGTGATTCCATCGAGATATTGGTCCTGTGGTCTTGTCGAGGGCTTGTCCCGGCCCGTGCTTCGTAGCCCTGGTACGAACCTATCCTGATCTCGGCCTCGTAGCCCTGGTACGGACCTATCCTGGTCTTGACCTCGCGGCCCTGGTACGGACCTATCTTGTCTGACCTCGTGCCCTGATACGGACCTATCTTGGTCTTGACCTTGTGGCCCTGGTACGGACCTATCCTGATCTCGGCCTCGTAGCCCTCGTACGGACCTATCCTCGTCTTGACCTCGCGGCCTTGGTACGGACCTATCCTGGTCTTGACCTTGTGGCCCTGGTACGGACCTATCCTGGTCTTGACCTTGTGGCCCTGGTACGGACCTATCCTGGTCTTGACCTCGTGGCCCTGGTACGGACCTATCCTGGTCTTGACCTGTTGATCTCGTCGTTACAGGCACATCATTGCTAATCCGTCCATGTGATCCGCAGCCTGTCAGCGCTGGCATTCCGCCTAGGTTTTCCAGGTCGCTTGAGGTTGTCACATCTCCTTCATGCAACCTGTTTTTTGTTGGAGTATTTACGGGCACCTGTAAAATTCTTGGATTCCTGTGGACTGGCTCGGGCTTCTGGACCTGAAGGTATAATGTCATAGGTGTAGATCCGCCCGGGTTTCGGCCGAGCGTGGGGTAGCTCTGGGTTCGTCTTGCGAACCCGGTATCCCTTCAGCTGTTAAAATTCCACCATCGACAGCGGCGGTCGTTCTTCTCGGGGATGTTTGAGGCTCCCTGGTGTTATGAGAACCTGATAAAGGGTTGATTTATCGTTCGGCCATTGCAGCTGATTATTCTGATTGTGGGTGTAACATCCGTGAATTTTGACCCGTTGACTTTTTGTGTAAATTGACTAACAAACTTGTTAAATGAAAAAATTGGGCCCATTTGTGATTATATGACTATGTGGTATGTTAGTCGGGTCGTTAATATGTCTGTTTGGCGCTTAATGGTGTAATCGATTGTAATTTTGGCTTATAAAGGGAAACGGGTCGACCCATGGGTTGTCCATGACCCATGAGCCTACTAGTGACCCATTTCCCCTTATCCTCTCTTTTCTCTCTTTTCTCTCTTTTCTCTCTATCTATCTCTTCTATTCTCTCTCAAGTAAAAGCACCACCTCTTATTCTTCATCATTTCTTGCATCAACATTGTGTTTGAAACTACCATAAAACAAGAATCATAGCCATCTTCATCTCGTTTGCTTCCTATTGGAGAATCAAAAGCCAAGTTCTTGCATTTTACCCATTTTGACCTAATTTTGGGTTCTAGCTCAAGGAGGAGTTTCGGTAAGTCTAATTCATCTCATTTGTACCTACTTATGTTTGTTTATTGCATTTCTAGTCATCTTGAACATTTACAAGTCCTAAATCGGCTTAAATTTTGTTTTGGGTCAAATTAGGGTTTAATTAGGGTTTGAATGATTTGGATGTGATTATGATGTTATGAATCGAAACTAAGATAGGGGTTATGTTTATTTATGTTGAAATATGTTTGTATAAGCTTCAAAATGAGTCTTGAAACATCACTAGTCGATTTGGTGATCAAAAATGGAGTTTGGGTTGAGTTTGGTTCGTGTTTGGGGTGTTTTGGAACTGATCTGGGCACAGGTGCGCCGCACCTCCTCCTTGGTGCGCCGCACCAAAACCTGGACTGGGTTCCCTGATCATTTTGTGCGCCACACCTCCTCAATGGTGCGCCGCACCTTTCCTCCAGTGCAGCAAAACCTATTTTAGTTTGAAAGGTCGTAACTTTTGATCCGTAAGTCCAAATAAGTCGTATGACCTATCGTTGGAATCGTGAGAGAGTCTAGTTTCCAGTAGTAACACTTTTTTTGTATGAATCTTTTCTCATTTCTAAAAAGGTCGAGTCAAATGCGTCTTGTTCCTACTCGTTAAAATTGTAAAGGTGTTTAGGGTCTGTGACTTGACTTAATTGTGCTAAACCAACTTGTTTATGATTGTAGAGTTGACTTTACGGTATTATGATGTATAATTATAGGTTGTGGACGTGTGGATCCTATTACTCGTTTGTAATCTTATACTAGCTTCTTTGCCGGTCAAGGTGAGTTTCGTATCTCCCTACTCGCTTGAGATTCGGGCTGAAAAGTGTAAACCTTGCGTGTTTACTTGCATTTATTGATTGATTGATTGATTGATTTGGTTTGAATGTTGGATTGTTGAGACGGTTATCACGCTTGAATGACTTGGTTTAAGTTTTGCTAAGTATTTCATTTATGTTAGGATAGACGTACATACATGGAAGTCGGTTATGCCTTCATTGGGTTTTAGATGTGGTGGGAAGGCTGCGGGTGACCCTATATATAAGCATCTGGACTCGAAGGAAGTAGAATCCTCTTAAGTGTATGTACGTATAGTTGGTTTAAATTGTGATTAATGGGCTACGATTGATGGTTATTGATTGTTGACTCATGTTTGTCGAATATTAATTACTGGTTCAAGTTCATAGTATATTGATTGTTGGTTCATGATTGATGCATTTACACATGATTGTAAGCATTGCATACATTGTTGATGACCCTCGGCAGGGGATTGCCGACATCCTGGTGTATAGATGTATGCACCCATTTTGGATGTAGTTCCTGACTCCGAGTATATAGACATATATATCTCGATGATTTTGAGATACAACCTTGTTCATTGTGATGACAGAAGGGTATCGTTGCATTGGTGACTGGCGTTCACGCATAAGATAGGCATGCTGACTTACTTATGCATTTGGTACTTGCATTTGATATTTATATCATTGAGCATTCATTTACACGCATTTTCGTACTTATGTAATCTTGTTGGATGGATATTGTTGTGTTACTTAGAGGCTCACTGTAAGTCACGTCTAGCCTCTACTTGTACATTAGGATTATTGTTTATGGTTCCTTGTGGACCATTGCTACGAACTCACCAACCTTGTGTTGACTATGCTTAGTACACTTTTCAGGTAATCAGGTTATCCCTGGACGTGGAGTTTAGTTGTTTGCTTGCTGTCAACCCGGGCTTGGACTTTATGGATCAAGGATTCATTTACCTTCTTTTGCATTACTTAGGATTAATTGCCATCTTTTGAATGCTCCTTTGTAGTTTTGATGGTTATTGCTCCTTTGTGTTTGATACTTGTTTCGTCCTTGAAATGGATTCACTGAATCTTTAATTGCATTTAGATCTTGTTCTATTGTAATTCCACCTTGTGCTATATGATTTCCGTAATATTTCAAGCCTCGGCTTGGGGTGTTACAGAATGGTGGCCCATGCGTGGTCGTAGAGAATTAGGCGGTTTGACCTAGACTACGGCTTAAGTTAAAACTCTTCATATAGCATGCATGGTTAGGAAATTTGTGTGCAACGTGAATTATGTGAATCCCCGTTTGAGTTCGTAGTTAAGACCACTTGTGTGATAGCTTGAATTCAATGTGATGAATGTGGATTGTAGTTAGTATGGGTTGTTGTTGTTAATTGTTGAAACTAATGTGATGATTTAGGGCAAAATGAAGGGATGCCATTAACTTGGTATAATATTGTGGCAACCCTAAAAGAACCCGATCAACTCTTTTATGGTTACCCGATATTATAGCAAGTTCATGACATCGTGGATTGCGCACGTGTGGCTTAAAGTATAATAAGGAACCAATATGCTTAATGGAAGTTGATTAGGTGGAAGGTTAGCCGTTGGTACACCTTGTATACATACCCGGTCAATAGCTAGAGAGCATATCGAATTCGGATTATACTTTGAATCATTCGTGTTAGTTGTTTGATTGCAGGATGTAATGAGCATGATTACTTGATGTTATGTTAAAAATAAAAAAAAAAAAAAAAAAACCTTATGATTCTAACACTTTTGCCTTAGCATAATGTTATGAAATGAGTATGTGGTATCGTATGAGAGCATTGACTACTTGTGTGACTAACATGTGAGCATTTGAGACTAACTCTCGGGTCAACGTGTCACTTATTTTATAGAAATGGTGAGACCAAGGAGAACCGGAACGAACTATAGGGCTGAAGAGGAAGAGCCTCAACCGGAAGTACAAGGAGGTAGGGGCCGTGGTAGGGGTCGTGGTAGAGGTCGTGGTAGGGGCCAAGGAAGGGGTCGTGGTGAAGTTCCTGAGCCAAATATGGCTGAGGTGATCGCTCAAACGATCGCCAATATCATGCCAACCATTATTGCTTAAGTCACGGCAAATCTTGGGCAAAACAATGGGCCTCAAAACAACGAAGCCCCAGAAAATATGAATAATGAAAATGCTCAACCTCATGCCGTAGAGGGTGAAGGAGAGGGACCAGTGGGAGTTAATATTGGAATGCCCATGAATAATCAATATGGTGGATACCGTCAAGGATGTATATTTAGGACTTTAAAAGTTGTGGGGCACCGGAGTTTGATGGAAGAGGTGGTCCCACGGAATGTATAAGGTGGTTTGAGGCGATAGAGGCGGTGATTGAAAGGAGTCATTGCACCTATGATGACCGGATTTCCTATGCATCCGGCATGTTTAGGCATGACGCCTTGAGTTGGTGGAACCAGGAAATAACGTTGGGCCGGACTCATAATTTGGAATGGATTGACTTCAAGAACAAAGTGAAAGCAAAGTTTTGTCCTCCGTATGAACTACAAAACTTAACCATTGAGTTTGCTAATCTCAACATGGAGGGAGCCGATTACAAGGGCTATGTTAGACGATTTCAAGAGTTGTCTACCCTCATTCCTCACTTGGTGGGTACCGAGCCTCAGGCCATCCAGAAGTTCGTTTTGGGCTTAAATCCTCAAGTCCGATCTTATGTAAACTCCAACATGCCTACTTCTTTGGCTAATGCGGTTAACCAAGCCGGAGTGTGACTGAAGATTTATTGAGAAGTGGTGTTTTGAGCAAATCCTCATCAAACAAGAGGAAAGAAGTGGGAGAGCCGAGCGGGGTAAAGAAAGTGGGGAAGTTTGACCCCAGAAATGCAAATAGGGGTAGGGTGATGGCGGCGGTGGAACCGGCTAAAAAGGCTTATTTTGGGCCTCATCCTTTCTGTGGGAGATGCAACAAGCATCATCCCGCCAATGCTCCATGTGGGGCATGCTTTAATTGCAATCAAGTCGGGCACGAAGCTAGAAATTGTAGAGCTCCAAGGGCGGGTCCAATGAATGTGGCTCCCGTTCGGGCCGTTCCTCCCCAGGGTAACCAAAGAAGAGGCGAATGTTTTGAATGTGGTAGCCGTGACCACTACCGTAATAATTGTCCTCGGTGGGTGGGACAACAAGTTCAAGTAGCCGTTCACCCCAATCAACTCCAAATGGTCGGGCCTAACCAAAACCGGGGCCCACAAGGCCATCAAGTGCAACCACGCAGCCGAGCCTTTGCGGCCAATGTAAATGAAGCCCGCATGATTACTTGATGTTATGATATATAAAAAAAAAAAAAAACCTTATGATTCTAACACTTTTGCCTTAGCATAATGTTATGAAATGAGTATGTGGTATCGGTATGAGAGCATTGACTACTTGTGTGACTAACATGTGAGCATTTGAGACTAACTCTCGGGTCAACGTGTCACTTATTTTATAGAAATGGTGAGACCAAGGAGAACCGGAACGAACTATAGGGCTGAAGAGGAAGAGCCTCAACCGGAAGTACAAGGAGGTAGGGGCCGTGGTAGGGGCCAAGGAAGGGGTCGTGGTGAAGTTCCTGAGCCAAATATGGCTGAGGTGATCGCTCAAACGATCGCCAATATCATGCCAACCATTATTGCTTAAGTCACGGCAAATCTTGGGCAAAACAATGGGCCTCAAAACAACGAAGCCCCAGAAAATATGAATAATGAAAATGCTCAACCTCATGCCGTAGAGGGTGAAGGAGAGGGACCAGTGGGAGTTAATATTGGAATGCCCATGAATAATCAATATGGTGGATACCGTCAAGGATGTATATTTGAGGACTTTAAAAGTTGTGGGGCACCGGAGTTTGATGGAAGAGGTGGTCCCACGGAATGTATAAGGTGGTTTGAGGCGATAGAGGCGGTGATTGAAAGGAGTCATTGCACCTATGATGACCGGATTTCCTATGCATCCGGCATGTTTAGGCATGACGCCTTGAGTTGGTGGAACCAGGAAATAACGTTGGGCCGGACTCATAATTTGGAATGGATTGACTTCAAGAACAAAGTGAAAGCAAAGTTTTGTCCTCCGTATGAACTACAAAACTTAACCATTGAGTTTGCTAATCTCAACATGGAGGGAGCCGATTACAAGGGCTATGTTAGACGATTTCAAGAGTTGTCTACCCTCATTCCTCACTTGGTGGGTACCGAGCCTCAGGCCATCCAGAAGTTCGTTTTGGGCTTAAATCCTCAAGTCCGATCTTATGTAAACTCCAACATGCCTACTTCTTTGGCTAATGCGGTTAACCAAGCCGGGAGTGTGACTGAAGATTTATTGAGAAGTGGTGTTTTGAGCAAATCCTCATCAAACAAGAGGAAAGAAGTGGGAGAGCCGAGCGGGGTAAAGAAAGTGGGGAAGTTTGACCCCAGAAATGCAAATAGGGGTAGGGTGATGGCGGCGGTGGAACCGGCTAAAAAGGCTTATTTTGGGCCTCATCCTTTCTGTGGGAGATGCAACAAGCATCATCCCGCCAATGCTCCATGTGGGGCATGCTTTAATTGCAATCAAGTCGGGCACGAAGCTAGAAATTGTAGAGCTCCAAGGGCGGGTCCAATGAATGTGGCTCCCGTTCGGGCCGTTCCTCCCCAGGGTAACCAAAGAAGAGGCGAATGTTTTGAATGTGGTAGCCGTGACCACTACCGTAATAATTGTCCTCGGTGGGTGGGACAACAAGTTCAAGTAGCCGTTCACCCCAATCAACTCCAAATGGTCGGGCCTAACCAAAACCGGGGCCCACAAGGCCATCAAGTGCAACCACGCAGCCGAGCCTTTGCGGCCAATGTAAATGAAGCCCGCAACAATCCCAACGTAGTAGCAGGTACCTTTCTCCTTAATGGTCACTTTGCCACCGTCCTATTTGATTCCGGGGCCGATTATAGCCTCGTGTCTTCTAATTTTGTTCCTTTGATTGATGTGAATCCTTGTGCTTTAAAATATGTGTTTGACATTGAAATGGTAAACGGGTCACTAACTAGGATTAGTCAAATACTTCGCGACTGTGTCTTGACTTTAGAAGATGTTGACTTCTTCATTGACCTCATGCCTCTTGACATTGGTAGTTTTGACATTATAGTGGGTATGGATTGGTTAGCGGCGTTAAATGCGACGATCGATTGTGGTGAGAGAGTTGTTAAGATACCTTTGACTAACGGTAGAATTCTTAGGGTTCAAGGCGAAATCTCCGATTCCTCTAATCCTAAAGTCTTTAGTGCTACCATCACGAAAGTAGAATTGAAGACCGTTCCTATTGTTTGTGAATTTCCCGATGTTTTTCCGGATGACTTGCCGGGGTTACCTCCAACTCGTGAACTAGACTTTCGTATTAATCTTATCCCCGAAGCCGCGCCCGTAGCAAAAGCTCCTTATAGACTAGCTCTAACCGAAATGCAAGAGCTACAAACTCAACTCAAGGAACTCCAAGAGAAGGGTTTCATTCGCCCTAGTCAATCTCCTTGGGGTGCTCCTGTTTTACGCTACCGGATGGGATCGAAGATTTTGTTGTTTATTGTGATGCTTCGGGGCAAGGGTTAGGTTGTGTTCTTATGCAAAGGGGTAAAGTCATTGCTTATGCCTCTCGTCAATTGAAGGTGCATGAGAAGAACTACCCGACACATGATTTGGAATTGGGAGCGGTTGTGTTTGCTTTGAAGTGTTGGAGGCATTATCTCTATGGCACCAAATGTGTGATTTATACCGATCACAAAAGTCTCCAACACATCTTCAACCAAAGTGAATTGAATATGAGGCAAAGGCGTTGGTTAGAACTATTTAGTGATTATGATTGTGACATCCGTTATCACCCGGGCAAGGCAAATGTAGTAGCCGATGCCTTGAGCCGAAAGGAGAGAGTGAAACCAAGACGGGCTAGAGCTATGAGCCTCACGGTAGGGCCGAATATTCGTGATCGGATCATTGAAGCCCAAATTCAAGCCACCCTACCGGAAAACTTTGGAAACGAGAACCTAGATGGCATGGAACAACAATTCGACCGGAAGAATGATAATAGGCTATACATGGTTGAAAGACTTTGGGTTCCTATTTTCGGTGACTTAAGAACACTTATTATGAATGAAGCTCACCTATCGCCTTATTCGGTCCATCCCGGGTCGGATAAGATGTACTTTGACTTGAAAGATTTATATTGGTGGCCGGGCATGAAGCGTGATGTGGCTAAGTATGTGAGTGAGTATCTTACTTGCTTACAAGTCAAAGCCGATCACAAGAAGCCACCCGGATTGTTGGTACAACCGGTGATGCCCGAATGGAAGTGGGAGCATATTTCAATGGACTTTATTACAAAACTACCGAAGACGAGAAGCGGTCGTGACACAATTTGGGTGATAGTAGATCGGTTAACGAAGTCGGCTCACTTTTTAGCCATTCGTGAAACCGATAAATTTGACACATTGGCTCGTTTGTACATCAAGGAAGTGAACTTTATCTAAGAATTTGTATTGGTGGCCGGGCATGAAGCGTGATGTGGCTAAGTATGTGAGTGAGGTCTTACTTGCTTACAAGTCAAAGCCGATCACAAGAAGCCACCCGGATTGTTGGTACAACCGGTGATTCCTATTGTTTGTGAATTTCCCGATGTTTTTCCGGATGACTTGCCGGGGTTACCTCCAACTCGGGAACTAGACTTTCGTATTAATCTTATCCCCGAAGCCGCGCCCGTAGCAAAAGCTCCTTATAGACTAGCTCTAACCGAAATGCAAGAGCTACAAACTCAACTCAAGGAACTCCAAGAGAAGGGTTTCATTCGCCCTAGTCAATCTCCTTGGGGTGCTCCTGTTCTCTTCGTCAAAAAGAAAGATGGGTCCTTCAAAATGTGTATCGACTACCGGGAATTAAACAAGCTCACAGTGAAGAACCGGTATCCCCTCCCAAGAATCGATGACTTATTTGATCAACTTCAAGGTGCTAAGCACTTTTCAAAAATCGATCTTCGCTCGGGTTATCATCAACTCCGGGTACATGAAGATGATATCCCCAAAACGGCTTTTCGCACAAGGTATGGTCATTTTGAATTCACCGTGATGCCTTTTGGGTTGACTAATGCACCGGCGGTGTTCATGGACTTGATGAACCGGGTGTGTCAACCATACTTAGACAAGTCTGTCATTGTGTTCATTGATGACATACTTGTATACTCGAAGACGAAGGAGGAGCATGTTGAGCACTTGCGTGAGGTGCTTGAACTACTAAGAAAAGAGAAGTTGTATGCCAAATTCTCCAAGTGCGAGTTTTGGTTGGAAGAGGTCCACTTCTTTGGTCACGTAGTGAGCAAGGATGGTATTCATGTGGATCCAAGCAAGATTGAAGCGGTCAAGAATTGGAGAAGACCCGAAACGCCATCTGAGATCCGTCAATTCCTTGATTGGCGGGTTACTATAGAAGATTTATTGAAAACTTCTCCCGTATTGCACAACCACTCACCCTCTTGACTAAAAAAGATAGAAACTTTGAATGGGGCAAAAAACAAGAAAATGCCTTCCAAACTCTTAAAGATATGTTATGTGACGCTCCTATTTTAACGCTACCGGATGGGATCGAAGATTTTGTTGTTTATTGTGATGCTTCGGGGCAAGGGTTAGGTTGTGTTCTTATGCAAAGGGGTAAAGTCATTGCTTATGCCTCTCGTCAATTGAAGGTGCATGAGAAGAACTACCCGACACATGATTTGGAATTGGGAGCGGTTGTGTTTGCTTTGAAGTGTTGGAGGCATTATCTCTATGGCACCAAATGTGTGATTTATACCGATCACAAAAGTCTCCAACACATCTTCAACCAAAGTGAATTGAATATGAGGCAAAGGCGTTGGTTAGAACTATTTAGTGATTATGATTGTGACATCCGTTATCACCCGGGCAAGGCAAATGTAGTAGCCGATGCCTTGAGCCGAAAGGAGAGAGTGAAACCAAGACGGGCTAGAGCTATGAGCCTCACGGTAGGGCCGAATATTCGTGATCGGATCATTGAAGCCCAAATTCAAGCCACCCTACCGGAAAACTTTGGAAACGAGAACCTAGATGGCATGGAACAACAATTCGACCGGAAGAATGATAATGGGCTATACATGGTTGAAAGACTTTGGGTTCCTATTTTCGGTGACTTAAGAACACTTATTATGAATGAAGCTCACCTATCGCCTTATTCGGTCCATCCCGGGTCGGATAAGATGTACTTTGACTTGAAAGATTTGTATTGGTGGCCGGGCATGAAGCGTGATGTGGCTAAGTATGTGAGTGAGTGTCTTACTTGCTTACAAGTCAAAGCCGATCACAAGAAGCCACCCGGATTGTTGGTACAACCGGTGATGCCCGAATGGAAATGGGAGCACATTTCAATGGACTTTATTACAAAACTACCGAAGACGAGAAGCGGTCGTGACACAATTTGGGTGATAGTAGATCGGTTAACGAAGTCGGCTCACTTTTTAGCCATTCGCGAAACCGATAAATTTGACACTTTGGCTCGTTTGTACATCAAGGAAGTGATATCTAAGCATGGAGTGCCGATTTCTATCATTTCCGATAGAGATGCCCGTTTCAAATCAAAATTTTGGGAAGCCTTTCAAAAAGCCATGGGTACTCGACTTGACATGAGTACGGCGTTTCACCCTCAAACGGATGGGCAAATCGAGAGAACCATCCAGACACTTGAAGACATGTTGAGGGCATGTGCAATTGATTTTGGTGGAAGTTGGGAAGACCATTTGCCGCTAGTCGAGTTTTCATACAACAATAGTTATCATGCTACCATTCAAATGGCGCCCTTTAAGGCATTGTATGGTAGGATATGTCGTTCTCCTCTAGCTTGGGCGGAAATTGGAGAAAGTCAACTTATCGGGCCAGAAATTGTGATTGAAACGACTAAGGTAATATCTCAAATTAAGGAGAAGTTGCAATTGACCCGTGAGCGTCAAAAGAAGTATGCCGATGTGAGGCGGAGACCGTTGGAGTTTGAAGTTGGTGATTTAGTACTTTTGAAAGTGTCACCTTGGAAGGGAGTCGTACGTTTTGTGAAGCGGGGAAAACTTGCACCAAGGTATATTGGTCCTTTCAAGATTCTTGAACGGGTTGGGAAAGTTGCTTATCGACTAGAATTGCCTCAAGAGCTTAACGGTGTGCATGATGTGTTTCATATTTGTAATTTGCACAAGTGTTTGGCGGATCCTACACATCATGTACCTATGGACGAAATTAGGGTTGATTCGAATTTGAACTTTGTTGAAGAGCCGGTGGAGATCTTGGATCGTCAAGAAAAGAAACTCAAAAGCAAACGCTACACGATTGTTAAGGTTAGATGGAATGCTAGACGTGGAGCCGAGTTCACTTGGGAGCGAGAGGATCACATGAAAACTAAGTATCCGCATTTATTTAGTAATTAGTGTTTTGTTAAATTTCGGGACGAAATTCTTTCAACAGGGGGATAATGTAACATCCGTGAATTTTGACCCGTTGACTTTTTGTGTAAATTGACTAACAAACTTGTTAAATGAAAAAATTGGGCCCATTTGTGATTATATGACTATGTGGTATGTTAGTCGGGTCATTAATATGTCTGTTTGGCGCTTAATGGTGTAATCGATTGTAATTTTGGCTTATAAAGGGAAACGGGTCGACCCATGGGTTGTCCATGACCCATGAGCCTACTAGTGACCCATTTCCCCTTATCCTCTCTTTTCTCTCTATCTATCTCTTCTATTCTCTCTCAAGTAAAAGCACCACCTTTTGTTCTTCATCATTTCTTGCATCAACATTGTGTTTGAAACTACCATAAAACAAGAATCATAGCCATCTTCATCTCGTTTGCTTCCTATTGGAGAATCAAAAGCCAAGTTCTTGCATTTTACCCATTTTGACCTAATTTCGGGTTCTAGCTCAAGGAGGAGTTTCGGTAAGTCTAATTCATCTCATTTGTACCTACTTATGTTTGTTTATGCATTTCTAGTCATCTTGAACATTTACAAGTCCTAAATCGGCTTAAATCTTGTTTTGGATCAAATTAGGGTTTAATTAGGGTTTGAATGATTTGGATGTGATTATGATGTTATGAATCGAAACTAAGATAGGGGTTATGTTTATTTATGTTGAAATATGTTTGTATAAGCTTCAAAATGAGTCTTGAAACATCACTAGTCGATTTGGTGATCAAAAATGGAGTTTGGGTTGAGTTTGGTTCGTGTTTGGGGTGTTTTGGAACTGATCTGGGCACAAGGTGCGCCGCACCTCCTCCTTGGTGCGCCGCACCAAAACCTGGACTGGGTTCCCTGATCATTTTGTGCGCCGCACCTCCTCTTTGGTGCGCCGCACCTGCTTGGTGCGCCGCACCTCCTCAATGGTGCGCCGCACCTTTCCTCTAGTGCAGCAAAACCTGTTTTAGTTTGAAAGGTCGTAACTTTTGATCCGTAAGTCCAAATAAGTCGTATGACCTATCATTGGAATCGTGAGAGAGTCTAGTTTCAGTAGTAACACTCTTTTTGTATGAATCTTTTCTCATTTCTAAAAAGGTCGAGTTGAATGCGTCTTGTTCCTACTCGTTAAAGTTGTAAAGGTGTTTAGGGTCTGTGACTTGACTTAATTGTGCTAAACCAACTTGTTTATGATTGTAGAGTTGACTTTACGGTATTATGATGTATAATTATAGGTTTTGGACGTGTGGATCCTATTACTCGTTTGTAATCTTATACTAGCTTCTTTGCCGGTCAAGGTGAATTTCGTATCTCCCTACTCGCTTGAGATTCGGGCTGAAAAGTGTAAACCTTGCGTGTTTACTTGCATTTATTGATTAATTGATTGATTGATTTGGTTTGAATGTTGGATTGTTGAGACGGTTATCACGCTTGAATGACTTGGTTTAAGTTTTGCTAAGTATTTCATTTATGTTAGGATAGACGTACATACATGGAAGTCGGTTATGCCTTCATTGGGTTTTAGATGTGGTGGGAAGGCTGCGGGTGACCCTATATATAAGCATCTGGGACTCGAAGGAAGTAGAATCCTCTTAAGTGTATGTACGTATAGTTGGTTTAAATTGTGATTAATGGGCTACGATTGACGGTTATTGATTGTTGGCTCATGTTTGTCGAATATTAATTACTGGTTCAAGTTCATAGTATATTGATTGTTGGTTCATGATTGATGCATTTACACATGATTGTAAGCATTGCATACATTGTTGATGACCCTCGGCAGGGGATTGTCGACATCCTGGTGTATAGATGTATGCACCCATTTTGGATGTAGTTCCTGACTCCGAGTATATAGACATATATATCTCGATGATTTTGAGATACAGCCTTGTTCATTGTGATGACAGAAGGGTATCGTTGCATTGGTGACTGGCGTTCACGCATAAGATAGGCATGCTGACTTACTTATGCATTTGGTACTTGCATTTGATATTTATATCATTGAGCATTCATTTACACGCATTTTCGTACTTATGTAATCTTGTTGGATGGATATTGTTGTGTTACTTAGAGGCTCACTGTAAGTCACGTCTAGCCTCTACTTGTACATTAGGATTATTGTTTATGGTTCCTTGTGGACCATTGCTACGAACTCACCAACCTTGTGTTGACTATGCTTAGTACACTTTTCAGGTAATCAGGTTATCCCTGGACGTGGAGTTTAGTTGTTTGCTTGCTGTCAACCCGGGCTTGGACTTTATGGATCAAGGATTCATTTACCTTCTTTTGCATTACTTAGGATTAATTGCCATCTTTTGAATGCTCCTTTGTAGTTTTGATGGTTATTGCTCCTTTGTGTTTGATACTTGTTTCGTCCTTGAAATGGATTCACTGAATCTTTAATTGCATTTAGATCTTGTTCTATTGTAATTCCACCTTGTGCTATATGATTTCCGTAATATTTCGAGCCTCGGCTTGGGGTGTTACAATGGGTGAGTTCGAAAAGAGGATTTTGTCCTGGAGGTCCCACGGATGGCGCCAATTTGATTGATCAAATAATCGCACTATGGCTCAACCGAAGGTGTGAGTAGGGTTTTGGGTGTTTATTGGCAATTCCCTTTCGGTCAGAGGGCCGAAGGCTGCTTTACGCCTTCGTATGGTGGTCTTAAGTCGATTTGTATGACTTAGGGTTTATTTATTTATTTGGAAGTCGAATATGATTATTATGTATGCCGTGCAATTCCTCCTCTATTTATATAGAGGGTAAAGTCTTGGAGAGGAAGATATGGATTTAGGGTAAATCTCTTCCTCTTATTCGTGATATCTTCTAAGTATGGAAGATATGTTTAGGACTCTTAGAACCGTGTCCTAGTTTATAGGGATGTTTGATTTCATTCCCTTATAGGGAGATTGGATAAGCATGGAAAGAATTCATGTGTATCCATTTATTATTTGTGATCATCTTTAGGGGCTCCGGAATTACGGAGGTATGTATCGTAGCTTCGGCTACGGAAACGTCTGTTTGGTATAATTTTTTAGTACCTTCGCTGCTTACGAAGGGTCCTTCATATCCAATCTTTTGTACGGAGGTAGAGCTCCGTATATGGTATATCATCAAAGCTTAATTAGTATCCAAAAAAGAGTTCGGGAGAAGAAACGAAGCATCCAAAAACCAAAGCTCCTTTGATCTCCGGTTAAAAAGGTACGCTATTATCTTATTTTTTATTTCCGGATTATTTATGAAGTCTAATATGATATTCTACATATAGACCGGGGGCTTGATGATATACCGTATACGGAGCTTTAACTCCGTATAAAAGATTGGATACGAAGGTCTCTTCGTAAGCAGCGAAAGTACTAACATATTGTACCAAGCAAACGTATCCGTAGCCAAAGTTACGATGTATACCTCCGTAATTCCGGAGCTCCCAAAGATGATCACAAATAACAAACGGATACACATGAATTCTTTCCATGCTTATCTGATCTCCCAAAAAGGGAATGAAATCAAACACCCCTAAAAACCTAGGACACGGTTTTAAGAGTCCTAAGATATCTCTTCCATACTTAGAAGATATTATGAAGAGAGGAAGGGATTTACCCTAAATTCTTATCTTCCTCTCCAAGACTTTACCCTCTATATAAAGAGGAGATGCCATACGGCACATCATCATCAACACATTCGACCCCCGAATCCCTAACTATCACAAACAAACCCTAAGCCTCATATCCAGGCTAGAGACAACAGCTATAGGCGTAAAGCGGCCTACGGCCCTCTGACCGGAAGGGAATCACCAACAAAACACCCAAAACCCCTCTCACACCTTCGGTTGAGCCATAGTGCGATTATTTGATAAAACAAATTGGCGCCATCCGTGGGACATTTGCTCTCAAATTCGAATCCATTCACGATCAAAAAAGCATTATGTCAAAACTTAATCCCTTTCCGGGACAACATGGGTCACATGTTGTCTACAATCAAGATGAAGGCAATGATGAAACCCTCCCAGTCAGAAGACCCAGCTCCCCAGACGAACAAAAAACCGGAGCGGGCCAGCAGCCGTCAGACGACCAGACAGCAGGCCGATTGACCTGCCAAATAATGGCACTGAGCAAAGCAACAGACAGCGATCTCGATATAAGGGAGAGTAATGTCGTAGAAGATACAGCTCCAGATCCAGAGGAAGGTACTGTATCGTACCTTGGGTGCACGACACGAGGTAACCCGTCACCAGTAGTGCAGGAGCGCAGGAAAGAAGACAGAAATCAGATCCAAGATGCAGAAGGCAATCCAACAGCAACAGATGAAATTGGCCAGCAGCTGGCCAAAAGAGATCTGAACAAAAAGAAGGAAACAGGAAGCAAAAATAAAGATGACTCCAGGACAGTAAAAAGCACAATGCCAACATACCCACCGTAACCGATCTATCAGGGAACCCCAGTTGGGATAACTGCAGTGGATGTTGTGCAGACAACGCCTGGGCTAGGGACATACCAAGCATCGAGTGCATATCCACCGTATTGCTCCGGAGGATATCTTTATCCCTACGGAGGACGGTATGTCCAGTACATGGGGACACCATGCTTCGGTGGAAGCTACCCAGGACATATGCAGGCGTCATGGTATTACCCGTACAATGTCGCAACCCCACTGTATCTTAAGGCAAGCTCAACATTCGGAGTCGAAAAAGAGAAGGTTGAACAAAAGGAACTAAAGCCTAAATACAAGGGGTCATGCGCGCAATTCACCAAAGATCTACGCCAACATGTACCTCTGTTGAAGATACTGGAAATCCAAGACCTACCTTGGTATGACGGCACCTCCGATGTCGAGGAATTCCTGAGGAGTGTCTACGAAACAGCCAAGGTGGAAGGATGGAGCGGTCCAGCAACTTGCCACGTCATCCTCTACCTCTTACACGGAAAGACAAGGGGGTGGCTCGAAAGCTTACCCGAGGAGAGTATACACGGTGTCAAAGACTTCAAATCCAAATTGAAGGAAGAGTTCGGCTCCCACCTATTGGCACATGACATCAAGCAGGAAGAGGATGAAGAGGCAGCAGATTTTCTGAAACGATATGGGGAAAACACTCGAAACTTGGTGCGTATATCAGAAGAAGAAAGGATATCCGAAGCCATACATGGTCTCCGGTCAGGAGAACTAATACGACATCTATGCCTTAGCAAACCAATGAGCTACCTGTAACTGATGGAGAAATTTCACGAGTGGAGGAGTGCAGAAGAAATAGCAGAAAAAGCTATGGCTAAATGAAAGTCCATGATAAAGCAGAATGGGAAGCAAAGTGAAATAATGGAGGATATAGCAAATGATGAGTTCTCTCCCACATGTAGTAGGACGAACAGCTACAAAAGAACAATAGGCAATCTCTGGAAAACTCCATCAGGAAACCTGTCATCAGAAGAAGTAGCGAAAACATTCGTCAGACCACTGCCGTTGTCTGGAAGGGGAACCAGAAACTTAGACAAATTCTGTTGTTTCCACAACGGATATGGGGATAGTACAGATTACTGCAGGGAGTTATTAAGGCAGATAGACAGCGCAGGCAGAGAAAACAAATTAGCACACCTGGTAAAAAGGAGCAGGCTAAGCTTTGACGAAGCAGAGCCAGGAGAGCACCGGAGGAGGATACTGTCGAACACCATAATCCAGAAAGGGACACAACACTATCACTTCGGTGAACTGAACGACAAGGTATCAACATACCCGGTGCTAATAAAAGTGAACATAGGCAGCGTATGCCTGAAGAATACGCAGGTAGATACAGGGAGCGGGCGAGATATAATCTACGAGAAAAGTTTCCTCCGACTGCCAAAGAAACTCCGAGAAACAATCAAACCACTGGATATGGAAGTGGTAGGATTCGCCAGTGAACGCATCCGCCCATTGGGAGAAATATGGTTGGACGCCACTATCGGAGGATACCCCTGGCGGAGAACAGCGAGGATCTTGGCAATCGTGATAAAAGCAAACTCGCCTTACGACATGCTCCTGGGAAGAGAAGGAATGAGAAAATTCCATATGATAGCATCAACAATACATGGTTGCGTACAGTACAAATCTCACGGGGGGATGCAAACAATACGCTCTTCATTTATTGAAGATATAAAGGGAGAGAGCTCCGTACCGTGGTACAAACGCAACAGAAGAATAATTCAGAAAGGACCCAGAGGACAGCTGGAAATTGCAGTAGAAGGGTCCTTCGCAGAAGAAGGGTCAGAATCATCCGGATCAACAAGGGAAGAAGAAACCCACATACTAAAGTCTCCGATAGGCATCAAGACCGGTTGGAGCATTATTCGCCCTCGGGATAAGCCAAACTAACGGAGCAAATATGGCAGCATAAAAGTAGCAGCTAGGAACAATACAAAAGAAATTGTAACTTCCTCCTGCCATGTACTTACAGGCTCCCAAAAAAATTATATAAAACGATCGTAATAACTTTTCTAAAATCGCATAATTTTTTTAAAATTTGAATAGTCAAGGGGACGCCCATAAGACTTTGAAAAAACCCATAAAATGCATAAGACACTCCTTCCTTATGATGGAAGTGCATAAGCATAAATGCATAAAACACTCTTTTAAGAGTGTATAAGCATAAAAGAAATAAAGAAGAAGAAGATATCATTTCGCAAAAATCAAAACATCAAAGTACATACAAAAGCAAGTCATCACATGCCCAAGGCATCAAAAAATATATGTACAGAGGATCAACAGTTCACATCCCTTGAGGCCTAAAATTAAAAAGATCAGCTACCGAAGCATCGGGATTTGAAGAAACTTGCTAGATATAAGGAAAAGAAATATTCCTTAGGGCCTCCTCAGCAGCAACAATCCTCTCCTCAGTGCCAAAAAGCCTCTCCCTACCCCTCAATACAACCTGCCCACGACTCTCCATACGAAAAAGTAATAAGGCTCTCGCATCAACCCGATTAGCCTCGATCAATTCATCAAGGCTCTGATCAAACTCAGGGCTTGCCATCAGCATACGGAAAACATGAGGAATAACACCAGAAATAACCTGGCGCATAGAGTTTCTTCTATTCTCCAACTCCAACTCCCTCGAAGCAATCCTCTCTTCCAAGTTGTTGATCACCGCAGATGGCCCGATAGTAGTGAGAGTGGCAATCCGCTCATGACCATCATCCAAACTTTGTGTAGCCAAGGACAGAGCTTCCTGGGCATCAGTGAGCTCCCTCCGCAAAGAACTAACTAAAGAAGCATCACCTCCGCTAGACTGAGCAGCCCTCAGAGAAGCCAACTCTGCCATGTGCCTCCGTAGGTCTTCCTCCAGAAAGTGCACCCTAGCACTACTAGCCGAACCAATCATACCAGAAGCGAAAAGAGCCTGATTGGTAATTCCAGCAAGCCTTTGAGCTGGCATGGTATCCAACAATACCCTCAAGTGATCAGGAACCAGCATATCTAAGCTCATCCGGCAAAGCTGTGGATCAGGCAATTCACTCTGAAGAGGAATCCCTAAAACATGAAGAGGTTCGGTCATAAACATAAAAGGGAAACAACAATTGAAAAAAAAACATAAAGAATCTAAAGCCACTTGCCAGTTGTGGTAGCTCCAGTTGTAGTAGCTCCAGTTTCTTCAGCAGGCTCTTTCCCAGACCTATGCCCAGGATCAGAAGTACCGGCTAAGAAAAGGAAAGGCACACACATCAGATTTATGCAGACATAAGCAACAGAACTAAGGGAAAACACACATACCGTGGTCAGCATTAGAAACTGGTGCAGCAGTGACAATTTCATCCCTCACCGGAGAAGGATCAAGAATAATGAAAAAGGACCTGCAGCCATAGGGTCCGCTGCACCGGATAGACCACCGCTCACCCTCTGCCTCTTTGGAGGAGGCTTGACAACACCAGCAAAATGAGGACTCTCCCCATCATCATCAGAAGAAGGCAGAGGCCTCCTACCAACAACCATGCCCTGAGGATTCATGGTCACAGCCTCCCTAAGTGTTAACTCTACAAACACAACGTAAAGACATCAGATGAAAATAAATAAGAAATTGGCAGAAAAAGTAACAAGAAGTGTAACATCCCAAACTTTTCGAGTTTGACTTATTGACTTGACCATTAGTCAACGTTAGGTTCGTTAAGTTTATGTGCCCTAAATGGGATTATGTGATTAAATGCTTATGCGTTTAATATAATATGATTAAAGTATGTTAAATGAAAGTAATTAAAGGAAAGTCATGAAAGTTAAGTGCTCGTTAAGTCGTTAAGTGTTTCAGTGAGAAAGTTAAGCCAACAAAGTAACGTTTAAAGAGTCGAAGGGCTTAAGATGGAATTTATTAAGGATGGCCAGGGGTTGTATGACAATTAGGCTACCCTAATTGTCATTCTCCAGATCTGGAGTGTGTGAGAAAAACCCCCAAGCAGCCCCCTTCCCTTCTCCAAGCAAGTTTCTCTCAAGATCCAATTGTTTCGGGCCGATTCGATCACGTTTTGTTTAGATCTTGGATCCTCTAAGTCATCTACATGTAATATAGGTAATATTATCTTTGAAATCTGATCTTATGAGTCTTAGTTGAGTTTTCAATCCAGGCCATGGGGTTTGGGTTGGGTTATTTGATTAAACGTTTACCGATTTCATGTTATTCGGTTGATTGAATGGTTGATTCATGTGGTAAAGGATTAAAGGATCAATTGATTGATTTGAGTCATCAAAAGTATCATTAAAAAGGGTCAATTTTATGTCCCCAGGTCGGGCTAAGGGTTTGAGATCGAATGGGTATCATTTGGAACAAGTTGAAAATTGAGTTGCTGGTCTGCACCCCAGGTGCGGCGCACCAAGGGAGTGGTGCGGCGCACCATAGCCCAGTTTTGGGAATTTGATTTTCTTAAGAAGCCCGATATGCGACGCACCAAAGGGTAGGTGCGGCGCACCTATAGGTGATCTGAAATTTCTGAAGGGTTGGTGCGACGCACCACTTGGCAGGTACGTCGCACCACATGCCCAGATTTCACAAAACATTTCGTTTAGCTTATATTTCAATCTTATACTCGTTCTAGGTTGTCGGGAGCACTTAGCAAGCACTGTAAGACCTACGTAACTCATTGTTTAGCTGTACCCAGGTAAGATAACATCTTTTACCACATGAGGGACAACAAAATATAAGGTTTTCATAAGTTAACTTCCCCAAATGAATGTTTGTATGTTTATATGTATTAGGGAATGAATGGGAGGTTACTATGGGAATGATTACGTTACCATTGATGATGAACGGTAAGCTTATGCATGCTACGATGAAATGATGATATGTTTATGTTATTAAATGATGTTATGATGAAACGTTGACATGGATCTTTTATGATATGATGATGTGATGTTAATATGCGATGACGATATGTTGATGCATATATGTTTTATGATTGATTGCATGGCTTGAACACCTAGTCACTAGACTTCTATAGGTTTGCCATGACACGTGCACGATTAAGGGCCCTAAAGTAAAGAAAGATGGATGTGATTAGTTTAGGTGAAAGTGTAGCCTAAGCTAATAAAAAGTAAAGAAAGATATACGTGATTAGTTTAGGTGAAAGTGTAGCCTAAACTAATATAATAAAGAAGTCTCGAGCATATGTAAAGTCTTGTGTTAAGCTTAACCCATGCTAGTTCTTCGGAGCTAGTGTGTACGTGGTCACATGGTGTGGGAATCTAGATACCTCCCCGTGGCATAGTTATGTATGAGTGTATCCGGGTGGAGTAACTAACCACTACACGCGCAAAGTTCAAACGGTATGCTCAGTTGGATTGACTTTGTCTTTCCTTAACAACGACGATGGACCACCGTAAGGTCTACCCATCTAGTCGGGTGTGAGGACTCCATGTAAGGTTTTATGACCACCTACACACAACCCCACATCCCTAAGTATGTGTGGCTTATGTCACATAGCCTATGTCGAGGCAAAAGAAAAGAAAGATAAGAAAGATAAGAAAAGAAAAGAAAGTAAAGAAATGTAAGAAAAGAAAGACGAAACATAAGGATCTATGATGTTAGGCACATTTAGGATTACGATGAATTCCTAATGTGTTAATTTATGTATGTTGCTTTAATGTTGATGTTATGTTCTTGTTGACGTGTGATATGATAGACACCATAGTATTGTGGTAATCTTAACGTGCTATGCCTAATATGTGATATTAACGATTATGAAAGGTTTTTGTATTATGTAAAGAATTGGCAACGTTTTCTTAAACTCATGTTATCTTATTTAGCTTTTAAAGCTAACACTTGCTCTTTTGAAAAACGTTGTTCCCTCAGGTTAAGCAGGTTGAGCTAGTGAAAGACTTAGCTTGGTGAGACAGGTAGTTTCTATGAAGAAGACATCTAGTTTCCCGCTTAGTCATTTATGTTAGCCTTGATGATTGGCTACTTTTAATATGACTTATGTATTGTTTTTATTGGCATTTATGTTGGTGCCACATCTAGATTATCTTACACTATTTTAATGATATGAATGCTGTAACACCACTTTTATAAATGAACTATCCATTAAGGGTTAGTTATGTTCTAAGGATTCTGTATTCCGCATTTTTAAACGCCGTTAGGCAAAAGTTTTTGAAAATCCAGATTTTAAAATGACGGGTGTTACAAGTTGGTATCAGAGAAATGGTTTAAGTGAACCAAGGACTATAGGTTGGCCATAGGAATTGGACTTAAACCGATAGATGACAAGATAGGCATAAGTAAGTATGCTTGGCCTTTGAGATGAAATGTTTTTAGGACGGGTTGGGATGAGTGAGAGTGTAGGATTAAGGCTTCATGTTCATTGATGTGTTTTATGTGTATACACTTGTTGTGTAGCCCTTATTCCTCTGTTTCTCGCGCTCCCCGTCGCCAAACTAATCTATTGCTATGAAAGACGTCCTGTGAAAGGTAAGGTGTTAATTCTTTATTTGAATTTGATAAACTTGTGCTTTATATTACGTGAGAAATTGTTGAGATGCACAAAAGTTGAAGGATTTGGGTAAAAAGAAGACGATACACAAATGTGGTAACGAACGTGTGAATGAAAGGATACGATTACAATTATGGTCCGGAACATAATTGCAAGCGTATCACGACACGAATGTGTTTGTATGGCCATGCTTGTGTTGACCGGTGTACAAAGTAATAAAGTTGGGGGATTTCTATGTATTGTATCCCTATTTGTTGGAAGTAAACACCGTGTTACAACTTTAGTGATGTTGATGCTGCAAGTGTGTGGAAACATGTGAAGATCGGTGGAAAGTGATAGCCGGATTAAAAGTATATGATGCTTATGATGGTAGTCAATGTCGTTGGGTCTACTAGTTTAAAAGAAATGGATTCGAAGTTTGAAGAGTAGAGTTGATGCTGGATACTTAAAGGATTATAAGTAGGTGACGCATAGAAGGGTTACCGGACACACGAATGAAAGGATATAGTTACAATTCCGGTCGCGAACGTAATTGTAAATGTATCACGACATGTGTGTGTTTGTGAGACTGTGTCTGTGTTGATCCGAATGAAGTGAAGATGAGAATGATGGAATCACTGAATGGTATCATATTTAACCACGCGAAGAGTAGACACGGAGGAATGAAATAAAGGAGGATGAAGTTGAGGCAAGTAAAGAAGTTAACACTACGGTTGATTGAACCTTTTAACCATGAAGCTCTTCTATTCTATGAACGCTATGATATGATGTGAAGCTACAATCAGGCTGTGAAGTGTTAACATTGTGCTTGGGTATAAGGAAAATGTTTAGGTTTCGTTTGAAATTATTTTTACTGATGATAGATGATATGCGACGCATGAACCATCCATGCGGCGAATATTCTGGCCTGTTTTGGGATTATGACCCATTTAATTTTGATTTCGCTACGGGACAATATGTGACGATCGGGACGAGTATCTTAAGGGCGAGGTAATTGCTATATCTCAAATTTTTGTGTAACGGTTGACTTGAGTCGTTAAGTCAACACCTTGCTACCGTTAAGTCTCTTAACGAGTTAATGCTTACGTGGGTTTATCATGCTATATGTGAGAGGCTTTAATGCCTTAAAGATATATACGTTTATGTGTTTAAGATGCCAAGATGTGTTTAATATGTCGATAGAATTCCCGGAGGACGATTAAAGCTATATATGTGTCGTATAGAAGTCTAGGGACCATTCTTGCCATTCCTGGAACTTCAAAACATGATTGGGAGTAATTAGGTAAGATTATTATCCCCTAATTCAGATTATTCATTCCTCCTAAGAACCCTAAACCGCTTTCTTTTTCTGGAATGATCCTCGTGCGATTTCTTGCGTTTTTGGGTGGATTAAAGATCAATCGGTGCACGTAAATGATCCGTTTACCATCCTCCAAGGTAAAGAACGAAATCTTTGCAGAATATGAGTCATATCCATCCATATATTTTTCCCATACCTGGACTTGTTGGGTAATGATGGATAATAAACGTTTTGTTGTTAAATTAGCGATTTCGGGTCATTCGGCGAATGTTATTGCAATCGATGTGTGTCATGAGATTTCCTACAGGTATGAAGTTGTTTCTAGTGTCATTTTAATGTTCAAATAGAACCAAGAAAGGGTTCACATCTGCTCTTGAAGTTTGATATGGATTCGATTGCGTTTGTGAGTCGATTAAGGTCATTCGGGTGTCAAACCCATTGTAAAATGAGTATAATGAATCTACGAATCAAATGAAGATTTCATAATGATAACTATGTCATAATTTGATGTGTATGAGCTGTAGGGGTCGTGGTGGCTTGACATGGATGTTGATGGAGGAAAATTGTTTGCAAAACAAAGAGTTTATTAGGTCTAAAAATTCAGTCATCTTGCAAAAATCATATCTTCCTCATATGAACGATTTAGGAGATGAATCTTACATTTCTGAAAACCTCTATGTGTCCCCTAAATTCTGTATGAACAAAGTTTCCAGTGATTTTGCCCAGAAATATGCAAAAAATGTCGATCTCCAGAAGTGGTCAGGTTACGGACGAATTCTGCAGACTTGTATTGCAAACGTCATATCTTATTCATTAGAGCTCTTCAAGAGTCAAACCTTGCATTTTTGGAAAGGTCTTCGAGTCTGATACATTTGTTAACAACTGAGTTTTGTCTCATCCGGTCATCTTATGACCCAAAAGTTGTACTTGAGGAGGCTTATGAACCGTGGTGACATGCTTATGTGGATGTCGCCTGAAATGTGATACGATCTAATATGATACGCGGTGTAGTAAGTCTTATACGTTGATGTGTGATAAGGGTTAAAAGCCAAGACCAGACACCGAAAGTTTTGTAGCTAAATAAAGTATTTAATGACCTTTTAACGGAAGTGTGAAGTCACGTTATCATGGACTAAGAGACGAAGTTGCGTGGGAAGTTAAAGGTAATGATATGACATGAGTAGTTGGTAGGAAAGTTGTTCAAGAATGCTTATCTCTTGGTGAGATATTACACTATTTCATTGGACAAGGAAGAAAGGATGTATGATAAAGAAGTGATCTTAAAGTGTGGAAGTTAATTGTTGAATGTTTCGAATCGAGACGGCCGTAAGGTAATTAATTCTTAAAGATGTTTGTCAAAGTATGAAAGAAATGGAGAACTCAAGTGATGCCTATCACCCTTAGATTGATGGGAAAGAGAAATGATGATTTAGAAACTTGGAACAGTCATATGATCGTGCGAAAGTGCGTTGAGATTTTCACATTCCATTGTTGAGTTCACATATAAGGACAACTACGATGTAAGTATGGAGGTCACTTCATGTTATGACCTGTTATTGAAAGGAAAGTTGTAGAGCCAAATGACATGAAATAGCAGCTCATAAAGTTAAAAATTATTGAATGAGTGTTTTGTTTAGCTCAAGATTGACTGAAGGTTTTGTGGTGAGCAAAGAAAGCTTATATTGAACAAGTGAGTATAATGGTTTAACCATAAGACTCTATGGAGGGATATGTTATGCATCGAAAGCCATGGCGAGTCGACCCGTTGTTCAAATGAATTATGTGAGTTATGGTAGCAATTTAATAAGGATACCTGTATGAAGGGATTAAACGCCAAATGAATAGCCTTCGCCAAATGTAATGTGGGTACTACTTATGAAGGTTGAAGAAATGAGTTGATTACTTGGTTTGATTTAAAGATTGAACCAAGAAATGACGAAACGGTTGAAATGGAAAAGTAAAGGTGGAAAAGACTATGTAAAACGCCGAATGAGTTTGGCTATGCTAAGTTAAAGAACAACTCAAGGAAATCCTGAAATGATATGATAAAGTTAAGGATACGGATAAGTTATTCATGTATGAGTGGCGAAATGATTCCGAGGACAGAATCCTCTTAAGGGGGAGGTAATTGTAACATCCCAAACTTTTCGAGTTTGACTTATTGACTTGACCGTTAGTCAACGTTAGGTTCGTTAAGTTTATGTGCCCTAAATGGGATTATGTGATTAAATGCTTATGCGTTTAATATAATATGATTAAAGTATGTTAAATGAAAGTAATTAAAGGAAATTCATGAAAGTTAAGTGCTCGTTAAGTCGTTAAGTGTTCCGGTGAGAAAGTTAAGCCAACAAAGTAACGTTTAAAGAGTCGAGGGGCTTAAGATGGAATTTATTAAGGATGGCCAGGGGTTGTATGACAATTAGGCTACCCTAATTTTCATTCTCCAGATCTGGAGTGTGTGAGAAAAACCCCCAAGCAGCCCCCTTCCCTTCTCCAAGCAAGTTTCTCTCAAGATCCAATTGTTTCGGGCGATTCGATCAAGTTTTGTTTAGATCTTGGATCCTCTAAGTCATCTACAGGTAATATAGGTAATATTATCTTTGAAATCTGATCTTATGAGTCTTAGTTGAGTTTTCAATCCAGGCCATGGGGTTTGGGTTGGGTTATTTGATTAAATGTTTACCGATTTCATGTTATTCGGTTGATTGAATGGTTGATTCATGTGGTAAAGGATTAAAGGATCAATTGATTGATTTGAGTCATCAAAAGTATCATTAAAAAGGTCAATTTTATGTCCCCAGGTCGGGCTAAGGGTTTGAGATCGAATGGGTATCATTTGGAACAAGTTGAAAATTGAGTTGCTGGTCTGCACCCCAGGTGCGGCGCACCAAGGGAGTGGTGCGGCGCACCATAGCCCAGTTTTGGGAATTTGATTTTCTTAAGAAGCCCGATATGCGACGCACCAAAGGGTAGGTGCGGCGCACCTATAGGTGATCTGAAATTTCTGAAGGGTTGGTGCGACGCACCACTTGGCAGGTGCGGCGCACCACATGCCCAGATTTCACAAAACATTTCGTTTAGCTTATATTTCGATCTTATACTCGTTCTAGGTTGTCGGGAGCACTTAGCAAGCACTGTAAGACCTACGTAACTCATTGTTTAGCTGTACCCAGGTAAGATAACATCTTTTACCACATGAGGGACAACAAAATATAAGGTTTTCATAAGTTAACTTCCCCAAATGAATGTTTGTATGTTTATATGTATTAGGGAATGAATGGGAGGTTACTATGGGAATGATTACGTTACCATTGATGATGAACGGTAAACTTATGCATGCTACGATGAAATGATGATATGTTTATGTTATAAAATGATGTTATGATGAAATAAGGGAAATGATAAACTGAAATGTATAAGTTGTTAATACGATAAGATGCTATGATGATATAAACGTATGATGCTATGATGCGATATATGACATGATGATGCATTGTTATGATGCTATGCTTATGAAATGATATGATGACGCATTGTTATGACGTTATGCTTATGAAATGATATGACGATACGTTGCTATCACTTTAAGATGATATGATGCTTATATGACATGATGATACGATGTTATGATGATACGTTGACATGGATCTTTTATGATATGATGATGTGATGTTAATATGCGATGACGATATGTTGATGCATATATGTCTTATGATTGATTGCATGGCTTGAACACCTAGTCACTAGACTTCTATAGGTTTGCCATGACACGTGCACGATTAAGGGCCCTAAAGTAAAGAAAGATGGATGTGATTAGTTTAGGTGAAAGTGTAGCCTAAGCTAATAAAAAGTAAAGAAAGATACACGTGATTAGTTTAGGTGAAAGTGTAGCCTAAACTAATATAATAAAGAAGTCTCGAGCATATGTAAAGTCTTGTGTTAAGCTTAACCCATGCTAGTTCTTCGGAGATAGTGTGTACGTGGTCACGTGGTGTGGGAATCTAGATACCTCCCCGTGGCATAGTTATGTATGAGTGTATCCGGGTGGAGTAACTAACCACTACACGCGCAAAGTTCAAACGGTATGCTCAGTTGGATTGACTTTGTCTTTCCTTAACGACGACGATGGACCACCGTAAGGTCTACCCATCTAGTCGGGTGTGAGGACTCCATGTAAGGTTTTATGACCGCCTACACACAACCACATCCCTAAGTATGTGTGGCTTATGTCACATAGCCTATGTCTAGGCAAAAGAAAAGAAAGATAAGAAAAGAAAAGAAAGTAAAGAAATGTAAGAAAAGAAAGACGAAACGTAAGGATCTATGATGTTAGGCACATTTAGGATTACGATGAATTCCTAATGTGTTAATTTATGTATGTTGCTTTAATGTTGATGATATGTTCTTGTTGACGTGTGATATGATAGACACCATAGTATTGTGGTGATCTTAACGTGCTATGCCTAATATGTGATATTAACGATTATGAAAGGTTTTTGTATTATGTAAAGAATTGGCAACGTTTTCTTAAACTCATGTTATCTTACTTAGCTTTTAAAGCTAACACTTGCTCTTTTGAAAAACGTTGTTCCCTCAGGTTAAGCAGGTTGAGCTAGTGAAAGACTTAGCTTGGTGAGACGGGTAGTTTCTATGAAGAAGACATCTAGTTTCCCGCTTAGTCATTTATGTTAGCCTTGATGATTGGCTACTTTTAATATGACTTATGTATTGTTTTTATTGGCATTTATGTTGGTGCCACATCTGGATTATCTTACACTATTTTAATGATATGAATGCTGTAACACCACTTTTATAAATGAACTATCCATTAAGGGTTAGTTATGTTCTAAGGATTCTGTATTCCGCATTTTTAAACGCCGTTAGGCAAAAGTTTTTGAAAATCCAGATTTTAAAATGAACCAAGGACTATAGGTTGGCCATAGGAATTGGACTTAAACCGATAGATGACAAGATAGGCATAAGTAAGTATGCTTGGCCTTTGAGATGAAATGTTTTTAGGACGGGTTGGGATGAGTGAGAGTGTAGGATTAAGGCTTCATGTTCATTGATGTGTTTTATGTGTATACACTTGTTTGTGTAGCCCTTATTCCTCTGTTTCTCGCGCTCCCCGTCGCCAAACTAATCTATTGCTATGAAAGACGTCCTGTGAAAGGTAAGGTGTTAATTCTTTATTTGAATTTGATAAACTTGTGCTTTATATTACGTGAGAAATTGTTGAGATGCACAAAAGTTGAAGGATTTGGGTAAAAAGAAGACGATACACAAATGTGGTAACGAACGTGTGAATGAAAGGATACGATTACAATTATGGTCCGGAACATAATTGCAAGCGTATCACGACACGAATGTGTTTGTATGGCCATGCTTGTGTTGACCGGTGTACAAAGTAATAAAGTTGGGGGATTTCTATGTATTGTATCCCTATTTGTTGGAAGTAAACACCGTGTTACAACTTTAGTGATGTTGATGCTGCAAGTGTGTGGAAACATGTGAAGATCGGTGGAAAGTGATAGCCGGATTAAAAGTATATGATGCTTATGATGGTAGTCAATGTCGTTGGGTCTACTAGTTTAAAAGAAATGGATTCGAAGTTTGAAGAGTAGAGTTGATGCTGGATACTTAAAGGATTATAAGTAGGTGACGCATAGAAGGGTTACCGGACACACGAATGAAAGGATATAGTTACAATTCCGGTCGCGAACGTAATTGTAAATGTATCACGACATGTGTGTGTTTGTGAGACTGTGTCTGTGTTGATCCGAATGAAGTGAAGATGAGAATGATGGAATCACTGAATGGTATCATATTTAACCACGCGAAGAGTAGACACGGAGGAATGAAATAAAGGAGGATGAAGTTGAGGCAAGTAAAGAAGTTAACACTACGGTTGATTGAACCTTTTAACCATGAAGCTCTTCTATTCTATGAACGCTATGATATGATGTGAAGCTACAATCAGGCTGTGAAGTGTTAACATTGTGCTTGGGTATAAGGAAAATGTTTAGGTTTCGTTTGAAATTATTTTTACTGATGATAGATGATATGCGACGCATGAACCATCCATGCGGCGAATATTCTGGCCTATTTTGGGACTATGACCCATTTAATTTTGATTTTGCTACGGGACAATATGTGACGATCGGGACGAGTATCTTAAGGGCGAGGTAATTGCTATATCTCAAATTTTTGTGTAACGGTTGACTTGAGTCGTTAAGTCAACACCTTGCTACCGTTAAGTCTCTTAACGAGTTAATGCTTACGTGGGTTTAATATGCTATATGTGAGAGGCTTTAATGCCTTAAAGATATATACGTTTATGTGTTTAAGATGCCAAGATGTGTTTAATATGTCGATAGAATTCCCGGAGGACGATTTAAGCTATATATGTGTCGTATAGAAGTCTAGGGACCATTCTTGCCATTCCTGGAACTTCAAAACATGATTGGGAGTAATTAGGTAAGATTATTATCCCTAATTCAGATTATTCATTCCTCCTAAGAACCCTAAACCGCTTTCTTTTTCTGGAATGATCCTCGTGCGATTTCTTGCGTTTTTGGGTGGATTAAAGATCAATCGGTGCACGTAAACGATCCGTTTACCATCCTCCAAGGTAAAGAACGAAATCTTTGCAGAATATGAGTCATATCCATCCATATATTTTTCCCATACCTGGACTTGTTGGGTAATGATGGATAATAAACGTTTTGTTGTTAAATTAGCGATTTCGGGTCATTCGGCGAATGTTATTGCAATCGATGTGTGTCATGAGATTTCCTACAGGTATGAAGTTGTTTCTAGTGTCATTTTAATGTTCAAATAGAACCAAGAAAGGGTTCACATCTGCTCTTGAAGTTTGATATGGATTCGATTGCGTTTGTGAGTCGATTAAGGTCATTCGGGTGTCAAACCCATTGTAAAATGAGTATAATGAATCTACGAATCAAATGAAGATTTCATAATGATAACTATGTCATAATTTGATGTGTATGAGCTGTAGGGGTCGTGGTGGCTTGACATGGATGTTGATGGAGGAAAATTGTTTGCAAAACAAAGAGTTTATTAGGTCTAAAAATTCAGTCATCTTGCAAAAATCATATCTTCCTCATATGAACGATTTAGGAGATGAATCTTACATTTCTGAAAACCTCTATGTGTCCCCTAAATTCTGTATGAACAAAGTTTCCAGTGATTTTGCCCAGAAATATGCAAAAAATGTCGATCTCCAGAAGTGGTCAGGTTACGGACGAATTCTGCAGACTTGTATTGCAAACGTCATATCTTATTCATTAGAGCTCTTCAAGAGTCAAACCTTGCATTTTTGGAAAGGTCTTCGAGTCTGATACATTTGTTAACAACTGAGTTTTGTCTCATCCGGTCATCTTATGACCCAAAAGTTGTACTTGAGGAGGCTTATGAACCGTGGTGACATGCTTATGTGGATGTCGCCTGAAATGTGATACGATCTAATATGATACGCGGTGTAGTAAGTCTTATACGTTGATGTGTGATAAGGGTTAAAAGCCAAGACCAGACACCGAAAGTTTTGTAGCTAAATAAAGTATTTAATGACCTTTTAACGGAAGTGTGAAGTCACGTTATCATGGACTAAGAGACGAAGTTGCGTGGGAAGTTAAAGGTAATGATATGACATGAGTAGTTGGTAGGAAAGTTGTTCAAGAATGCTTATCTCTTGGTGAGATATTACACTATTTCATTGGACAAGGAAGAAAGGATGTATGATAAAGAAGTGATCTTAAAGTGTGGAAGTTAATTGTTGAATGTTTCGAATCGAGACGGCCGTAAGGTAATTAATTCTTAAAGATGTTTGTCAAAGTATGAAAGAAATGGAGAACTCAAGTGATGCCTATCACCCTTAGATTGATGGGAAAGAGAAATGATGATTTAGAAACTTGGAACAGTCATATGATCGTGCGAAAGTGCGTTGAGATTTTCACATTCCATTGTTGAGTTCACATATAAGGACAACTACGATGTAAGTATGGAGGTCACTTCATGTTATGACCTGTTATTGAAAGGAAAGTTGTAGAGCCAAATGACATGAAAATAGCAGCTCATAAAGTTAAAAATTATTGAATGAGTGTTTTGTTTAGCTCAAGATTGATTGAAGGTTTTGTGGTGAGCAAAGAAAGCTTATATTGAACAAGTTAGTATAATGGTTTAACCATAAGACTCTATGAAGGGATATGTTATGCATCGAAAGCCATGGCGAGTCGACCCGTTGTTCAAATGAATTATGTGAGTTATGGTAGCAATTTAATAAGGATACCTGTATGAAGGGATTAAACGCCAAATGAATAGCCTTCGCCAAATGTAATGTGGGTACTACTTATGAAGGTTGAAGAAATGAGTTGATTACTTGGTTTGATTTAAAGATTGAACCAAGAAATGACGAAACGGTTGAAATGGAAAAGTAAAGGTGGAAAAGACTATGTAAAACGCCGAATGAGTTTGGCTATGCTAAGTTAAAGAACAACTCAAGGAAATCCTGAAATGATATGATAAAGTTAAGGATACAGATAAGTTATTCATGTATGAGTGGCGAAATGATTCCGAGGACAGAATCCTCTTAAGGGGGAGGTAATTGTAACATCCCAAACTTTTCGAGTTTGACTTATTGACTTGACCGTTAGTCAACGTTAGGTTCGTTAAGTTTATGTGCCCTAAATGGGATTATGTGATTAAATGCTTATGCGTTTAATATAATATGATTAAAGTATGTTAAATGAAAGTAATTAAAGGAAATTCATGAAAGTTAAGTGCTCGTTAAGTCGTTAAGTGTTCCGGTGAGAAAGTTAAGCCAACAAAGTAACGTTTAAAGAGTCGAGGGGCTTAAGATGGAATTTATTAAGGATGGCCAGGGGTTGTATGACAATTAGGCTACCCTAATTTTCATTCTCCAGATCTGGAGTGTGTGAGAAAAACCCCCAAGCAGCCCCCTTCCCTTCTCCAAGCAAGTTTCTCTCAAGATCCAATTGTTTCGGGCCGATTCGATCACGTTTTGTTTAGATCTTGGATCCTCTAAGTCATCTACAGGTAATATAGGTAATATTATCTTTGAAATCTGATCTTATGAGTCTTAGTTGAGTTTTCAATCCAGGCCATGGGGTTTGGGTTGGGTTATTTGATTAAATGTTTACCGATTTCATGTTATTCGGTTGATTGAATGGTTGATTCATGTGGTAAAGGATTAAAGGATCAATTGATTGATTTGAGTCATCAAAAGTATCATTAAAAAAGGTCAATTTTATGTCCCCAGGTCGGGCTAAGGGTTTGAGATCGAATGGGTATCATTTGGAACAAGTTGAAAATTGAGTTGCTGGTCTGCACCCCAGGTGCGGCGCACCAAGGGAGTGGTGCGGCGCACCATAGCCCAGTTTTGGGAATTTGATTTTCTTAAGAAGCCCGATATGCGACGCACCAAAGGGTAGGTGCAGCGCACCTATAGGTGATCTGAAATTTCTGAAGGGTTGGTGCGACGCACCACTTGGCAGGTGCGGCGCACCACATGCCCAGATTTCACAAAACGTTTCGTTTAGCTTATATTTCGATCTTATACTCGTTCTAGGTTGTTGGGAGCACTTAGCAAGCACTGTAAGACCTACGTAACTCATTGTTTAGCTGTACCCAGGTAAGATAACATCTTTTACCACATGAGGGACAACAAAATATAAGGTTTTCATAAGTTAACTTCCCCAAATGAATGTTTGTATGTTTATATGTATTAGGGAATGAATGGGAGGTTACTATGGGAATGATTACGTTACCATTGATGATGAACGGTAAGCTTATGCATGCTACGATGAAATGATGATATGTTTATGTTATAAAATGATGTTATGATGAAATAAGGGAAATGATAAACTGAAATGTATAAGTTGTTAATACGATAAGATGCTATGATGATATAAACGTATGATGCTATGATGCGATATATGACATGATGACGCATTGTTATGATGTTATGCTTATGAAATGATATGATGACGCATTGTTATGACGTTATGCTTATGAAATGATATGACGATACGTTGCTATCACTTTAAGATGATATGATGCTTATATGACATGATGATACGATGTTATGATGATACGTTGACATGGATCTTTTATGATATGATGATGTGATGTTAATATGCGATGACGATATGTTGATGCATATATGTCTTATGATTGATTGCATGGCTTGAACACTTAGTCACTAGACTTTTATAGGTTTGCCATGACACGTGCACGATTAAGGGCCCTAAAGTAAAGAAAGATGGATGTGATTAGTTTAGGTGAAAGTGTAGCCTAAGCTAATAAAAAGTAAAGAAAGATACACGTGGTTAGTTTAGGTGAAAGTGTAGCCTAAACTAATATAATAAAGAAGTCTCGAGCATTTGTAAAGTCTTGTGTTAAGCTTAACCCATGCTAGTTCTTCGGAGCTAGTGTGTACGTGGTCACATGGTATGGGAATCTAGATACCTCCCCGTGGCATAGTTATGTATGAGTGTATCCGGGTGGAGTAACTAACCACTACACGCGCAAAGTTCAAACGGTATGCTCAGTTGGATTGACTTTTTCTTTCCTTAACGACAACGATGGACCACCGTAAGGTCTACCCATCTAGTCGGGTGTGAGGACTCCATGTAAGGTTTTATGACCGCCTACACACAACCTCACATCCCTAAGTATGTGTGGCTTATGTCACATAGCCTATGTCTAGGCAAAAGAAAAGAAAGATAAGAAAAGAAAAGAAAGTAAAGAAAGATACACGTGGTTAGTTTAGGTGAAAGTGTAGCCTAAACTAATATAATAAAGAAGTCTCGAGCATTTGTAAAGTCTTGTGTTAAGCTTAACCCATGCTAGTTCTTCGGAGCTAGTGTGTACGTGGTCACATGGTATGGGAATCTAGATACCTCCCCGTGGCATAGTTATGTATGAGTGTATCCGGGTGGAGTAACTAACCACTACACGCGCAAAGTTCAAACGGTATGCTCAGTTGGATTGACTTTTTCTTTCCTTAACGACAACGATGGACCACCGTAAGGTCTACCCATCTAGTCGGGTGTGAGGACTCCATGTAAGGTTTTATGACCGCCTACACACAACCTCACATCCCTAAGTATGTGTGGCTTATGTCACATAGCCTATGTCTAGGCAAAAGAAAAGAAAGATAAGAAAAGAAAAGAAAGATAAGAAAAGAAAAGAAAAAAGAAATGTAAGAAAAGAAAGACGAAACGTAAGGATCTATGATGTTAGGCACATTTAGGATTACGATGAATTCCTAATGTGTTAATTTATGTATGTTGCTTTAATGTTGATGATATGTTCTTGTTGACGTGTGATATGATAGACACCATAGTATTGTGGTGATCTTAACGTGCTATGCTAATATGTGATATTAACGATTATGAAAGGTTTTTGTTAATATATAAAGAATTGGCAACGTTTTCTTAAACTCATGTTATCTTACTTAGCTTTTAAAGTTAACACTTGCTCTTTTGAAAAACGTTGTTCCCTCAGGTTAAGCAGGTTGAGCTAGTGAAAGACTTAGCTTGGTGAGATGGGTAGTTTCTATGAAGAAGACATCTAGTTTCCCGCTTAGTCATTTATGTTAGCCTTGATGATTGGCTACTTTTAATATGACTTATGTATTGTTTTTATTGGCATTTATGTTGGTGCCACATCTGGATTATCTTACACTATTTTAATGATATAAATGCTGTAACACCACTTTTATAAATGAACTATCCATTAAGGGTTAGTTATGTTCTAAGGATTCTGTATTCCGCATTTCTAAACGCCGTTAGGCAAAAGTTTTTGAAAATCCAGATTTTAAAATGACAGGTGTTACAAGAAGAATGGTACCTTCACAACACCATATCAAGACCGGCTCATCAAGAGAACCCTCCCATGACATCGTAATGCCACAGAGATACAAGATCACAGAGGGATAAGTAACCAACTCAAATGGAGACCTACGCACCTGATGGACCAATGGATTATCAAGAGTGACCCAATCATGCACATTATCCTCAAAAGACATACCAGACACCAACCTATCCGTATTCAACAAACCCCTAAACAGCGGATGAACATACTCCTCACTGAAAAACAAGAACCCCGGTCTCCAGTTCAACATATCAGAATCACCAATATCAAAAAATAACCTACCAGGCCTTTCCTCAACCATAACCCAACCATCACGAATACCCAGTTTGAAGAAATACCGAAATACACTCATCGATGGTTCTATCTCATAAGCATGATGATGATATACAGTATGCGGAGCTCTACCTCCGATATCAAAAGACCTCCATATACCTGCTTAACAGGAATGAAGCGATAGCCTCCGTAGGATAGACCTTCGTACTCAGAAATATCACGAAGCTCTTGGATCACTATTCCGAGCTCCGGATATATACAAGAATCTCTTATGTCTATCTAAGACTCTCATAAAAGGAAAGTTATATTAAAAACTCATAAACCTCGGAAACGGTTTGTTACGAGATTATCACGAATCTTCTCGAAAGATAAAAGATATCTTTAAGGGAGGAAAAGATTTACCCTAACTCCTTTTCCTCCTCTCCAAGTTTCCCAACCCCTATATATAGGGACGGCTCTACATCCAAGAGGATTCATTCACCTCTTGAGGAAAAACCCTATACACTAAGGCGTAAAGTGGCCTCCACGCCCTTTCACCAGTTGGGAATCACCTACAAAACACCTCTATCACTCCCAAACCCTAAGGTTGAAGCCATTGAACGATTCTTTGATCAAACAAATTGGCGCCATCCGTGGGACCAAACAATTACCGAGCCCACCCTTGATCGAAAAAGTAAAATGGCCGACCTCAACCCTGGAACGAGAGAGACAAGGGGCGGTGGCTATAGACCACCCCTGAGTCTTTCCGAAAAAGAGACTAAAAGAAAAATCGTAGAAGAAAGTATTGCAGCAGAAGATATAATTTTCGATTCTAAGGAAACCAACATGTTTTCAAAGGACCCGCTGGTAATACAAGTCACCGTCTGCAACATCTTGGTTCACAGGGTGTACATCGATGGGGATAGCGAATGCGACGTTCTTTATGAACATTGTTTTCTGCAACTCCCCGATCAGATAAGGAGCCTGATGACCTCTGCTAAGACACCATTAATAGGATTCGCAGGAGAGCGGATCTGGCCGATAGGAGAGATAAACCTGGCTGTCGAAATCGGACAACCGCCCACTGTCAGAACAGAGGGGCTCGATTTCGTTATAGTAAGGTCACCCTCCCCCTATAACATGCTATTAGGCAGACCCGCCATGAGGAAGCTGGGAATCGTCGCGTCAACAATCCATTCAATGGTCAAGTTCCTGACCCCAGAAGGGGTAGGGATGATAGAATCCAGACGTGACACTGGGAGACATGTCCATGGCGTAAAAAGAGCCAAGGAAGAAACGAAAGTTACAATCCCAGCAACAACGGAGCAAGACAAAGAAGAAGGAATCGCGATAAACCCAGCATTCCCGGAGCAGTTGGTCGCAATAGGGAAACAATTACCAAAGGAATTCAAACTGAAGCTCCGAAAACTGCTAGAAGAGAACATGGATGAATGAACACAAACACTTGACCTCGATCCACCAGAAGAAGAGATCCTTAGCAGCAGAAAGAGATCAGGCTGCACTTAATGAAGTAGACGAACTTTTAAAAGCAGGAATAGTAAAAGAATCGGTATATCCAATATGGGTAGCCAACCCGGTCATGGTAAAGAAAAGTGACGGGGGGTGGCGAATGTGCGTAGACTTCACGAACATAAACAAAGCTACGCCGAAAGACTGCTACCCCTTACCAGAGATCGACTGGAAGGTCGAATCTGTAGCGGATTCCAGGCTGAAGTGCTTCTTGGACGCATATAAAGGCTACCATCAGATACAGATGGCTAAAGACGATGAAGAAAAGACGTCGTTCTATACCAGCAAAGGGATATATTGCTACACAAAAATGCCATTTGGTTTGAAGAATGCAGGAGCTACGTATCAGCGATTGGTCGATAAGGCTTTCCAACACCAACTAGGAAGGAACTTAGAAGCCTATGTCGACGATATGGTGAGTAGGAGCGAGGATGAACTGCTACTAGACATACAGGAAACCTTTAACACGCTAAGAAGCATTAACATGAAGTTGAACCCGAAGAAGTGCTCATTCGGAGTAGAAGAAGGAAAGTTCCTCGGATACTATATAACGAAGAAGGGGATACATGCAAACCCGTCCAAAGTAAACAAACTCTCACAAATGCTCCCACTGTTTGGGGTAGAATTTTCACCACTAGGATCCTAATGAAATTTACACTTTAGACCTCCTGAGATATTTATTTAACAATACGCTGTTCTGAAGGATCCTTAGTTTTGTCTAATTTATTAGTTCTGCTTGTGTTATTTTATTACCTTGATATGACAGGATCTTGATATTATCAGGATCTATGATCCCACTAACGAATATATATGTAGTACGAAAGATATTATTTGCAGGATTAAAGTTTATGCTCACAACATGAAGAAAACGTGTTTCAACGGATAGTTTACCATTTCAACCGCAAGAATCGGGATTGATAACAGTTTTACCATGTGAAGAATAAGTCTCAACGGTCATCTATGCCATTTCTTCAACGTAGAGAGCAAGTCCAGGAAGATCCCAGATACTTCGGAGATATAGTTCAACATCTAGCTCTATAAATAGGAGGAGATCTTCTGCAGAAAAGGGGAGAAGCATTCATCATACAAGCATTCAACTCAAGAAATCATTCAACACATACAACATCTTAATTTCTTAGCTGTTATTTGCTCTTATTTTCTTTTATTTGTATCGTTGTAATCATTCAAAAACAAAAATAATAATAAAGGAACAACAGGTAGGATCGATTGAATCCTCCCGGGGTTTTTTACCTAAGATTTCTTAATTGAATCAAGGGTTTTTCCCCGTCAACAAAATTCTGGTGTCGTTGTCTTTTGCATTTATCTTTAAGATCCTAGCTTTACATTTCAGTCTTTTATCTTTATCTTCAACAGTTTTCTTATTTACTCGACGTATTTCTATCTCAAAGATTTTCATAAAACTCTTTTTAGTTTGTATCGTTATCTTTAAGAAAACTTTTCCTTTATTTTAAGATCTTAAATCACCAAGCCTCACTTATAAATCTTCGGTTCTTAAATTATCTTGAATCCTTTATAAAATTATCTTAGGTGATTTTTGCCCGAAACACCCATCAACCTCCATAAAGGAAGTACAGAGCCTGAAAGGAAAGTTGGCAGCGCTGAGCAGGTTTTTATCTAGAGGAGCGGAAAAGCAGCTCCCGTTTTTTAAAACGCTTAAAGGGTGCATTGACAAGAAGACCTTTAAATGGACCGTCGAAGCCAACGAAGCTTTTGAACAAATGAGGAAATATATTGCGGAGCTACCAACTTTGACATCCCCTATAGCAGGAGAGACACTATACATATATATAGCGTCATCCGCAGAATGTGTGAGCTCCGTATTATTAGCAGAAAGAGACAAGAAGCAAATACCGATCTACTTCGTTAGCAGAATACTGCAGGGAGCGGAAACACGGTACCCGAAACTTGAAAAATTAGTCCTGGCATTAGTTGACACCGCCAGAAGACTACGAAGGTATTTTCAAGCTCACAACATAGTTGTCCTAACGGACAAGCTAATTAAACAGCTGTTACTAAAACCGGAGAAGTCTGGAAGAATGGCTAAATGGGCTATCGAGCTTGGAGAACATGACATTGAATTCAGAGCACGAAACTCGGTGAAAGGACAGGTGCTGGCAGACTTCATTACGGAAACACAACATAACAAAGAAACCGGAGCTACAAGTCCTTGAAGCACACTGATCATCACCGAAGATCAAGACCGTGATGAATGGCAATACACAGACGGAGCCTCAAGCAAAAGCGGCTCCGGAGCTGGACTGATGCTGATAGGGCCTGATAAAAAAGAATATACATATGCCCTAAGGTTTGAATTCGAAACAACAAATAATGAAGCAGAATACGAAGCACTGCTAGCAGGGCTTCGCATAGCAAAAGAAATGAAGGTTCGCCACATTCACGCATACGTAGATTCCCAGCTAGTGGCAAAGCAAGTTCAAGGGGAATTCGAAGCAAAGCAACCAAACAATCAAACAATACCTGGAGAAAGTCCATGAACTTATAAACTGCTTCGGATCATTCGAAATAGAACACATAAGGAGAAACCAGAACCAAAAAGCGGATGCTTTAAGCAAATTGGCATCCCTCACCTTCTCCCACTTAGCCAAGGACGTCTTAATTGAAGTACTCAAAGACAGGTCGATAAGTGAAAAAGAAGTTTTGGATATAATAAATGAAGACTCCAACAACTGGATGAGACTTATAAGAGAGTACCTAATAAGTGGACTCCTCCCGGAAGACAAAAATGAGGCTAGAAAAATACGAATTAAGGCACCACAATTCAAAATCATGGACATAAATATTGTACAAGAAGGCCTTCCTAACGCCATGGTTAAGATGTGTGGGGCCAAACGAAGCCAATATAATCATTACTGAGATGCACGGAGGAATCTACGGACACCATGCTGGCCCAAAATCAGTAGTAGCAAAAATAATATGACTTGGGTACTACTGGCCAACAATGCACCATGACGCTTCAGCAACACTGCAAGTATGCGTAAATTGTCAGCTTCATGCAAACGTTAGCAGGATGCCAAAACAGGATATGACCTCCGTCATCTCAGCATGGCCATTTGCACAATGGGGGATCGACATAGTCGGGACACTCCCATTAGCAGCATCGGGACATAAGTTTTTGGTCGTTGCAATAGATTACTTCACCAAATGGGTAGAAGCAAAACCACTGACAGATATAACTGGGAAGAACATCGAAAAGTTCGTCTTCGAACACATCGTGTGTAGATTTGGAGTACCACATATCATCATCTCTGACAATGGAAAACAATTTTCGGAAGGCAGCTTCCCTGAATTTTGCAACTGGCTAAAAATCCAGCAGAACTTCACATCCGTGTACCACCCACAGGGTAACGTAATGGTCGAAGTCACAAATAGAGACCTTGTAAAAGGAATAGAAAAAATGTTAGGCCCCACTCGGAAAGGATGGGTAGATGAGATACCATTGGTGCTTTAGGGGCTCAGGACCACGCCAAAAAGGGGAACAAAAGAAATACCCTTCAGTTTGGTGTATGGATCAGAAGCAGTCATACCAACGGAGCTCCAAGTATCAACATGCAGAGTATCCAACCTAGAGACAGAAGAAAATGAAGAGAACCTTCGACTAAATTTAGACATCCTGGATGAACGAAAGGAAATAGCAGTAATAAGAGCAGCATCCTACAGACAGAAAGTAGAAAATTACTACAACAAAAGGGTGCGGAAATCTACTTTCAAGCCAGGAGACTATGTGCTTCGGCTCAATAGTCAGAGCAAGGAAGAGAATAGAGGTAAGCTCAGCCAAACATGGGAAGGACCATATAAAGTGGCCCAAGCTTATGGCAACGGAGCGTACGATTTGGTTGACATGGAAGACAAATCAGTCGGAAGACCATGGAATGCAACCAACCTCCGCCGATTCTACCACTAAAAGGCAAGAAAAAGCTCTTATATATGTATCCTATACAACCATTTTGGAGCTGCCTTTAATAAAATCAGAATTAAGCGAACAGGGTCGCAACCTTTCGCAAAATAATTATGAGTACGTACAAGTAAAACAAAATATACATTATAAGTTGGAGTAAGAGGACGCTCATTAAATCCAACGAAACCATGGCAAAATCTTAATAAAGATATAAGCCCGGTTAACACTCAAGCATTTAAGATAAAAGTCTTGGCGCCACGCCGATAGAATATAATCAAAATGCAGAGAGTATAACAAATAAGGATAAAATTGTTTAAATACAATAAAAGTCCGACAAATAAACTGCATGTTCTGGAAATCACAAGGAGGTACGGGGCTTCTTCTGCAGCAGATCTTCAACGGAGGCAGAGTCATCAGAAGAGATATCCCTAACAAATGGGAACTCTGCACGAGCAAGAGCATCCTCAGCTTCTGACACTCTTTCTGAGGTTTGATCAACAAAGTCCGGTGCGAGGGAAATTAGCCCATCTCTTGCTAATTGGCTTAGAACAGATGCCCGCTCCTGGGCACGGTTCGCATTCACAACCTCCGCCAATAGTATGCCAACCTCCTCACTCCTCATCAACTCAGCACAAGCATAGGGAATAACTTCTGAAACAACCCTCCTAGACTTCACCTCAGCAGCAGCAGCCTTCTGGTGAGCCTCCTCCAATTGAACCTCAAGCTCAGCTATCCGGGCATCTTTCTCATCAATGGCCTTTTTACTTGTTTCGCAAAAAGATGCCATCTGATTAATCTTCACCTGGACACTCCAACAACGGGCCCTTCACAAACTCAGCCAATGTAACCTCTGGAGAGTAAGAAATATATCAGAAAACGTAAAAGCTGATAAGGATAGGGAAAACATCTACTAAAGACGAATATACTTACCCTTCCCTCCAACAAGGATCCTGGAATCAACTCCTTCAGGCCACTGCTTCAAAATACCAGCTTGATACAACACAACATCGGGATAACGATCCAATTTGACAGGATCCTCAATAATCCGGTGATACAGGGGTAACTCAAGGACATGGGCAGGTGCCGACTCCTTGAACTTAGTCGGCTTCTCACCAGTCAATAACGATGAATAAGCCTCAGGAATCACAGAACTCTCAATAAAAACAAACTCATTTTTCCATCCCCTAACGTCAGTACTACCCGGCAAAAAGCAATCGACTTTGGGTTTCTTCTGGATGGTTACCCACTCACCAGCATCACACAAATCAAAGAAGGCAGAAAATAAATCAACAGTCGCCTCACCACCATATGCGCGACAAAGGATCTCAAAACCGATAATACGGGCGACACCATTTGGATGCATAAAGGAGAAGGGACAATTATAATGGCTAATTACGTCAAGAAAAAAGGGGGAAAGAGGGAATCTTAAGTTGCCTCGGGTAACATGGGAAATATACAGACCCATAAAACCCTGAAGAGGATTGGCAATGGTTTCCTCAGGGGATGGTAAGCGAACTGCCTTGTCTAAAGACGCAATGTAGGTGGAGCAAAACCATCCCAACCCCTCGGATGTGACCACAGAGGAAAGTTCATTACGACCTACCTTAGCCATTTCTATAAACAACGAAGGAAGAAATTAAAGGAAGATGACTGACCTGAAGAATACAAAATTAGGGCATAACAGACGCAATGTAGGTGGAGCAAAACCATCCCAACCCCTCGGATGTGACCACAGAGGAAAGTTCATTACGACCTACCTTAGCCATTTCTATAAACAACGAAGGAAGAAATTAAAGGAAGATGACTGACCTGAAGAATAAAAAATTAGGGCAGAACAGATGCAAGATTGGGGAAATGATCGGATCGACCTGGCAGGTAATATAAGGTATTTTTTCTTTTTAAGATTTATTTACCTTTTAGACCTTCGATAATTTTAAGTCTAACAAGACAGCCCCTAGCCGTCTATCTTATTAGACTAGGGGGCTTGATGATATACCGTATGCGGAGCTCTACCTCCGATATCAAAAGACCTCCGTATACCTGCTTAACAGGAACGAAGCAATAGCCTCCGTAGGATAGACCTTCGTACTCAGAAATATCACGAAGCTCTTGGATCACTATTCCGAGCTCCGGATATATACAAGAATCTCTTATGTCTATCTAAGACTCTCATAAAAGGAAAGATATATTAAAAACTCATAAACCTCGGACACGGTTTGTTACGAGATTATCACGAATCTTCTCAAAAGATAAAAGATATCTTTAAGGGAGGAAAAGATTTACCCTAACTCATTTTCCTCCTCTCCAAGTTTCCCAACCCCTATATATAGGGACGGCTCTACATCCAAGAGGATTCATTCACCTCTTGAGGAAAAACCCTATACACTAAGGCGTAAAGCGGCCTCCACGCCCTTTGACCAGTTGGGAATCACCTACAAAACACCTCTATCACTCCCAAACCCCCAGGTCGGAGCCATTGAACGATTCTTTAGGGAGGAAAAGATTTACCCTAACTCATTTTCCTCCTCTCCAAGTTTCCCAACCCCTATATATAGGGACGGCTCTACATCCAAGAGGATTCATTCACCTCTTGAGGAAAAACCCTATACACTAAGGCGTAAAGCGGCCTCCACGCCCTTTGACCAGTTGGGAATCACCTACAAAACACCTCTATCACTCCCAAACCCCCAGGTCGGAGCCATTGAACGATTCTTGGATCAAACACACGACAAATAAAGATAAACGACATTATCATGGTAAACGCTAAGGGGTGCACCACAGATAAATACAGATCATAGTAATCAAGTAACCGTAATAACCAAGGGGACAACAGGAACCTAAGATTGCTACCGGAAAAAGGAGCGGTATATATACCTATGAATCCAGTCGGCGCAAAAGCACCGGCGAAACCATGCGACATCTTCCTCAGTCATCTCTGAATACGTGGTACTAATAATACGAGAATGATTACGATCCATAGTTTGGAGAAGACTGAAAGGGGGTGGGGAACGGATATTTTTTGATAATGCAGAGAAAAGAGCAGGGAGAGTGAAAAAGAAAACTCTTCGAAGCCGTCAAAGAATAAATAGCAGACAAAACGGATGGTTTGAAAAACCGGCGCATAACCTACCCAACTGTCGATCAGTTTTCTTCTTGAGATAAGCGCGCTCGAATTAATTTCTGATGGGATATATACGCGGCATGGTAAAATGGCAATTTTACCCTTAAAAAAGAGTTCCGGAGAAGAAACGAAGCATCCAAAAACCAAAGCTCCTTTGATCTCCAGTTAAAAAGGTACGCTATTATCTTATTTTTTATTTCCGGATTATTTATGAAGTCTAATGCGATATTCTGCATATAGACTCTCCCATCAGACTGGGGGGCTTGATGATATACCGTATACGGAGCTTTACCTCCATATAAAAGATTGGATACAAAGGTCCCTTCGTAAGCAGCGAAAGTACTAACATATTGTACCAAGCAAACGTATCCGTAGCCAAAGCTACGATGTATACCTCTGTAGTTCCGGAGCTCCCAAAGATGAAATAACAAACGGATACACATGAATTCTTTCCATGCTTATCCGATCTCCCAAAAAGGGAATGAAATCAAACACCCCTAAAAACCTAGGACACGATTTAAGAGTCCTAAGATATCTCTTCCATACTTAGAAGATATCATGAAGAGATGAAGGGATTTACCCTAAATTCTTATCTTCCTCTCCAAGACTTTACCCTCTATACAAAGAGGAGATTCCATACGGCATATCATCATCAACACATTCGACCCCCGAATCCCTAACTATCACAAACAAACCCCAAGCCTCATATCCAGGCTAGAGACAACAGCTATAGGCGTAAAGCGGCCTCACGCCCTTTGACCAGTTGGGAATCACCTACAAAACACCTCTATCACTCCCAAACCCCCAGGTCGGAGCCATTGAACGATTCTTGGATCAAACACACGACAAATAAAGATAAACGACATTATCATGGTAAACGCTAAGGGGTGCACCACAGATAAATACAGATCATAGTAATCAAGTAACCGTAATAACCAAGGGGACAACAGGAACCTAAGATTGCTACCGGAAAAAGGAGCGGTATATATACCTATGAATCCAGTCGGCGCAAAAGCACCGGCGAAACCATGCGACATCTTCCTCAGTCATCTCTGAATACGTGGTACTAATAATACGAGAATGATTACGATCCATAGTTTGGAGAAGACTGAAAGGGGGTGGGGAACGGATATTTTTTGATAATGCAGAGAAAAGAGCAGGGAGAATGAAAAGAAAACTCTTCGAAGCCGTCAAAGAATAAGTAGCAGACAAAACGGATGGTTCGAAAAACCGGCGCATAACTTACCCAACCGTCGATCAGTTTTCTTCTTGAGATAAGCGCGCTCGAATTAATTTCTGATGGGATATATACGCGGCATGGTAAAATGGCAATTTTACCCTTAAAAAAGAGTTCCGGAGAAGAAACGAAGCATCCAAAAACCAAAGCTCCTTTGATCTCCAGTTAAAAAGGTACGCTATTATCTTATTTTTTATTTCCGGATTATTTATGAAGTCTAATGCGATATTCTGCATATAGACTCTCCCATCAGACTGGGGGGCTTGATGATATACCGTATACGGAGCTTTACCTCCATATAAAAGATTAGATACAAAGGTCCCTTCGTAAGCAGCGAAAGTACTAACATATTGTACCAAGCAAACGTATCCGTAGCCAAAGCTACGATGTATACCTCTGTAGTTCCGGAGCTCCCAAAGATGAAATAACAAACGGATACACATGAATTCTTTCCATGCTTATCCGATCTCCCAAAAAGGGAATGAAATCAAACACCCCTAAAAACCTAGGACACGATTTAAGAGTCCTAAGATATCTCTTCCATACTTAGAAGATATCATGAAGAGATGAAGGGATTTACCCTAAATTCTTATCTTCCTCTCCAAGACTTTACCCTCTATACAAAGAGGAGATTCCATACGGCATATCATCATCAACACATTCGACCCCCGAATCCCTAACTATCACAAACAAACCCCAAGCCTCATATCCAGGCTAGAGACAACAGCTATAGGCGTAAAGCGGCCTACGGCCCTCTGACCGGAAGGGAATCGCCAACAAAACACCCAAAAACCCCTCTCACACCTTCGGTTGAGCCATAGTGCGATTATTTGATCAAACAATTAGGTATATAAATAAATACGATAGTAAAAGAAAAAGCATATATCTATGTTATGGTGTCATTAATTTAGAAGATGTCTTAATCTTTGAAAATCTTAAATATATTATATTTTTTTTTACTTTCCATTATAGTTCAGTGGTTGAGCACGAGCTTTACTTGCCGGATGTCTTGAGTTCCTGATATGGGAAAGACATTTCAAGGAATTTCACAAATAAAGTCCTCCAGTGAAGCAGATTTCAGTCCTGCAGAGAGGGCAAAAATTTATCCCAACTAAATGTCGTGCCTACTAGGTATTAGAGGTGAGGGGATCTTTAGCGCGGACCCGGTTAAGACAACGTATGCTTGACCGTCCGCAACGAGTAATCCATACCTTTCAAAGAAAAATATAAAAATAATATATTTAATATAATAATAATTATTATAATTATTAATTTATTATATTTTTTTAATTTATATATATTTAATTTACATAATTTAATTTATATTTAATTATTTTATCAATAATAATAAACATATTCTTATATACTCGGGTGTTAGAAAATTGAGAACCATCGGTTGGTACGTTAAACGGGCCACCAGCTACCATCACCTTTTAACGCATGTACGAAATACAATTTAATATTTTTGGAAAAGGGCATTTAGGCCCCATTATCTTGTTTTTATTTTAGTAAGAGTTTCACCACCTTTTATTGTAACATCCGTGATTTTGACCCGTTTGATTTTGTGTGTAATTTGACTAACAAACTTATTTAATGATATGATTGAGTTCATTTTGTGGCTAAATGACTAGTGATGTGCTTATCGGGTCGATTGACCGACTTATTATGTGACACGAATGCTAGACGAAACGCGAACTAACTAGAAACTTAAACGGGTCACCCATGGATTATACCCATACCCATGACCCACTAGAACAACCCAACCCTATCCACCCCCAAGTCTTGCACTCCTCCCATCCACCCATCTCATTTACTACATCTCTTCTCTCTCTCTATAAATGCATACACACACATACACACAAATCTCTCTCTCTCTCTCTCTCTAAATCTTGCAAGCATTTTATGTGTTTTAGACAAGATTAAAACTAAAATCATCATCATTATCATCATATTTCCATCTTATCAAAATTTGGAATAACAAAGTGCAAGAAATCTTCATATTTAGCTTATTTTCGGATTTGTTCATTGGTGGAGCTTTTGGTAAGTAAAAACTATTCCAAATTCACCATTTTATACTTGTAATTATGTTTCTAGACTAGTATAAGTAATCTTTGGTCAAAAATTAAGTAAAATCAATTTTAGGTTAAATTAGGGTTTAATATTAAATAATTAGGTCAAAATGGTTTTTGATAATAATTTGATGTAATAAAATGTGTTTATGTAATGGGTTATGACTAAATATGTTGCAATTTGGTTATTAATGATGGAAATATGTTTTGGAAGCTCCCTAAACCGATTATAAGGTCACAAAATAAGTTTAAGTGAGTTTTGGGTTGAGAATGGATCTTGGGATGCTGCTGCTGCACGTTTTCCTGGGCTCCAGCGTCTGCTACGGCCCAATTCAGCGTAGCTTATGCTAGGCTATATTGAGCCAGCGTCCATTACGGCCCAAAGGGGCGTGTCATACGGTGGAAATGGGCTGTGGCGTCTGGTACGGTCTCTAGACCGTATATTACGGTGCACTCATTTGTCCTTACACCATATTCCCCCTGAATTACGCTGGTTCGAGTGAGTAGACGCCAAAACTGGGCTTTCCAAGCCACCGTAACTTACGGTGGTTTGGCGGCAACTTACGCTAGGAAAGTTTGGGCCACCGTAAGCTACGTTGGTGTTGGGCGTACATTACGGTGCCATGGATTCATGGTTTTCAGTTCACTTCTAGCTTTTGGTCGATAATCCTTGGATTGAGTCGGGCTTACTTATGGATCTTTCCTTGGTTTCTCTAGTGTCATAATCAAGTCCCGAGAGCCACTCAAAGTCTTGAAACACATATGAAAACCTAATTAAGGTTTTAACTTAAATTATATATAAGTGTATAATAACAAATTTTGGTTATGAAATGATTCTTGAGCGACTTAAATTCGTTCTAAACTATTACTTGATCCCTCTAACGACTATGTCGAGTCTCGGGAATATTTTAAAGCCTTAAGTCATAGTTAAAACTTAATTAGAGTTTCGTCTTGGTTAATAATACATGTATTGTATATATTATTAGGTTGTGGACGTATGGAGCACGTTAATCACTTATAATCTCATCTTAACGTGATCTTAACTCCTTTTGCCAATCAATGTGAGTTCCGTAGCTCCCTACTCGCTTGAGATTCGGGCTGGAAAGTGTACAATTACTTGTTTGTTTGTTTGATTAGTTGATTGATGGTTTGATGGATTATTTGATTGTTTTGGTGTTGAATTATGATATTATGGTTTAAATTAGGATAGTTGTACATACATGGAAGACGATGATACCTTTAAAGAGTTATAGATGTGGTGGGAAGGCTGCGGGTGACCCTATATATAAACATCTATGATTCGTTAAATGTAATGTCGTATGAAGTGTATGTACATTGTGATTTTGGTGGAATTGATTGATATTGGAATTGTGTTTGAAATGAACATATACGCAATTTTATACTCTATTTGTGCGGGACACACGCAAGCATACTCTATTTGTGCAGGATACACGCAAGCATACTCTATTTGTTGCATTGATGACGTGGTTTACACACATATGATATACTTTATGACATTTGCATACATGCGGCACATAATTTGATATTGACATCACTTGTGCTCATTTATTACACGTGCTTGCTATACATCGTATATTCTTGTTGTGATTGATATGTGACGCATAAAGGCCACTTGTAAGTTGTGACTCACATTTATCTTATACTTATATGTTAGCTGACGATGGTTCCTTGTGAACCATTACTACGAACTCACCAACCTCGTGTTGACTTGTTTAGTACACTTTTCAGGTAATCAGGTGAACCCGAGACATGATGCTTGATAGATGACTACTTATGGACCCGGGCTTGGACTTATATGGATCCCCGATTCATTTGCCCTATTTTTGCATTATGCTTAGGATCATTCGCCATCATTTGATGATTGTTTTGTAAACATTGATGGTCACTTGCTCCTTGTGCATTTTGTACTTGATTTATCTAATATGGATTCACCGAATCCTTTATTTCATTTAGTTCATGTTTTACATTAATTCCATCATGTGCTATATAATTTCTGTAATATTTTGAGCCCTAGCTCGGGGTGTTACATTTATACAACCCATGAGTTTCGTCATACATTCACACAACAACATCATACCGTCATACTTAACCACTACTTTTTTTAGGTACCGTCGCAATGTGCGAGTACTCATCTAGTTTTGTAAACAATTCCTTCTCTAAATGAATGTGGTTAAGTATTTATGTGTTAATTGGTTAACTTATCTTCGTATTGTGACGGGTAATATATATAGCCTTGTCAAGTGTCCCAAAAATGCGCTGGCCTTGATGATTTTTTTTTTGAGAAGTGAAGTTCACTTGAAATTTCGTGTCACGATTCGACAGCGGGAGGTTTGGCATACGTTGTCTTAACCGGGTCGAGTTAGATCTCTCTCTCTAAGTAGAAATACCTATTTCAAATATCTGATGGGGGAAAAATAAACACTTTAGATTTAGCACTTGTATATTACACACTAGTAATCCTATCAGTCTAGAAGCATATCGGGTATCTACTGTGTAAAGTAAACACCTTGTAATCATAGTTGATAACTCTAAGCTCCATGTAATCATATAAGATATCATGCCCTTTATACAGATGAATCTCCTAGAGGTCGAGCTTAAATATACTCCGTATCTCACATCTTAGTATTGGTCCACCCAATCTCCTAAAACTATTGACTGTGAATGTTTCTACCATAACTATTGGGAAAAAAACAACAAACCTTAAAGCTAATCGAACTACAAAGAATTTAAAGAACAAGAAGATCCCTGAATACTAGCCTTGTTTATTAACCAAGTGATTTTCGGTTTACAATTGCATGATGAGGTGTCTCAAATCAGCTTCCCCCTCCTCCTTTTATAGAGAGGAGGGGGAACATCCTAGAACTAATCCTAGTCTAATTATGTAAGTGCACGTCTATGTCAATAGCAGTCTAGATTGTTTGGTCTTATATTGTAATATGTCTTTGTAACGTACTTGTCATTAATGAACTTCATATTATGCATAGAATACTAGATTAAGTTTGAGTATTGAATGTATAAGCTGCTTAAGTATGAATTGCGACCTCGCAATTCATAGGAACAATACGACTTCGTAATTGCAGGGTCAATTACGATGCCAATCAAGAAATGCGACCTCGCATTTGTGATGGGCTGGGCTGGATTTGCGAGGCTAACTCGCTGAAGCCCATGTCGAGTTGTTTCCTATATATATCGAACCCTAACAGAGATTAGGGTTGAACATTTGTCGAAATTTCAAGCATATGTGCAGGTTATAGTCGTCAAGCATTGTTCCGCTAGCCTAGAGTAGATCTGCGAGGCAGCAGATAATCTGAAGGCTTGTTGTGAATCACCAAGTTATAGTGAGGGATTCCGCACCTCAAGATAACTAGAACAAACTATTAACGATCCAGTTTAAGGGGACTTACAAGTGGTATCAGAGCCTCTTGGTTTCATACCGGAAGGTTATAGTTTGTTGGTGATAGACAACATCGGTTTAGGGTCGTTTATACGTGATTCTTTCACGAGTTTACGAACGAAAACCTTTTTGGTGACCTCTTTTGGTGTTTGCAGCAGTTTCGGAGGTGTTTGTAGGGCATTAGGGTTTCGAAATTCAAGAGAATTAAAGGTTTCAGCATCGTTTACGACCTCGCCATCTCGTATTACCTCATCCAGCTCGATTTGCGACCTGGGTAGCTAATTACGACTTTTCCAGTTCAATTGCGACCTCGTATCTCGTTTGCGACCTCTTGAGCTCTTTAAGACCTCGCCAATTCAATTACGACCTCGAGTTTTAATTGCGACCTCGTATTTCTTTACGACCTCGTTTATTTTTGAACAGTTCGTATTATTTTGCTAGTTCGTAGAAAATGACGTCTCAATTACCCGCAAACTATCAAGCTTTGCTGAATCAATTGATTCTGATGGATCATGAAACCAGAAAGGCCAATTCACCGCCCAAGTTGATAAGCCTAGACATATATTTCAATTGGAAGGGCAGATTCGAGTCATATTGCAGACTTATGGATGTCAGGATGTGGATTTGTATTGTTAATGGATATGTTCATCCTACTGTGGCAAATGACAAGGATACTAGTTCGAGTGGTGGGAAAGCTTCTACTTATGAGCAAATGAATGTCGATCAAAAGAAGGACTATGAAGCTGAAAGTAAGGCTTTAGGATCACTCAGAATGGCTCTCCAAGGGGAATTCTTGCACTTATTTGAAAAGTATGAAAGTGCAAAGGGCTTATGGGATGCACTCAAGGAGCATTGTGAAGGTGATGAAGATCTCAAGAAGAGGAGGAAGGACTTGCTGAAGAAACAGTACTATGTTTTCACAAGCTTCAAGGATGAATCTCTTGATGAGACTTTGATTCGTTACAGTCATTTGCTAGTTGAGTTGGCATACTTTGGGTACAAGCCTGATTCAGATGAAGTGATCGAGAAGTTGTTGGATTCTCTTCCAGCTAAGTGGGAAGGGTTTGTTACTTCAATCCAGCAAAATCCCGAATTCAGTACTTGGACTCTGGATCAGATTATCCGAAAGCTGAGAGGTCAAGATATGAAGCGTAAGTCAAAAGAAGCTGACAGTCCAGGATTTGCACACTTATAATATAATTAATCTAGGCAAGAATGTAAGAACAGAAAGTAAAGAACATGAACAAGAATAAGTTCAAATGCAAATATCTAAGCAAGTCTAATCATATGTATCATTGATTAAACGATAAATACATGGTCGATATTAAAACTTGTCTTACAAGAATACAAATGAACTAAATAATTGCTAAGTCTAGACACACTATAAACTTAAGCAATTTCAAGAGAGAAATAAAGTGACACACACTTTGTGGTGACAAACACGAAGTATAAATGGAGCGGCTGTGTTGCTTTATATAGGGGAGGAATTAGGGCAACACAGCCTTACAATGATCGTGATAGAATGGTGGTTGTCGACTTCTCATAGGCTCGTTGTACTTAGATCCAGGAGCCTTTGTCTTCTTTACCAAAACGGGTATGAAAGAGAAAAACCTTGTTTTGGTCCCAACTGTACCTTTGCCATATAAGGTAATATCCAGTTGGAAGAACCACCATGTGACTACTTGTCTTCTTATGGTTTGAAAACTTCCCGCCTTGACACACAACTTGGAAAGCAAACCACCCGCTGACGAGAGTCATTGACTCGCTGATGACTTGCTGACGACTCACGTCAGCGACCAAGTCTGGTCAGCGAATCCTTGACTCAACAATCTCTCCCTATTCGCTGAGAAGACTTGCTGAGTAGACTAGACTTGATAAGAATAAAGGAATGATGAAAAGATGTCTTATATATCAACTTTAAATATTACAAGTTGATACATACAGCATTTACATTTATAAGACATCTATAGATTTTCGGCTTCAAGTTCCCAAGCATGTTCTTGCTTGGCAATCTGAACTGCTGGGTCATTATATCTGTGAGGCTTAACCAGTTCCTCATCCAATTTGCTGATAAACCATCTGTTGTTGGTCGTTTCAGCACATCTTCTTCTTATGCTCAGGATGAACCCAGTGGACGCCTTTTCTATTTCATCCAAGCGAAAGAACAGTTGATTGTTCTGAAAGTTTGTGAAGAAGATACCAGCAGGAGTCTCTATCACTCTCCCTTCCTCAAAGAAGCTTCTTGGAGGAAGTCTGGTGTTCAGCAAGGCATCACCAGCAATAGGAGGAAGGTCAACAGCTAAGGTTCGATGCTCTTCTTTCCTCTTTCTTTGAATCCTTCTTCCTGCTGAGGAAGAGATAGCTGCTGGAGTACCAAACACTTGCCTCAGCATGGGCAAGTCTGCTTTGAACTTGGTTTCATACTCCCTGGCTTTTTCAAAATAATCCTTTAGCATCTTCTGAAGCTGAGCATAGCTGTCAGCCTTCTTGTCTTTCACTATCATGTAAACCTCAAACCACTCGGAGGCACCCAGGGTGGTTGCTTTGACCCCTTCAAGTTTAACAGGCTTGTCAGCACCTTCTCTTAGGATCTTCAGGTTTGTCTTAAGACCCATTTCAGCTTTGAAGGCCTCAGCAACAACTATCCTTTGAGGCCTCTTTCTGTCCTTCATAAGTTTCAGCCATTTAGCCTTTTCTTCCTCAAACTTGGCTCTCTTCTCACTGAGTTGTTCTCAACTTCTTTATGCTTCTGCCTATATAGAGCTTCAGCACCACCCGCTTTCAGCAGCATCCTTTGCTCACCATCCAGCTGATCTTTTTCAAGGAGATGTAGCTGCTTGATATACTCAAGATTCTTTCTTTCATTTTCTTGATTCTGCTTGATCCTATCCAACTTCTTGATAGCTTCTTCTTGAGTTTTTCCATCAGCAGTCAGTGCCAGTATATCTATCACTTGATGTTGATGGCCTGCTGAGGTTTGAATAGAGAGTTGAGCAGCAAGAAGAGAAGATGGAATAGCGATCACTAGAGGAGCAGTGGGAGGTCTCTTGAAGAATCCAGACTCAGTGAGCTGTCTTCGACGATCATCAGAGAGAGGAGTAATTTTAGCATTGGCCAGATATCGATTATGAAAGACTGGAAGCATTTCCTTTGATCTATCTCTTTCCATTTCTCTGGCGAAACCAGCTTCCCATGTTGCTTTGAGCACTTTGGGGTCAAACTCTTCGCCTATATCATCAAAGGCTTCAATGTGACCTGCATCAGCAACAGGGCGAGGTACATTGAATATCACAATTTGTTGCTCCCCCTCACCACCAGCTGGGGAGCTTCAGCATCAATTTCTTTTTCAATCTCCCCCTCAACACCAGCAGGGGGAATTTCAGTAGACTCCCCCTCAACACCAGCAGGAGGAATTTCATAATCTCCCCCTCAACACCAGCAGGGGAATTTCAGTAACTCCCCCTCAACACCAGCAGGGGAATTTCATAACTCCCCCTCAACACCAGCAGGGGAATTTCATAACTCCCCCTCAACACCAGCAGGGGAATTTCATAATCTCCCCCTCAACACCAGCATGGGGAATTTCAGTAGACTCCCCCTCAACACCAGCAGAAGGAGCTTCATTTTCTCTTTCACCACTAACGGCTACAATTGCCATTTCATCAGTGGCAGCATCATCAGTTCTCAAGATTTCTTCAGCAGATTCATCGTAGATTTGTTGCACAGCTTTGTTAACTGCTTCACTGACAATATCCAAAACAGCAGCATCAATTTTCTCCCCCTTGGAAGTTGCATTGTTAATGACAACTTCCACAGTGGCTGGCTGTTTTGATTGCTGAGTCACCAGTTGTGTAAGTAGATTTTTGATCTCACCCACTTCTTTTTCCAACTTTACTTGCCTCTGGCGATCTTCCTCAGCGAAAGAAGCTTGAGGAATTGGAAGATCAGCCACTTGTTTTTCTAATGCATGAATTGCCTTAGTGTTGGTTTCGATCTGAGTTGTTAGAGGGGTGATGAGATCACTTAGCTTTTTGACTTTAGCAGCAGCAGACTTGCTGGTAGAGGCTGCTTTCTTTGCTGAGTAACTGGTGGAATTTGCACATTTGAGCAGCGATATGGCACCAGACTTGAGTATCTGCTGATCATGTTTGATAATAGAAGTTGTGGCACTAATTTTGCCTTGAGCAGCAGCCATTGAACTTGTGTTGTCTTTCAGTGTATTTATCGCTGTGCTATTTTCATTCTGTTTGTTGTACCAGCTGGTCAATGTAGACACCAGCCTGTCAGACTCTTTATCTTTCAGCTTAATTGCAAGAGTGGCAGCCTTGGTGAGATCATTTAACTGATGCTCTACCCGTTCCAACCTATGAGCAGAGTAGGTGGAGTAAGAAATACCCAAATCCTTAGCAGCAAGAGACTCGACTTCAATTGGCAAGTGAGAAGAACAACCAGGAATAGCTTGGAAGGAGGAAGGCATGCCCATAGATAGCATGGTGTTCACTGGTTGTACTGGTGGAGTTGTTGGTCTTGCAATTGAAGCCACTGATACACTTTCAGTGTTTACATTTTCTGGTTCAGCAACTGTGACATTTTCAGAGACCATGTCATCAGTGTTTACCACATCTACATCATAGTCCTCCACTTCCATATCACTAGCTTCTTTCTCATCAGCATGACTGTAAGAATCAAGCTGAAAATCGTCAGCAACAAAATCACCCAACTCAAAATCACTTTCATCATCAGCACCATCATCTTCAACTATTTCAACAGCGGACACATTACTTCTTTCAGCGTCTTCCATCACTGTTTCACTACCACCAGCACCTTCAACAATTTCATCACGAGAAAAATTCAAGGGAATTGGGGAATTTGGTGCCTCTGTCTCAGTGTGTTGTAGCACTGAAACGTCATCAGCCGTAGACTGTGTTGTCTTTCAGTGTATTTATCGCTGTGCTATTTTCATTCTGTTTGTTGTACCAGCTGGTCAATGTAGACACCAGCCTGTCAGACTCTTTATCTTTCAGCTTAATTGCAAGAGTGGCAGCCTTGGTGAGATCATTTAACTGATGCTCTACCCGTTCCAACCTATGAGCAGAGTAGGTGGAGTAAGAAATACCCAAATCCTTAGCAGCAAGAGACTCGACTTCAATTGGCAAGTGAGAAGAACAACCAGGAATAGCTTGGAAGGAGGAAGGCATGCCCATAGATAGCATGGTGTTCACTGGTTGTACTGGTGGAGTTGTTGGTCTTGCAATTGAAGCCACTGATACACTTTCAGTGTTTACATTTTCTGGTTCAGCAACTGTGACATTTTCAGAGACCATGTCATCAGTGTTTACCACATCTACATCATAGTCCTCCACTTCCATATCACTAGCTTCTTTCTCATCAGCATGACTGTAAGAATCAAGCTGAAAATCGTCAGCAACAAAATCACCCAACTCAAAATCACTTTCATCATCAGCACCATCATCTTCAACTATTTCAACAGCGGACACATTACTTCTTTCAGCGTCTTCCATCACTGTTTCACTACCACCAGCACCTTCAACAATTTCATCACGAGAAAAATTCAAGGGAATTGGGGAATTTGGTGCCTCTGTCTCAGTGTGTTGTAGCACTGAAACGTCATCAGCCGTAGACTGTGTTGTCTTTCAGTGTATTTATCGCTGTGCTATTTTCATTCTGTTTGTTGTACCAGCTGGTCAATGTAGACACCAGCCTGTCAGACTCTTTATCTTTCAGCTTAATTGCAAGAGTGGCAGCCTTGGTGAGATCATTTAACTGATGCTCTACCCGTTCCAACCTATGAGCAGAGTAGGTGGAGTAAGAAATACCCAAATCCTTAGCAGCAAGAGACTCGACTTCAATTGGCAAGTGAGAAGAACAACCAGGAATAGCTTGGAAGGAGGAAGGCATGCCCATAGATAGCATGGTGTTCACTGGTTGTACTGGTGGAGTTGTTGGTCTTGCAATTGAAGCCACTGATACACTTTCAGTGTTTACATTTTCTGGTTCAGCAACTGTGACATTTTCAGAGACCATGTCATCAGTGTTTACCACATCTACATCATAGTCCTCCACTTCCATATCACTAGCTTCTTTCTCATCAGCATGACTGTAAGAATCAAGCTGAAAATCGTCAGCAACAAAATCACCCAACTCAAAATCACTTTCATCATCAGCACCATCATCTTCAACTATTTCAACAGCGGACACATTACTTCTTTCAGCGTCTTCCATCACTGTTTCACTACCACCAGCACCTTCAACAATTTCATCACGAGAAAAATTCAAGGGAATTGGGGAATTTGGTGCCTCTGTCTCAGTGTGTTGTAGCACTGAAACGTCATCAGCCGTAGACTGAGGTGGCTGCTTGCTGTTACCCTTTTTCTCGTCAACAACCTTTTTTGAGGTTGCTGATGGGCCGGCTGGGTTTCTAATGTCCTTGCGCTATGAGGACGTCTTAGCCTTTGTGGTTAAGCCCTTTGGTACTTGCTGCTTCTGTTTTGGGACATCAAAAGGAGGTGAAGTGGATGTAGATGTTACTTGTGCTTTATTGGTCTTTTTGGGAGCTTTGGAGGCTGTTGGGGGGTTTACCAGCGAACCAGCTCCGGAGGGTTGCTTTTTATATACGTCAGGATAGGTGGAATAAAGTACCTGTTTCATTGCCGGAGGAAGCACAACATATTTAGCATCAAATAATTCAGTGTCACAAGCAGGTACCTTGTACACTGTGTTGGCAATCGGTGGTGCGAAAAAGATAGTAGCACCCTTTGGAAGATATTCTTCCTTCAATTCATGCTTGAAAATCAGCGAGAGAAACCGAGTGAAGGGCACTGAGCTCGATCTGTTTCTGACAAGAACCTTTGCCTTTAAATCTTCAAAGATGACACTGGCAAAGTCAATGAAACGACCATTTGCCAGTGCATATATCATCTGCATCTGGGCAGCAGTGGCTTGATCAAATGACCCACTGTTCCCACCAAGGCATTGAATGACATGAGAAAAAAGTAACCTCCATACTCCAGGCAGAAACTTTTTCTGAGGGTTGCTGTGAACAGGTTGAGGTGGTTCCGTGTTTGTTCCATAGCCTATGGAAAGCAACCAATCTTTCCATACTTCAGTGGATACCAAGTCAGCAAATTGTCTTTCTTCAGATTGTGAAGGAAGACGAAGAACATCTCTTAACAAATTAACAGAGATGGTGATGGTGTGTTTTCCTTTCATAACAGTACCGGAAATAGTGCTGCTAATGAGGTTGTAGTCACATGTCCACCAGAATTCCCTCAACAGATGGACACACATCTCTTTTGGATCTCTATAGATGGCCCTTCTAGCCGGACATGCTCTTATAAAATCAAGCATTTGATAGTAACCTTTAACTTCGGAAGGAATTTCAAGAGATCCAAGGTAGTTTTAATAACCAACTTGTGGGCTTGAAAGGCTACATGATTTGATGGAACAATGCCTTCAGGATCGAAATCCTTGGACGTAAGATAAAGAGGAACATTTTCCAAGGTTTCTTGATGTTCAGGATTCTCGGCGATTTCTGGTTGTTGTTGTGGTTGAGATGAAGAAGAAGTCATTTTGAGATCAAGATGATAAGGATTGAAAGAAAATAGAAAAGATTTAGAAGGATTTGAGAGTGTTTTTAGAAGATTTTGGGAATAGGAGAGAAGAATTGAGAAGGTGAATTTTGAGAGTATGAGATGGTGATGGTGTGTTTTCCTTTCATAACAGTACCGGAAATAGTGCTGCTAATGAGGTTGTAGTCACATGTCCACCAGAATTCCCTCAACAGATGGACACACATCTCTTTTGGATCTCTATAGATGGCCCTTCTAGCCGGACATGCTCTTATAAAATCAAGCATTTGATAGTAACCTTTAACTTCGGAAGGAATTTCAAGAGATCCAAGGTAGTTTTAATAACCAACTTGTGGGCTTGAAAGGCTACATGATTTGATGGAACAATGCCTTCAGGATCGAAATCCTTGGACGTAAGATAAAGAGGAACATTTTCCAAGGTTTCTTGATGTTCAGGATTCTCGGCGATTTCTGGTTGTTGTTGTGGTTGAGATGAAGAAGAAGTCATTTTGAGATCAAGATGATAAGGATTGAAAGAAAATAGAAAAGATTTAGAAGGATTTGAGAGTGTTTTTAGAAGATTTTGGGAATAAGAGAGAAGAATTGAGAAGGTGAATTTTGAGAGTATGAGGAATGGTGATTGAAAAAGATTTGAATATATATAGCATGGATATGGGCCCCATAACTATGACAGTGAACCGTCACCAATACTCTCTCTCATACGTAATATATACATATATATACGTATTTGAGTAACGTATAAAAAAGGATTGATGTGACAACTTGTACCATTATTTCAAAAGTACTCGAGTTTTACGGCGGATACAGTGTACAAGTTGTCCATTAGGGAGAAAATCGAGGTAACCGTTTTCAGATTTCAATAAAATATTGATAAAAATACTTGATGGATATATTCACACGATAAAATAGTTGAGATAGAAGTATATCCACTGATAATTTTGAAAATTTGGTTACCTCATTTAGAAAAAGAGATTCAGTCAGCGACTTGTCAGCATCAACGGATTTAATTTGTCTTTACCAGCAGCCGTTTGCTGCTGGACTAGATAGAGACTTTTAGCTCTCTATTGCTTTTGTTTTGCTTTTTCCCAAAGCAACAGGGATCAACGGATTTAATGTCTTTACCAGCAGCCGTTTGCTGCTGGACTAGATAGAGACTTTTAGCTCTCTATTGCTTTTGTTTTGCTTTTTCCCAAAGCAACAGGGATCAACGGTTTTGAGAAGTCTTTACCAGCAGCCGTTTGCTGCTGGACTAGATAGAGACTTTTAGCTCTCTATTGCTTTTGTTTTGCTTTTTCCCAAAGCAACAGGGATCAACGGTTTTGAGAAGTCTTTACCAGCAGCCGTTTGCTGCTGGACTAGATAGAGACTTTTAGCTCTCTATTACTTTTATTTGCTTTTTCCCAAAGCAACAGGGATTAACGGATTTGATATGTCTTTACCAGCAGCCATTTGCTGCTGGACTAGATGAAGACTTTTAAGCTCTTTATTTCTTTTTAGTTCAGCAAGTAAGACACACTTGAACTTGCTGAAAGAGATTTTGACCATAAGGTCACTTTTCAACTTATAAGAGAGATGTAAGTTGAAGCATCAGCAGACATGAAGAGTAATGTCGTTGATTCACCATTCAGCATTCCCAACTTGCTGACCAGATATTTGAATCTGGTTTCATCTAACGGTTTAGTGAAAATATCAGCAAGTTGTTCATCAGTGGGGATGAAGTAAATTTCAACATCCCCTTTCATGACATGGTCACGAATAAAGTGGTACCTAATGTCTATGTGTTTGGTCTTAGAATGCTGAACAGGATTATGTGTGATAGCAATTGCACTTGTATTGTCACACATAATGGGAATCTTAGAGTATTCTAAGTCATAGTCAGCGAGTTGGTTTTTCATCCAGAGGACTTGTGCACAACAACTCGCTGCTGATACATATTCTGCTTCAGCAGTGGCTGGTGCTTTTCCTGTCTAACATGCAACCAGCATAGTCAGAGTCAGAATATGCGACTAAGTCAAAACTGGAGTCTTTGGGATACCAAAGACCCAGTGTGGGGGTACCTTTTAGGTACTTGAAGATTCGCTTGACAGCAAGAAGATGAGACTCCCTAGGAGAGGCTTGATATCTTGCACATAAGCAAGTAGCAAACATAATGTCAGGACGACTCGCTGTGAGATACATCAACGAGCCAATCATTCCCCTATAGAGAGTGGGATTCACATGCTTACCTTCAGGATCAGCATGGAGATTATTAGGAGGAGACATAGGAGTGGCTTTAGTGGTCACATTGGACAAGTCGAATTTAACCAGCATGTCTCGAATGTACTTTTCCTGGTTAATGAAAATCCCATTTGGGAGTTGGCGAATTTGTAGACCAAGAAAGAAAGTCAACTCACCCATCATGCTCATCTCAAAATGAGAAGACATCAGTGAGCTGAACTTAGAACAAAGTTTCTTGCTGGAGGATCCAAAGATGATGTCATCCACATATATCTGGACATAAAGAACATCAGCACCCTTTCTATAGATAAAGAGGGTGCTGTCAATGGACCCTCACTGAAACTTGTTAGAGAGAAGAAATTCAGAAAGAGTGTCATACCAGGCTCTATGAGCCTGTTTAAGACCATATAGAGCCTTGTAAAAAGGATAGACATGGTGTGGCTTGGCTGGATCTTCAAAACCAGGTGGCTGCTTAACATAAACTTCCTCATCGAGTTTTCCATTTAGGAAGGCACTCTTAACATCCAGTTGATATACTGCGAAGTTTCTGTAAGCAACATGTGCCAAGAATAAGCGAATTGCTTCTAATCGGGCCACTGGTGCAAAGGTTTCATCGTAATCAACACCTTCTTCCTAAAGGTATCCTTGTGCAACCAGCCTAGCCTTGTTACGAGTGACAACACCATCTTCGTCTATTTTATTCCTATAAACCCATTTAGTGCCAATGGGTTCTTTGTCAGCAGGTAGAGGGACAAGAAACTAGACATGCTGTCTTTTGAACTGGGTAAGTTCTTCTTGCATAGCCTCTACCCAAGAAGGGTCAGCCATTGCTTCTCCTATATTCTTAGGGGTGATCATCGACAAGAAATTCACATAGAGACATGTGTTTCTAGTCGCTGATCGAGTAACAACCCCTTGAGAAGGATCACCAATCACTTGGTGAGCTGGATGACTAGAAGTCCATTTAAGTGCAGGAACACTTGATGAACCTAGTCGAGTGTCAGCGGAAGACTGAGAGATGGGTCCAGCAGAGAGATTATTGTAAGGAGAGAAGTAAATGGTAAGAATGGGTTCAGATAGATCAGTAGAGCCATTCGACTGATTTGAGTTATCATATAATTAATCTAGACAAGAATGTAAGAACAGAAAGTAAAGAACATGAACAAGAATAAGTTCAAATGCAAATATCTAAGCAAGTCTAATCATATGTATCATTGATTAAACGATGAATACATGGTCGATATTACAACTTGTCTTACAACAATACAAATGAACTAAATAATTGCTAAGTCTAGACACACTATAAACTTAAGCAATTTCAAGAGAGAAATAAAGTGACACACACTTTGTGGTGACAAACACGAAGTATAAATGGAGCGGCTGTGTTGCTTTATATAGGGGAGGAATTAGGGCCACACAGCCTTACAATGATCGTGATAGAATGGTGGTTGTCGACTTCTCATAGGCTCGTTGTACTTGGATCCAGGAGCCTTTGTCTTCTTTACCAAAACGGGTATGAAAGAGAAAAACCTTGTTTTGGTCCCAACTGTACCTTTGCCATATAAGGTAATATCCAGTTGGAAGAACCACCATGTGACTACTTGTCTTCTTATGGTTTGAAAACTTCCCGCCTTGACACACAACTTGGAAAGCAAACCACCCGCTGACGAGAGTCATTGACTCGCTGATGACTTGCTGACGACTCACGTCAACGACCAAGTCTGGTCAGCGAATCCTTGACTCAACAGAAGCAGGTAGCAGTGATTTTGTTCAACGTCCAGAACTTTATCATAGCAAGCCAATTATTGCTTCTGGAAAATCTTCAAGTGGAGGGATTACTGCCTTCTACAGTGGAGATGATGAAAAACTGAAGATGACGATGGATTCTGACAACAACTTGATGTATGTAACTTCTCCGGAATCAACTATGGTTGTTCATAATGGGAATCAGAAAAGTAGTTCTCCAAGCTCAGGTTTATCAGGAATGCCGATGAGCATAAGATCTGCTGAGGGACATTTGGGCATGCTGTCTTCGTTTGTGTCTGCTCTTGAGAAGTTAACTGGAGGAAAACTGACTGATTATGATCTAGTTAGGGAGGATTACAAGCAAGTTGATCCAGATGATCTGGAAGAAATGGATCTGAACTGGCAATTGGCTATGCTAATTTTTAGAGTTCAACGATTCACTGATAGAATTGGAAGGAAGGTTATAGACGACAAGGTGGGATTTGATAAGACTAAAGTGAAGTGTTTCAACTGTGATGGTTTTGGACATTTTGCTCGTGAATGTCAGAGGCCAAGACGGGACAACAATTCAGCTACAGGCCGTCAGAACTTCAATCAGAGTGGTTCTATTGCAGGTCAGAATTCATGGCGTCAATATGCTAATACTGGGAACCGAAACTCAGGAAAAACGGACAACTCGAGAGCTTTGGTTGTTCAAAATGATGGTACTTATAATTGGGGTTCGACTAGTGCCGATGATCAGAATCATGCATTTATGGCTGAAATTCAAGACTTTGATGGAGGAATGAATGATCTCGTCGATAATTCATTCGACTATACATTGTATGCCAGCACAAATGATCATGATAGTTTTCATCAGAGGGTAGAAGAGGAACCTGAACCATCAGAACCAGTAAGAGCTGAAAATGAAGAAGTTTCCACTGAAGCTGAGATAAATATGGAAACTGAAGAAAACACTGAAGATGTGAAGATAAAGATACCTGATAATCTGAGTACAGAAGAGCTTGTAAATTTTGTGGACAGGTAAGTTTCTCTTTGCAATCATTCATTAATGTATGTAAACATAGCATAGGTTTGTCTAGCAAAGTAACTGTTCTTAAAAAGGAGATTGACTCAACAAAGACCTTTATGAATGATGCTACTAGTGAAAGGAATAAGTTAGCAACTGATGTCATGGTGTATAAAGGTCATGCTAAAGAATATCTTAATCGGATAAAATCCGAAGAAGATAGGTTTGAGTCTTTTAGAGTTGAATATGCACAGTTAATAGGCTAAAAACAAATGCTAGATGAAGACTATGAGAGGGTAGTAAAAGAAAGTGCTAAAAAGGATAAAGAATTAGCAGATTCTAGGGTACAAATTATTGAACTAAGTGGAAAACTAAATAAAATGAGAGACATAGGAACTATGATGGGTCACCTTCGAGATGCCAAAGAAAAGGGTGAACATCCTAGTTTTGTCCAGAAATATAATGCTGTTCCGCCACCTTTTAGTCACAATTATGATAGTTTTCAGAAACTTACTTTAGAAGATACTGAAAAATCAAATCCTGAAAAGGTACCCAAGACTACCCCTCTAGAGACTAAATCTAGTGATGTTCCAGTCCCTGAGACATCTAAGTCAGAGGGATCTGTGAACAAGACTAGTGAACTTAAGGATCACTCAGACCCAAGTGAAGCCAAACGGACAGTGGATAACAAACTGAAAGGTACTGAAAAAGAAGTTGAAATGGAAATAGTCACATATTTTACTTTAAAAGGTTGTGCTGATGTGTTTTCAGCAAAAGAGTTAGATTTAAAAGGTAATTATCCTAAAAATGTTGATCAAATTTTGAGTATTGATGAACCTGTAAAATCTGAGACTTTGCCAAAACCGATTAAAAACAAGAACTTTAAAGAAACAATTTTCAAAAAGGGTTTTGTTCAAACTTCTACAATTGATGCAGAAGGTTTGAGTATTCAATCAGAAACACCTGAACAATTTGCTAAGAATAAGTTGAAAGAACTATTATCCAAAGGTGCAAAGGTTCAAACCACCAAATGTTATGCTAGTCCCATTAAGGCACCAACTTCTTGGGAAGAGGCTTATGCTACTCTTGAATGGATAGATGAATTAAAGGGTCATGGAGTTCAAGTGCCTGAGACTGTTTATAGTGATCAACCAAAGAAGTTTTCTAAGAGGTCATGCTTTACTTGACGTGGAATGGGTCATGTGTCAAGTTGTTGTCCTTATAGGAAAAATAGTAAATCTAGGGTTCACCTGAAAAATCTAGGGTTAGTATGGATTCTAGTGAAAATATTGGATCATTGCATAACATATCCATGAAAGATTATAAGAAGAAATATTATGAGGAATATGCTAAGCAGAATCCTGATAGTCTGGCTGTTAAGAACTATTTAAGGTTTAGAGAATTTGAGAATAGCAGTAAGACAGATGATAGTAAGCCTAGAAGTGTCTCACCCCGAGAAGGTTCTAGTAGTTCGAGTCAATCAAGTAATTGGAGAGTTAGTTCTCCTAACAGGGTTAAATCGAGCAGTGCTTATTATGATAGGATTACCTCTAGTGTGCAATTAAATCCAATTGAGCGTTTTCAACGACATAGTCCAAGGAGAATGCAGTCTTCGTCTCCTGAGAAAATGTCAAGAGCTCAAGAGAGTTCTAAGGGTATCAACCAGAGGCTGCCTACTCATAGGAGGCCTAGTGGTTCCCCAAGTCGTAGACCTAGTGCTGGGAAAAATCTACGGATTTCACCCATCAAAAGGCCTGTTGGTACTTCATCAGTCAAACCAGCTAAGGCATGGGTGCCTACTGGTGGATATTGGGCTAATATGGTTTCTGATGAAGAGAATGATATACCCAAAGCCAACAAGGCTAGGGGTCCTTTTGAGAACTAATATTTTTGTGAATGTGCAGGAGCTGCTAAGGAAGACCGCATGTTTATGGTTTATCAATAGTGGAAGCTCCATGCACATATTGGAAGACAAGGGACTATTAACGGAGTTTACTCCTGTTAAAGGGTCTTATGTCTGTTTTGTTGACTCCAAAGGCGGAAAAATTTCCGGGGTTGGAAGAGTTGTAAAAGGAAGTATTTTGATTGATAATGTGAGTTTAATTGAAAAACAGGATCATGACCTTTTAAAAGACTTATCAATTTCTA
>CM067169.1:71578098-71583936 GCA_034093135.1 Erigeron breviscapus
ACCATGAGACCTGAGATGCAGTCCCTATTGTAGTGTAATGTAGTATTGCTTAATGTAGTATGTAGCTATGCAGTTGATGTAGTTTAATGAAGTATCTTGATATGCATGATATATAGAAATGAAGTTGATGTGTGATATGCATGCTTGACTTGTACGCCTAGTTCACTAGACTTGCTAGGTTACTATGTCACTTGCACGTTTAAGGATCCAAACGTAATGAAGTTAAAGTGTGTGAATGTCTAGGAATGTGTGTTACCTAGACTATATGTGTGTGAATGTTTGGGAATGCAGGGACCCAATCTATATGTGTGAAATTGAGCTCATAAAACTAATGCAGGGAAAGTGTTAAGCTTAACCCGTACTTGTCTCAGCCGGATGAGTGCGTTGATGCAGTTGTTGCTTGGGTGGCTCCTCGCAACATGGTCTTTATAACGCAGGGCGAGTAATACGAGAGGTTTGACCAACCTCCACATACGGATTACTCTTGGATTGGCTTGCCACTCCTTAACGACGTAAGATGAGTAGTCTTTTGACTGATCATCCAGTCGGGTGTGATGCAGGGCACACTTATATGCAGTTAACAAAGATACGTGTGACAATGTGTGAACTAATGCAGGATAGGCACATTTAGGATGATTATCCTAATTAATATGAAGTCGAAATGTAGTATATGTGTGAACGTGTGATGTGTGTTGTGCCTAATAAAACTTGTCTAATAATGAAGATTGTTTTAATTGGACAAATGCTTTTAATTAAGTGTTATCTTACTTAGCTATTCTTATAGCTAACACTTGCTTCTTTAATGTGGTTGTTCCCTCAGGTTTAGCTTGATGGAATTAGATGAAGGATGTGTGAGCTTGGGTAGATTCATTGAAGGAGCCTTAGTTATCCATAGACGATTCTTTGCTTAGACATTTATTTACATTTCGTACTTAATGTCGAATTTATGTTGTGACTTGTGAATGGTTGTTTTATGTTGGGCAACCGTTGGGTTTTCATTTGAACTATTGTTTGATATGGCATGTAACACCAAATAAATGCAGAAACCGAAATGTTTTTATCGGTTTTGACTTTTACAGTCTTTACTTCCGCAATTTAACACCGTTAGGTGAAAAGTTTTGAAAACCCATATTTTTAAACGACGGGTGTTACACTTTTCATATGCTTTACAGAGTTAAAGCCTAGTAACAATGGAAATGAAATCTGTATAGATTTGCATGATGAGGCAGATTTATGTTTGGGAGATGGAAGACCTTAAGCTTAGGTTATCCATAGAACAATGAGACAGAGATCTCAAGGTTCTAGGTTATAATAGTCGACGAACAAACATTAGATTTGTAGGTCATTTATTTGAACAATGAGACAATGCTCTCAAGGTTTGTTAATTATTTTGTAGTTCTAGACTAAGATAATGTCATATAGGATTTTTATGACTTATGATAGTGAAGAATAACAAAATTTGGAAGAAGAAAATGAAAAATGTAGTTCTAGATTAAGTCATTGCTAACATGTATCGTAGTGATGAAATAATGGAGAATAACACTATTACCTTAATTTTGTGTTTGCTATGAGTTTTATGTGCAGGAATAAGGCACAAGAAACTTAACAATTATGTTTGATCTGAAGATTTTAATTATGTTTCATGAAGAAAGTGATCAGAAGAAACATTAAGTGTGGAAGATATTTATTTCAGAGTACTTGCAGAGATTTCAATCTAATAGAAGGTGTATAAGCAAAATTCTGAAGTATTCAAGAAAAACAAGGCTAAGATCATCAGGTTATTATAGTATTATTTATACAGTATAACAGATGATGATAGCTAGGTTTTGTTAGTTGAAGATCTTAGATATAGAAATGTTATTTTGAATATGGAAGATTATCAACTTTGTACTTATGTAAAACCTTAGACATAGACATAATGTGGATGTAGAAGGTTATTGATTATGTAAAACCTTAGACATAGACATAATGTGAATGTGAAAGGTTATCAATTATGTAAAGCATTAGACATAGAAATGTAATATTTGAATGTGAAAGGCTATTAAGTTAATGTTTTTGTAACTTTAGACATAGATAGTTCGTTTGAATATGAAAGGATGTCAAATTTTGTCTTGAAGCCTTAGATATAGAAACAAATTCATAAATGTAAAAAGTTTTAAAGTATTGATTATATAGATCATATAGTTATGAAATGTTTTCATAAGAATATGAAGTATTTAATCAATGTTATGTTTGAAATTTATATGACATAATGAGTTATTGTTGGGTCGAAAAACGACCAAGTATAATTTGTTCAGAAATAGCTGAAGCTCAGTGAAGAATACTTGTATAGAATTCTAAGGTCGCTCAGAATTTGTTCACTGAAGCTTCACTTCAGTTCAGATCAACGTATCAGAATACCATTCAGAACTGAAGTCAAAGACTGAAGACTGAAGAAAGAGAATCAGCTCAGATGTGGAGCTCAGAAGTTGATTCTACCTGATCGAAGACTGAAGCATCTCAGTGTAAATTACTTACAACACTTTACACTGATTACGAGGAAGCCTTTTTACTTTACATACCTTTACCCGGTTAATAGCTTTATCTATTAACAAGTACAAGGTTGAGTAAAAGGTTGGGAATAAAGTGTGAAATGTCACATCAAATGACTTTCACACTTAACCTTAAAAGTACGCATGTTAAGGAATTGACTTTAATTCCTTAAATGCTCCCAACCATATTTGTACGGCCTGGTCCACATCAGCATGAACCTTGCCTATAAATATAAGGCTTCTCACAACTTGCAAATAGCTGGAAACTTTAGCATTGCAACTTGTGAGATATACTCTAAGTAAACTTACGAGTATTTCCAAGTCAATTAGATCACTTGTATTTCGGGATTGTTTAGATATTTACACTTGGGTGTTTATCTTTGTTCCGCAACAATCCTTGTATTTGTTTATATCAATAAATCAAATACATTGAAAAAGTACATCGTGTCTCAATGCTACATACTTGAAATATACATATTATTTATATAGTTTCAACACTTATTGTTTCTTGCATTTACTTTCAGTACCTTTACCTTATTGTTTATCCATATCTGGATCGTATTCTGAACTGGTCAACTTCCAGTTAGAATTACTTGCCAGTCGGGTTTTAACCATCTATTTGGGACTCACAATTGGTATCAGAGCAGCAAGGTTGAATTATATTAATTCATTAACCTTTGATCTGCAAAGATGGTTGACCAAGTATTCAATGAAGTCCCTGACCCTAATGCTACTACTCCAACCCCCTATCATCAACAACAATATACCATCGTATAATGTACACGTACACTTTCCAAATAATCCTGTTCCCAAGTTTGATGGGAACAGTGAAAATTTTCAAACATGAAAGCATGCATGCTCAAATATATTGCTGGTTTTGAAAGACATTTGACCGATATTCTTAAAGAAGGACCCTTTGTCCCCATGAATGCCTCCACTGTTGTCAGAAATGCCGATGGGACTCCTAGGGTGTCACCTAAGGAGAAGGATCATTGGTCTGAAGAAGATCATAGGCTGGTAGACCTTGATACCAAGCTGCAAAATATGATCTTGTATGTTGTTCCTGAAACTCTTATGCCCACCCTTGTTTTACTTGAAAAGTCACAAGAAAAGTTGCTTTAAATAAAAGATATGAGTCTTTTTTTGCTATCCCTGGTGAAACTTTAACACAAACTTACATCAGATTCACTAATCTGGTAAATCAATTGAAAGCCCTGGGTGTAACTAAAGATAAAGAAATTTTGTGAAAAGTTTTGTGACATCTTACCTTCTAAATGGGAAAACTTGATCTTGGTTTCGAGACAAGGAAAAACCTTGCACAGTCACACTCTTGCTTCCTTATATGGAGCCTTCAGATACACTGAAGAGAACAAAGCTGAGAGAGCTGTGGCTGAGCAAGATGCCAAAAATCATGCCATGCTTCTACCAGTTCAGTCATGGTTCAGTACTTTGAGCCACATGGGACTGCTCTACTATCTTCTGAGAGTGATCATTCTGACTCGATGAAGAAGATGGTCTCTGAAATGTTAAAACTGGTATTTCTGGTAATGTAACTCATGATTGTGATGAGGATGACAATGATGATCTGGTTGCCATGCTGGCTAAAACGTTCAATCGTTTTAAGGCCAAATCAAATCGATCTGGCAAACCATTTGCTTCCAGCGCTTCTATTGACAAGTCTAATCTTGAATGCTTTAAGTGTGGCAAGAAAGGACATTTCATGAAGGAATGCAGATCTAGTCAGCCTTCATCAGCACAATCTGCCCCTAACCATTCTATTTTTCAGAAATCTGATGATAGCTATAAGGCTAAATACAAGAAGTTGAAAGCCCATATAGCTCTGATGGCATAAGACAACTCAAGCAATAATGGTTGTATGATTGCCAAAACTGAAAAATGGGAAGAGTCTGATGAATCGTCTGATGATGAGGAAGAAGTAAGGGATATGTGTTTCATGGCACGTGAAGATCAAGGTCATGTGGTCAAATCTGATGTTGAATCTGGTCGTTGGGTGGATATTGTCATGAAAAAGGTTAGTGACTTTGGCTTTGAAAGCAATGAGGAACAAAAACTGGACCTTTTGGTTCTTTTAGAGGCAGACATTTCTTTTGTCGAAACTGTGCGTTCAGAAAGTCTAAAAATGTTTGAAAATAATACTTCTGAACTGAACGCCAGTCAGGCCAGACTAAAAGAGCTGAAAGATGTTCAATTGGCTTTAAAAAGTTATCAGTCTATGGTTGTGTTGAGTCCCAATGTTAATTGTAAATTTAATGATGACAAATCTGACCTATAAACACGTTAGTAATCTTTTGGTTCTTGTAATCTTATCTGGGTCAGACTAAGCTGACACAAAGCTTACGATCTGTCTCTGACCCAGATCATCCTTCATACTTGTAATTGTAATATCTTATGGAAGCAAGTGTTATTCAAGCTGCATCAACAATGTGTTAGCATTCAGTCCAAGTCGAAGAAGAGGATTGAAGATAGAAGACCAAGTTGTTAGTGGAAGACAGCTTGGGATTAGCAGTCAGCTTGGAAACACTTAGGCAGATTGGTGCTTGACAAACGGCCCAATCTGTGTCTGGCAATCAAGTGAAGATAACAACCTGGATTGAAGATAAGGACAAATGACGTGACTAGGAAAAATCCTAGGATCCAGGTTGGTGGTTGGTTTTACATATGCGTGTCCATACTCTTATTGGATGAAGAATGTGTAACACCCATTTCGTAAAAATATGGATTTCCAAAAACTTTTCGCCTAACGGCGTCAATAAAGCGGAAACAGTTTATTTGAATAATATCTAACTAATTCTTTTTTCTTTTGAAGATTTTGTTTTAAGATACCTCCAAATCCTAAATTACTAGCATCTGTTTCTACTATAATTTTAGCATTAGGATGAGGAATATGTAGACAAGGTAAATATTTTATTTTACTTTTAATATGTCTTATTATATTTGTATGTTCTTGAGTCCATGGTTTTGGATTCTTTTTTAATCTATCATATAGGGGTTTACATATAATTCCTAAATCTTTGAAAAAATCATGAATATAATTTAAACATCCTAAAAATCTTTGTAATTGTTTTTTATCTTTAATTTCATCTGGAAATTTATTTGAAAATTCTAAGCTTCTATCAATAGGTTTTATAGTTTCTTGAACAATATTATGGCCTAAAAATCTTATTTCTGTTTGGAATAAACTTATCTTGGTAGGTGATACAACTAATCCATTTTTATGAATAATATTGTAAAAAGCATTTAAATGTTTAAAATGTTGTTCTATAGAGTTTGAAAATATTAATAAAGC
>CM067169.1:71584936-71704058 GCA_034093135.1 Erigeron breviscapus
GAAGGATGACTTGATCTTCTAGGTCTATTTGGACAAATACTATAAACATGACCCTTTTCATGACAAGCAAAGCAGGAAAGGACCTTGAACTTTTTGTTTGTATCTACCTTTTTATCGGTACCTACAGATTCATTGTTAGCACAAATGTCCACTGACCTTCTAGCACCATCTTTCTCATGTTTACCTTTACTTGTAGATTTCTTAAGTGCAGGCATTAAGATGTGCTTTAAAACCTTAGTTGCTTGTTCATTAAAATCCCATTTGGGAGTTGGCGAATTTGTAGACCAAGAAAGAAAGTCAACTCACCCATCATGCTCATCTCAAAATGAGAAGACATCAGTGAGCTGAACTTAGAACAAAGTTTCTTGCTGGAGGATCCAAAGATGATGTCATCCACATATATCTGGACATAAAGAACATCAGCACCCTTTCTATAGATAAAGAGGGTGCTGTCAATGGACCCTCACTGAAACTTGTTAGAGAGAAGAAATTCAGAAAGAGTGTCATACCAGGCTCTATGAGCCTGTTTAAGACCATATAGAGCCTTGTAAAAAGGATAGACATGGTGTGGCTTGGCTGGATCTTCAAAACCAGGTGGCTGCTTAACATAAACTTCCTCATCGAGTTTTCCATTAAGGAAGGCACTCTTAACATCCATTTGATATACTGTGAAGTTTCTGTAAGCAACATGTGCCAAGAATAAGCGAATTGCTTCTAATCGGGCCACTGGTGCAAAGGTTTCATCGTAATCAACACCTTCTTCTTGAAGGTATCCTTGTGCAACCAGCCTAGCCTTGTTACGAGTGACAACACCATCTTCGTCTATTTTATTCCTATAAACCCATTTAGTGCCAATGGGTTCTTTGTCAGCAGGTAGAGGGACAAGAAACTAGACATGCTGTCTTTTGAACTGGGTAAGTTCTTCTTGCATAGCCTCTACCCAAGAAGGGTCAGCCATTGCTTCTCCTATATTCTTAGGGGTGATCATCGACAAGAAATTCACATAGAGACATGTGTTTCTAGTCGCTGATCGAGTAACAACCCCTTGAGAAGGATCACCAATCACTTGGTGAGCTGGATGACTAGAAGTCCATTTAAGTGCAGGAACACTTGATGAACCTAGTCGAGTGTCAGCGGAAGACTGAGAGATGGGTCCAGCAGAGAGATTATTGTAAGGAGAGAAGTAAATGGTAAGAATGGGTTCAGATAGATCAGTAGAGCCATTCGACTGATTTGAGTTATCATATAATTAATCTAGACAAGAATGTAAGAACAGAAAGTAAAGAACATGAACAAGAATAAGTTCAAATGCAAATATCTAAGCAAGTCTAATCATATGTATCATTGATTAAACGATGAATACATGGTCGATATTACAACTTGTCTTACAACAATACAAATGAACTAAATAATTGCTAAGTCTAGACACACTATAAACTTAAGCAATTTCAAGAGAGAAATAAAGTGACACACACTTTGTGGTGACAAACACGAAGTATAAATGGAGCGGCTGTGTTGCTTTATATAGGGGAGGAATTAGGGCCACACAGCCTTACAATGATCGTGATAGAATGGTGGTTGTCGACTTCTCATAGGCTCGTTGTACTTGGATCCAGGAGCCTTTGTCTTCTTTACCAAAACGGGTATGAAAGAGAAAAACCTTGTTTTGGTCCCAACTGTACCTTTGCCATATAAGGTAATATCCAGTTGGAAGAACCACCATGTGACTACTTGTCTTCTTATGGTTTGAAAACTTCCCGCCTTGACACACAACTTGGAAAGCAAACCACCCGCTGACGAGAGTCATTGACTCGCTGATGACTTGCTGACGACTCACGTCAACGACCAAGTCTGGTCAGCGAATCCTTGACTCAACAGAAGCAGGTAGCAGTGATTTTGTTCAACGTCCAGAACTTTATCATAGCAAGCCAATTGTTGCTTCTGGAAAATCTTCAAGTGGAGGGATTACTGCCTTCTACAGTGGAGATGATGAAAAACTGAAGATGACGATGGATTCTGACAACAACTTGATGTATGTAACTTCTCCGGAATCAACTATGGTTGTTCATAATGGGAATCAGAAAAGTAGTTCTCCAAGCTCAGGTTTATCAGGAATGCCGATGAGCATAAGATCTGCTGAGGGACATTTGGGCATGCTGTCTTCGTTTGTGTCTGCTCTTGAGAAGTTAATTGGAGGAAAACTGACTGATTATGATCTAGTTAGGGAGGATTACAAGCAAGTTGATCCAGATGATCTGGAAGAAATGGATCTGAACTGGCAATTGGCTATGCTAATTTTTAGAGTTCAACGATTCACTGATAGAATTGGAAGGAAGGTTATAGACGACAAGGTGGGATTTGATAAGACTAAAGTGAAGTGTTTCAACTGTGATGGTTTTGGACATTTTGCTCGTGAATGTCAGAGGCCAAGACGGGACAACAATTCAGCTACAGGCCGTCAGAACTTCAATCAGAGTGGTTCTATTGCAGGTCAGAATTCAGGGCGTCAATATGCTAATACTGGGAACCGAAACTCAGGAAAAACGGACAACTCGAGAGCTTTGGTTGTTCAAAATGATGGTACTTATAATTGGGGTTCGACTAGTGCCGATGATCAGAATCATGCATTTATGGCTGAAATTCAAGACTTTGATGGAGGAATGAATGATCTCGTCGATAATTCATTCGACTATACATTGTATGCCAGTACAAATGATCATGATAGTTTTCATCAGAGGGTAGAAGAGGAACCTGAACCATCAGAACCAGTAAGAGCTGAAAATGAAGAAGTTTCCACTGAAGCTGAGATAAATATGGAAACTGAAGAAAACACTGAAGATGTGAAGATAAAGATACCTGATAATCTGAGTACAGAAGAGCTTGTAAATTTTGTGGACAGGTAAGTTTCTCTTTGCAATCATTCATTAATGTATGTAAACATAGCATAGGTTTGTCTAGCAAAGTAACTGTTCTTAAAAAGGAGATTGACTCAACAAAGACCTTTATGAATGATGCTACTAGTGAAAGGAATAAGTTAGCAACTGATGTCATGGTGTATAAAGGTCATGCTAAAGAATATCTTAATCGGATAAAATCCGAAGAAGATAGGTTTGAGTCTTTTAGAGTTGAATATGCACAGTTAATAGGCTAAAAACAAATGCTAGATGAAGACTATGAGAGGGTAGTAAAAGAAAGTGCTAAAAAGGATAAAGAATTAGCAGATTCTAGGGTACAAATTATTGAACTAAGTGGAAAACTAAATAAAATGAGAGACATAGGAACTATGATGGGTCACCTTCGAGATGCCAAAGAAAAGGGTGAACATCCTAGTTTTGTCCAGAAATATAATGCTGTTCCGCCACCTTTTAGTCACAATTATGATAGTTTTCAGAAACTTACTTTAGAAGATACTGAAAAATCAAATCCTGAAAAGGTACCCAAGACTACCCCTCTAGAGACTAAATCTAGTGATGTTCCAGTCCCTGAGACATCTAAGTCAGAGGGATCTGTGAACAAGACTAGTGAACCTAAGGCTCACTCAGACCCAAGTGAAGCCAAACGGACAGTGGATAACAAACTGAAAGGTACTGAAAAAGAAGTTGAAATGGAAATAGTCACATATTTTACTTTAAAAGGTTGTGCTGATGTGTTTTCAGCAAAAGAGTTAGATTTAAAAGGTAATTATCCTAAAAATGTTGATCAAATTTTGAGTATTGATGAACCTGTAAAATCTGAGACTTTGCCAAAACCGATTAAAAACAAGAACTTTAAAGAAACAATTTTCAAAAAGGGTTTTGTTCAAACTTCTACAATTTATGCAGAAGGTTTGAGTATTCAATCAGAAACACCTGAACAATTTGCTAAGAATAAGTTGAAAGAACTATTATCCAAAGGTGCAAAGGTTCAAACCACCAAATGTTATGCTAGTCCCATTAAGGCACCAACTTCTTGGGAAGAGGCTTATGCTACTCTTGAATGGATAGATGAATTAAAGGGTCATGGAGTTCAAGTGCCTGAGACTGTTTATAGTGATCAACCAAAGAAGTTTTCTAAGAGGTCATGCTTTACTTGACGTGGAATGGGTCATGTGTCAAGTTGTTGTCCTTATAGGAAAAATAGTAAATCTAGGGTTCACCTGAAAAATCTAGGGTTAGTATGGATTCTAGTGAAAATATTGGATCATTGCATAACATATCCATGAAAGATTATAAGAAGAAATATTATGAGGAATATGCTAAGAAGAATCCTGATAGTCTGGCTGTTAAGAACTATTTAAGGTTTAGAGAATTTGAGAATAGCAGCAAGACAGATGATAGTAAGCCTAGAAGTGTCTCACCCCGAGAAGGTTCTAGTAGTTCGAGTCAATCAAGTAATTGGAGAGTTAGTTCTCCTAACAGGGTTAAATCGAGCAGTGCTTATTATGATAGGATTACCTCTAGTGTGCAATTAAATCCAATTGAGCGTTTTCAACGACATAGTCCAAGGAGAATGCAGTCTTCGTCTCCTGAGAAAATGTCAAGAGCTCAAGAGAGTTCTAAGGGTATCAACCAGAGGCTGCCTACTCATAGGAGGCCTAGTGGTTCCCCAAGTCGTAGACCTAGTGCTGGGAAAAATCTACGGATTTCACCCATCAAAAGGCCTGTTGGTACTTCATCAGTCAAACCAGCTAAGGCATGGGTGCCTACTGGTGGATATTGGGCTAATATGGTTTCTGATGAAGAGAATGATATACCCAAAGCCAACAAGGCTAGGGGTCCTTTTGAGAACTAATATTTTTGTGAATGTGCAGGAGCTGCTAAGGAAGACCGCATGTTTATGGTTTATCAATAGTGGAAGCTCCATGCACATATTGGAAGACAAGGGACAATTAACGGAGTTTACTCCTGTTAAAGGGTCTTATGTCTGTTTTGTTGACTCCAAAGGTGGAAAAATTTCCGGGGTTGGAAGAGTTGTAAAAGGAAGTATTTTGATTGATAATGTGAGTTTAATTGAAAAACAGGATCATGACCTTTTAAAAGACTTATCAATTTCTAAGCAAGTCTATTTAGAAAAGGAGAAAGTCTATCTTACTCTTTATACTTTAAAGGGTAGTGATCGAGTTTTTACTGAATTGGAATTTTCAAGATTTTGTTTTCCTCGTGTTTTGATGGATAAAGTTTGGAGTGTAGAGGTTAACAAAGAGAATTGTGGTTCTATAAGTCAAAGGGTTGTGCCACTAGTGTTGACTCCTGAACAAGAAGAGATATGGAGGTCTCATGAGCAAGCTGTCAAGGACTTTGAAGATTTGTTAGATGGAAGAAAGAGAAAAATCCATGAAACTGATGATCATTGTTCCAAGAACACTTGTTCAAATTAGTTTTAGTTTATCCTTTGATTTCAAATATGTAATAGACAAATTACGATAGAAGATCATGTCTAAATGATGATCTATAGTAAAGTTTCTTTTCATTTGTATGTGTTTGTTTTGTTTATGTTATTGGTAATAATATTATGTCAGTTCCAGAAGTTTGCTAGTTTATTCACAGGGATGAAAGAAACTGGTGTTCTTGAGGAAATAGACTTCAGGTGGATGTCAGTTCTTAGGGGGGAGATTGGTGTCATGGCAATGTAAGAAGCAGACATCTGTTGCAATTTCGTCTTGCGAGGCGGAATACATGGCAGCTGGTGGATGTTGTTCACAGGTTCTGTGGATTCAGCAACAACTGCGTGATTACAGTCAGAATTTCCTTTGTACTCCCATAAAGATAGACAATGAGTCCACTATTTCCATTACCAATAATCCTGTTAAGCACAGTAGGACTAAGAACATAGACATAAGGTTTCATTTTATTTGTGATTTTGCTGAAAAGAAGTTAATAGTCCTAGAAAAAGTGTCCGAGTGACTTTAATTTAGCTGATCTGTTCACTAAGGCTTTCGACCGAACTCGTTTCGAGTTGCTAGTCCAATTGATTGGAATGAGAAATCTATAGTGACAGTGTCTATCAAAAGGAACTTTGTAAAATGTGTCAGTGTGTGTCATATAGTGTCAGAAAAACAAAATAAAAAATGAAAAAAAAAAAGAAAAAAAAATAATAAATAGAGTAAGGTCACTGCATCAAGTCGATTAGACGTGACGATACTTTAGCTTTTAAGCCTACTTAATTGTACTTTAAAATGCTCAGTTCAGTGATACCATTATATGATGTATCGGTAGGCACAAAGTATCAAGGTTTCCTTATAATCTGAACTTAATATATACAATGTTCTTATGAGAAACATATTCAGATATATGGCTGAGAATGCCTGCTCTTCATGAATTTGAATTGAGACTGGTCCTTAAATCTTATGAAAGATCTAGCATTGTAATTATGTATATTTGGTCTTTATATAGAAGGTCTCGGGTACATATATGTGTATGTATTGCTTTTCGGATGTGTATTTGTGACAAGATATCTAATATCTTATTAATCTTTTGAAAATTATGGAGCTAATGTGGCCTTTGAGATTCGGACAAGTAAGTCCTTGGGGTGTCTTTGTATACCTAGCCTACCTAAAGCTTCCAACTTGGGATAGGTTGTCAGAAAGTTTGCTACATGGATCTCATCGAAAGTCACAGGTTTTCATAAGCGCTTTAAATGATGTCACAAATATGCAAGTACTTAGCATTATGCAATGTTGGGTATATTTTCGTACGTGAGTCAAGTTAAGTCGCTTTGCGTGTGAGGAATCACCGACCTGTCACCGCTGACTTGATTCTTAAAGGCTTTCTCACTTTACTCACCAAATGTCTTAATCTTAGTGCTTGTGTCGATTGTGAGAGTATATCTGAATGTGGGTCACTTAAGTTCGCAAACTTGATTAAGTGGCATATTAGGCTACTCGGGTTTCATGGTGACTGTCCTTGGCCAGGGTATGCTGAAAGTGTTACAACCAAAAGGAAACTGGAAGTACCGAGTGTTTAAGAGGACAAACAAATTGGTAATCGTTGATGGATCACTATTCATAACTAATAATGAGAGAACTATTTCTCACTTGTAGGCTTATGTAACATGCTAAACTGATCTGTGTGTGTGTGTGTGTGTGTGTGTGTGTGTCTGTGTGTGTGTGTGTGTGTGTGTGTGTGTCTGTGTGTGTGTGTGTGTGTGTGTGTGTGTGTGTGTGTGTGTGTGTGTGTGTGTGTGTGTGTGTGTGTGTGTGTGTGTGTGTGTGTGTGTGTGTGTGTGTGTGTGTGTGTGTGTGTGTGTGTGTGTGTGTGTGTGTGTGTGTGTGTGTGTGTGTGTGTGTGTGTGTGTGTGTGTGTGTGTGTGTGTGTGTGTGTGTGTGTGTGTGTGTGTGTGTGTGTGTGTGTGTGTGTGTGTGTGTGTGTGTGTGTGTGTGTGTGTGTGTGTGTGTGTGTGTGTGTGTGTGTGTGTGTGTGTGTGTGTGTGTGTGTGTGTGTGTGTGTGTGTGTGTGTGTGTGTGTGTGTGTGTGTGTGTGTGTGTGTGTGTGTGTGTGTGTGTGTGTGTGTGTGTGTGTGTGTGTGTGTGTGTGTGTGTGTGTGTGTGTGTGTGTGTGTGTGTGTGTGTGTGTGTGTGTGTGTGTGTGTGTGTGTGTGTGTGTGTGTGTGTGTGTGTGTGTGTGTGTGTGTGTGTGTGTGTGTGTGTGTGTGTGTGTGTGTGTGTGTGTGTGTGTGTGTGTGTGTGTGTGTGTGTGTGTGTGTGTGTGTGTGTGTGTGTGTGTGTGTGTGTGTGTGTGTGTGTGTGTGTGTGTGTGTGTGTGTGTGTGTGTGTGTGTGTGTGTGTGTGTGTGTGTGTGTGTGTGTGTGTGTGTGTGTGTGTGTGTGTGTGTGTGTGTGTGTGTGTGTGTGTGTGTGTGTGTGTGTGTGTGTGTGTGTGTGTGTGTGTGTGTGTGTGTGTGTGTGTGTGTGTGTGTGTGTGTGTGTGTGTGTGTGTGTGTGTGTGTGTGTGTGTGTGTGTGTGTGTGTGTGTGTGTGTGTGTGTGTGTGTGTGTGTGTATGTGTGTGTGTGTGTGTATATGTGTGTGTGTGTGTGTGTGTGTGTGTGTGTGTGTGTGTGTGTGTGTGTGAATTAGTACTTGTACGTATGTGTTATGTTATGTTGTTGAGTGTATGTGTGTGTGTGTGTGTGTGTGTTATGTTTTTCGTGAAATGTTTAATTTTTATTTGTATTGTATTGTTTAAATAAAAGTTCTTATTGCACGAGAGACAGAGTCAGAATAGAATCTAGTTTCCAAGAGGACTCAACTACGTTCTTAATGGAACACTGAATAAACGAGTAGGGTAGTTAAGCGATAGTGCTATGATTAAAAGCTAAAAGAAAGTGTGTCAAATTTTAACAGAATATGAGTTTAAGGAAAAGAACACATAGTTGTTGATTTCAGTAAACAGATATTGAGTTAATGCCTATTTTTCATTAATCTTTAGAAAGAAGATTTTCATTAGAATAAACACAGAGTTGTTTATAGTGTGAATTTCATATTTAAAAGATATTCGTTTGAATCAAAAATATTTGGAACAGAGATTTCAAATGATTTTGTTTATGTCTGAAAGTGCTTACAGTGAATTATTTGACCTTAAAGTGACTTAGACTAATAATAGACTGTTAAGTATATTCATTTTATCTTGCAATATTATTCAATTCTTCAGATTGTATGTTATTACTTTGAGAAGATTTGATGTTTTTGTTAAGATGTGCAGGACAACGAACAGATGTTTGATTTTGTAGGTTGTCAAGCAAGACCTATACTAGGTCACCATGAATTTAACCATGTTGTATACTAGTTTGATGAGGCAATCATAGGAGTATTTACATATGGTATCCAGAGAGGGAGGCGATTTTTCTTCTGTCGTGAGATCTGATCGTGCAAAAGTATAAGTGATTAGGTTTTCTTTTTGTAACATCCCAAACTTTTCTTTAAGATTTGACTAACGCTGTTAAGTCAACCTCATGTGTGTCGTTAAGTCTAGTGTGAATATATGCATATACGTAGTTAATGTGTGTTATGTGTGAGGTTTGAAAACCTAAATGTTAATGTAGTATAAATGTGTGAAATATCTTCGTAAGAACAAACTATCTTCGTAAGAACAAACTATCTTCGTAAGAACAAACTATCTTCGTAAGAACAAACTATCTTCGTAAGAACAAACTATCTTCGTAAGAACAAACTATCTTCGTAAGAACAAACTATCTTCGTAAGAACAAACTATCTTCGTAAGAACAAACTATCTTCGTAAGAACAAACTATCTTCGTAAGAACAAACTATCTTCGTAAGAACAAACTATCTTCGTAAGAACAAACTATCTTCGTAAGAACAAACTATCTTCGTAAGAACAAACTATCTTCGTAAGAACAAACTATCTTCGTAAGAACAAACTATCTTCGTAAGAACAAACTATCTTCGTAAGAACAAACTATCTTCGTAAGAACAAACTATCTTCGTAAGAACAAACTATCTTCGTAAGAACAAACTATCTTCGTAAGAACAAACTATCTTCGTAAGAACAAACTATCTTCGTAAGAACAAACTATCTTCGTAAGAACAAACTATCTTCGTAAGAACAAACTATCTTCGTAAGAACAAACTATCTTCGTAAGAACAAACTATCTTCGTAAGAACAAACTATCTTCGTAAGAACAAACTATCTTCGTAAGAACAAACTATCTTCGTAAGAACAAACTATCTTCGTAAGAACAAACTATCTTCGTAAGAACAAACTATCTTCGTAAGAACAAACTATCTTCGTAAGAACAAACTATCTTCGTAAGAACAAACTATCTTCGTAAGAACAAACTATCTTCGTAAGAACAAACTATCTTCGTAAGAACAAACTATCTTCGTAAGAACAAACTATCTTCGTAAGAACAAACTATCTTCGTAAGAACAAACTATCTTCGTAAGAACAAACTATCTTCGTAAGAACAAACTATCTTCGTAAGAACAAACTATCTTCGTAAGAACAAACTATCTTCGTAAGAACAAACTATCTTCGTAAGAACAAACTATCTTCGTAAGAACAAACTATCTTCGTAAGAACAAACTATCTTCGTAAGAACAAACTATCTTCGTAAGAACAAACTATCTTCGTAAGAACAAACTATCTTCGTAAGAACAAACTATCTTCGTAAGAACAAACTATCTTCGTAAGAACAAACTATCTTCGTAAGAACAAACTATCTTCGTAAGAACAAACTATCTTCGTAAGAACAAACTATCTTCGTAAGAACAAACTATCTTCGTAAGAACAAACTATCTTCGTAAGAACAAACTATCTTCGTAAGAACAAACTATCTTCGTAAGAACAAACTATCTTCGTAAGAACAAACTATCTTCGTAAGAACAAACTATCTTCGTAAGAACAAACTATCTTCGTAAGAACAAACTATCTTCGTAAGAACAAACTATCTTCGTAAGAACAAACTATCTTCGTAAGAACAAACTATCTTCGTAAGAACAAACTATCTTCGTAAGAACAAACTATCTTCGTAAGAACAAACTATCTTCGTAAGAACAAACTATCTTCGTAAGAACAAACTATCTTCGTAAGAACAAACTATCTTCGTAAGAACAAACTATCTTCGTAAGAACAAACTATCTTCGTAAGAACAAACTATCTTCGTAAGAACAAACTATCTTCGTAAGAACAAACTATCTTCGTAAGAACAAACTATCTTCGTAAGAACAAACTATCTTCGTAAGAACAAACTATCTTCGTAAGAACAAACTATCTTCGTAAGAACAAACTATCTTCGTAAGAACAAACTATCTTCGTAAGAACAAACTATCTTCGTAAGAACAAACTATCTTCGTAAGAACAAACTATCTTCGTAAGAACAAACTATCTTCGTAAGAACAAACTATCTTCGTAAGAACAAACTATCTTCGTAAGAACAAACTATCTTCGTAAGAACAAACTATCTTCGTAAGAACAAACTATCTTCGTAAGAACAAACTATCTTCGTAAGAACAAACTATCTTCGTAAGAACAAACTATCTTCGTAAGAACAAACTATCTTCGTAAGAACAAACTATCTTCGTAAGAACAAACTATCTTCGTAAGAACAAACTATCTTCGTAAGAACAAACTATCTTCGTAAGAACAAACTATCTTCGTAAGAACAAACTATCTTCGTAAGAACAAACTATCTTCGTAAGAACAAACTATCTTCGTAAGAACAAACTATCTTCGTAAGAACAAACTATCTTCGTAAGAACAAACTATCTTCGTAAGAACAAACTATCTTCGTAAGAACAAACTATCTTCGTAAGAACAAACTATCTTCGTAAGAACAAACTATCTTCGTAAGAACAAACTATCTTCGTAAGAACAAACTATCTTCGTAAGAACAAACTATCTTCGTAAGAACAAACTATCTTCGTAAGAACAAACTATCTTCGTAAGAACAAACTATCTTCGTAAGAACAAACTATCTTCGTAAGAACAAACTATCTTCGTAAGAACAAACTATCTTCGTAAGAACAAACTATCTTCGTAAGAACAAACTATCTTCGTAAGAACAAACTATCTTCGTAAGAACAAACTATCTTCGTAAGAACAAACTATCTTCGTAAGAACAAACTATCTTCGTAAGAACAAACTATCTTCGTAAGAACAAACTATCTTCGTAAGAACAAACTATCTTCGTAAGAACAAACTATCTTCGTAAGAACAAACTATCTTCGTAAGAACAAACTATCTTCGTAAGAACAAACTATCTTCGTAAGAACAAACTATCTTCGTAAGAACAAACTATCTTCGTAAGAACAAACTATCTTCGTAAGAACAAACTATCTTCGTAAGAACAAACTATCTTCGTAAGAACAAACTATCTTCGTAAGAACAAACTATCTTCGTAAGAACAAACTATCTTCGTAAGAACAAACTATCTTCGTAAGAACAAACTATCTTCGTAAGAACAAACTATCTTCGTAAGAACAAACTATCTTCGTAAGAACAAACTATCTTCGTAAGAACAAACTATCTTCGTAAGAACAAACTATCTTCGTAAGAACAAACTATCTTCGTAAGAACAAACTATCTTCGTAAGAACAAACTATCTTCGTAAGAACAAACTATCTTCGTAAGAACAAACTATCTTCGTAAGAACAAACTATCTTCGTAAGAACAAACTATCCTCGTAAGAACAAACTATCTTCGTAAGAACAAACTATCTTCGTAAGAACAAACTATCTTCGTAAGAACTGTAGCTAAGTTCGTAAGAAGGATTTTCCAGACTAAGTTCGTGAGGTTTGTTAAGTTCGTTTGAGTCCCAAATGACTTATATTTCATATGTTAATGTACGATAGGTGTCGGGGATTACTGATAAGCACTATTAGCTATTTGTTTGCGCGCGTACACTACTACCAGGTAAGATACACTACTTTGACACGCTGGGGGATCAACTAAAAGCTGGTTTCAAATCGTAAACACTTCCATTCGGTATCTTTATATTGCATGTGGGCATATGGTTTACTTGGGAGGTATTATGGGTTATGCAGTTGACCATGAGACCTGAGATGCAGTCCCTATTGTAGTGTAATGTAGTATTGCTTAATGTAGTATGTAGCTATGCAGTTGATGTAGTTTAATGAAGTATCTTGATATGCATGATATATAGAAATGAAGTTGATGTGTGATATGCATGCTTGACTTGTACGCCTAGTTCACTAGACTTGCTAGGTTACTATGTCACTTGCACGTTTAAGGATCCAAACGTAATGAAGTTAAAGTGTGTGAATGTCTAGGAATGTGTGTTACCTAGACTATATGTGTGTGAATGTTTGGGAATGCAGGGACCCAATCTATATGTGTAAAATTGAGCTCATAAAACTAATGCAGGGAAAGTGTTAAGCTTAACCCGTACTTGTCTCAGCCGGATGAGTGCGTTGATGCAGTTGTTGCTTGGGTGGCTCCTCGCAACATGGTCTTTATAACGCAGGGCGAGTAATACGAGAGGTTTGACCAACCTCCACATACGGATTACTCTTGGATTGGCTTGCCACTCCTTAACGATGTAAGATGAGTAGTCTTTTGACTGATCATCCAGTCGGGTGTGATGCAGGGCACACTTATATGCAGTTAACAAAGATACGTGTGACAATGTGTGAACTAATGCAGGATAGGCACATTTAGGATGATTATCCTAATTAATATGAAGTCGAAATGTAGTATATGTGTGAACGTGTGATGTGTGTTGTGCCTAATAAAACTTGTCTAATAATAAAGATTGTTTTAATTGGACAAATGCTTTTAATTAAGTGTTATCTTATTAGCTATTCTTATAGCTAACACTTGCTTCTTTAATGTGGTTGTTCCCTCAGGTTTAGCTTGATGGAATTAGATGAAGGATGTGTGAGCTTGGGTAGATTCGTTGAAGGAGCCTTAGTTATCCATAGACGATTCTTTGCTTAGACATTTATTTACATTTCGTACTTAATGTCGAATTTATGTTGTGACTTGTGAATGGTTGTTTTATGTTGGGCAACCGTTGGGTTTTCATTTGAACTATTGTTTGATATGGCAAGTAACACCAAATAAATGCAGAAACCGAAATGTTTTATCGGTTTTGACTTTTACAGTCTTTACTTCCGCAATTTAACACCGTTAGGTGAAAAGTTTTGAAAACCCATATTTTTAAACGACGGGTGTTACACTTTTCATATGCTTTACAGAGTTAAAGCCTAGTAACAATGGAAATGAAATCTGTATAGATTTGCATGATGAGGCAGATTTATGTTTGGGAGATGGAAGACCTTAAGCTTAGGTTATCCATAGAACAATGAGACAGAGATCTCAAGGTTCTAGGTTATAATAGTCGACGAACAAACATTAGATTTGTAGGTCATTTATTTGAACAATGAGACAATGCTCTCAAGGTTTGTTAATTATTTTGTAGTTCTAGACTAAGATAATGTCATATAGGATTTTTATGACTTATGATAGTGAAGAATAACAAAATTTGGAAGAAGAAAATGAAAAATGTAGTTCTAGATTAAGTCATTGCTAACATGTATCGTAGTGATGAAATAATGGAGAATAACACTATTACCTTAATTTTGTGTTTGCTATGAGTTTTATGTGCAGGAATAAGGCACAAGAAACTTAACAATTATGTTTGATCTGAAGATTTTAATTATGTTTCATGAAGAAAGTGATCAGAAGAAACATTAAGTGTGGAAGATATTTATTTCAGAGTACTTGCAGAGATTTCAATCTAATAGAAGGTGTATAAGCAAAATTCTGAAGTATTCAAGAAAAACAAGGCTAAGATCATCAGGTTATTACAGTATTATTTATACAGTATAACAGATGATGATAGCTAGGTTTTGTTAGTTGAAGATCTTAGATATAGAAATGTTATTTTGAATATAGAAGATTATCAACTTTGTACTTATATAACCTTAGACATAGACGGAATGTGAATGTAGAAGGTTATTGATTATGTAAAACCTTAGATATAGACATAATGTGAATGTGAAAGGTTATCAATTATGTAAAGCATTAGACATAGAAATGTAATATTTGAATGTGAAAGGCTATTAAGTTAATGTTTTTGTAACTTTAGACATAGATAGTTCGTTTGAATATGAAAGGATGTCAAATTTTGTCTTGAAGCCTTAGATATAGAAACAAATTCATAAATGTAAAAAGTTTTAAAGTATTGATTATATAGATCATATAGTTATGAAATGTTTTCATAAGAATATGAAGTATTTAATCAATGTTATGTTTGAAATTTATATGACATAATGAGTTATTGTTGGGTCGAAAAACGACCAAGTATAATTTGTTCAGAAATAGCTGAAGCTCAGTGAAGAATACTTGTACAGAATTCTGAAGCCGTTCAGAATTAGTTCATTGAAGCTTCACTTCAGTTCAGATCAACGTATCAGAATACCATTCAGCTGAAGTCAAAGACTAAAGACTGAAGAAAGAGAATCAGCTCAGATGTGGAGCTCAGAAGTTGATTCTACCTGATCGAAGACTGAAGCATCTCAGTGTAAAGTACTTACAACACTTTACACTGATTACGAGGAAGCCTTTTTTACTTTACATGCCTTTACCCAGTTAATAGCTTTAACTATTAACAAGTACAAGGTTGAGTAAAAGGTTGGGAATAAAGTGTGAAATGTCACATCAACAACTTTCTCACTTAAACCTTAAAAGTATGCATGTTAAGGAATTGACTTTAATTCCTTAAATGCTCCCAACCATATTTGTACAGCCTGGTCCACATCAGCATGAACCTTGCCTATAAATATAAAGGCTTCTCACAACTTGCAGATAGCTTGAAACTTTAGCATTGAAACTTGTGAGATATACTCTAAGTAATTCTTAAGAGTATTTCCAAGATATTAGATCACTTGTATTTCAGGATTGTTTAGATATTTACACTTTGGTGTTTATCTTTGTTCCGCAACAATCCTTGTATTTGTTTATATCAATAAATCAAATACATTGAAAAGTACATCGTGTCTCAATGCTACATACTTGAAATATACATATTATTTATATAGTTTCAACACTTATTGTTTCTTGCATTTACTTTCAGTACCTTTACCTTATTGTTTATCCATATCTGGATCGTATTCTGAACTGGTCTACTTCCAGTTAGAATTACTTGCCAGTCGGGTTTTAATCATCTATATTTGGGACTCACAATTGGTATCAGAGCAGCAAGGTTGAACTATATTAATTCCTTAACCTTTGATCTGCAAAGATGGTTGACCAAGTATTCAATGAAGGCCCTGACCCTAATGCTACTACTCCACCCCCTATCATCAACAACAATATACCATCGTATAATGTACACGTACACTTTCCAAATAATCCTGTTCCCAAGTTTGATGGGAACAGTGAAATTTTCAAACATGGAAAGCATGCATGCTCAAATATATTGCTGGTGTTGAAAGACATTTGACCGATATTCTTAAAGAAGGATCCTTTGTCCCCATGAATGCCTACTCTGTTGTCAGAAATGCCGATGGGACTCCTAGGGTGTCACCTAAGGAGAAGGATCATTGGTCTGAGGAAGATCATAGGCTGGTAGACCTTGATACCAAGCTGCAAAATATGATCTTGTATGTTGTTCCTGAAACTCTTATGCCCACCCTTGTTTTACTTGAAAATTCACAAGAAAAGTTGCTTTAAATAAAAGATATGAGTCTTTTTTGCTATCCCTGGTGAAACTTTAACTCAAACATACATCAGATTTACTAATCTGGTAAATCAATTAAAAGCCCTGGGTGTAACTAAAGACAAAGAAATTTTGTTAGAAAAGTTTTGTGACATCTTACCTTCTAAATGGGAAAACTTGATCTTGGTTTCGAGACAAGGAAAAACCTTGCACAGTCACACTCTTGCTTCCTTATATGGAGCCTTCAGATACACTGAATAGAACAAAGCTGAGAGAGTTGTGGCTGAGCAAGATGCCAAAAATCATGCTTCTATCAATTCAGTCATGGTTCAGTACATTGAGCCACATGGGACTGCTCTACTATCTTCTGAGAGTGATCATTCTGACTCGATGAAGAAGATGGTCTCTGAAATGTTAAAAACTGGTATTTTTGGTAATGTAACTCATGATTGTGATGAGGATGACAATGATGATCTGGTTGCCATGCTGGCAAAAACGTTTAATCGTTTTAAGGCCAAATCAAATCGATCTGGCAAACCATTTGCTTCCAGCGCTTCTATTGACAAGTCTAATCTTGAATGCTTTAAGTGTGGCAAGAAAGGACATTTCATGAAGGAATGCAGATCTAGTCAGCCTTCATCATCACAATCTTCCCCTAACCATTCTATTTTTCAGAAATCTGATAATAGCTATAAGGCTAAATACAAGAAGTTGAAAGCCCATATAGCTCTGATGGCACAAGACAACTCAAGCAATAATGGTTGTATGATTGCCAAAACTGAAAAATGGGAAGAGTCTGATGAATCGTCTAATGATGAGGAAGAAGTTAGGGACATGTGTTTCATGGCACGTGAAGATCAAGGTCATTTGGTCAAATCTGATGTTGAATCTGGTCGATGGGTGGATATAGTCATGAAAAAGGTTAGTGACTTTGGTTTTGAAAGTAATGAGGAACAAAAACTGGACCTTTTGGTTCTTTTAGAGGCTGACATTTCATTTGTCGAAACTGTGCGTTCAGAAAGTCTAAAATGTTTGAAAGTAATACTTCTGAACTGAACGCCAGTCAGGCCAGACTAAAAGAGCTGAAAGATGTTCAATTGGCTTTAAAAAGTTATCAGTCTATGGTTGTGTTGAGTCCCAATGTTAATTGTAAATTTAATGATGACAAATCTGACCTATAAACACTTAGTAATCTTTGGTTCTTGTAATCTGATCTGGGTCAGACTAAGCTGACACAGCTTACGATCTGTCTCTGACTCAGATCATGCTTCATACTTGTAATTGTAATATCTTATGGAAGAAAGTGTTAATCAAGCTGCATCAACAATGTAAAGCATTCAGTCCAAGTCTAAGAGGAGGATTGAAGATAGAAGACCAAGTTGTTAGTGGAAGACAGCTTGGGATTAGCAGTCAGCTTGGAAACACTTAGGCAGATTGGTGCTTTGACAAACGGCCCAATCTGTGTCTGGCAATCAAGTGAAGATAACAACCTGGATTGAAGATAAAGACAAATGACGTGACTAGGAAGAATCCTAGGATCCAGGTTGGTGGTTGGTTTTACATATGCGTGTCCATACTCTTATTGGTGGATGAAGAATGTGTAACACCCATTTCGTAAAAAATATGGATTTCCAAAAATTTTCGCCTAACGGCGTCAATAAAGCGGAAACAGTTTATTAAAAACCTCAACCAATGAAAACAGTTGAGAAACATAAGTGGTGTTACTAATAACATCAAATCAGTAATAAAAGAAATCCATAAGATTGCCCAACATAAAGCAACCATAACATAGTCATTACAATAGTTCCATAAAGGAAATCAATAACATAAGGTCTATGCGAAGCTATTGGGTAAAACTAAAGCCAGCTTGATCATCTACCCATCTCTCGCCAAAGCTTCACACGTCATCTCACTGCCTAACCTGAGGGGTGTCAACACATTAAAAGAAACAAGTGTTAGCTATAAAGCTAAGTAAGATAACACCAGGTTTAAGCAAAACATTTCATCCATTTAAATCGTCACTTTAAAGCATTACGTCATTTTAATTAGGCATTCATACCACCGTATAAACATATCCACATCACATATAAGCATAGAGTTCATAACCCTAAGTGTGCCTAATCAATTTCGTCATTTCATCTCATCTCATTAAGTTGTGACTAGGTCACCGTTAAGTTGTAACCGAAGTTACCGTTAAGGAAAGACAATGTCGATCCATGAGTAGCACGTTATGTTCATGACATTAGGTGGGTCATCAGGCCACCCGAACTACTCGCCACATATGACTTGTTGCGAGGAGTCACCCAAGCAACCATTTTAACGTACCTATAACCACCGTCAGGCATGACGTACCTATTACCACCGTCAGGCACGATTTATACGTACCCATTACCACCGTAAGGCACGATGTACCTATTACCACCGTAAGGTACAGGTTATGCATAACACTTATCATCTAATTAGCTCGAGCATTTATCATATTTAGTTTAGATTTCCACCTTTAACCTAAACTAATCCATACTATCATCTTTTCACGTTAGGGCCCTTAAAACGTGCACGTGTCATGGCAACCTAAAGAGGTCTAGTGTTCTAGATGAACCAGCCACATATACATGCACATAACAACATTACAACATATCATTAACCACCGTTCATCATAACATATCATATCGTAAACATATCATTAACCACCGTTCATCATAACATATCATATCGTAAACATATCATTAACCACCGTTCATCATAAATCCCCGAGTACCTCCCATATCAACCCAACCACCTATGAGTTATACATTACAATTATGGAGGTTATAGTTTACGAACCATTTTCGTTGCACCCTCAGCGTGACAAAAGTAGTGTATCTTACCTCGTAGTAGTGTACGCGCGTAAACAAAGCTAACAGTGCTTAATAGTAATCCCCCGACACCTATTGTTCATTAACATATGAAATATAAGTCATTTGGGACCTTAATTGAACTTAGACTCACTGAACGAACTTAGATGCCTTCAAACGAATTTAGTACTCTTCAAACGAAGTTAGAACTAGCCAAACGAAGTTTAACTTCGTTGGTTGAACGAAGATAGACCATTAATCGAACGAATTTAAGTTTCAAAACCACTTTAGACATTCACTTCAAACGAATTTAATCACATTTAGGTTCAAACGATTTTTGAAAGCTTGAAACGAACTTAGATGGTGTTCAAACGAACCTAAGCTTTGTGTCAAACGAATTTAGGCCACAATAAACGAACTTAGAAGCCTTCATACGAACTTTAAGTTCGTTTGGAGCAAGCAGGAACGAATTTAAGACACAATTCGACCAGAATTCATAAAACGATTTGTTCTTCGATTTTTCCAGAAATCAATCGACTTAGGCTTCATCCAAAACATGTTTTTGACACATATAAACATATTTTGATCATAATGATCGATTACAAACTCGTTTGACACCATTTAGATCCTTAATTTGCTTAAACACGTTTGAAACCCTAATTACTTCAAACCCTTATTAAAATCAGATTTGATTAACATAAAAACAACCTTTGAATCTGAAAATACAATTAACAAACCATGGATTACCTGATTGCTTAATGGCCGATCCAAATCAATTACAAAAACACTCGAATGATTAACCAAGAACCTTGAAGATTTACTTAAGAATTTAATTGGGAATTAGAGAGGCTGTGTGTGTGTTTCTAATTAGATTAGAGGCTGCCAAATTAACCTAGATTAGTCTAATCCCTTTCTTAACCCGTTTTTAACTTTCCAACATTGGCAAAATTGGTCCCTGGACTTCATATCGACTTTATTTCGCTTAAAAACACTTATTGGGGATACATATAACACACTAAAGCACTTTCGCACACTACAAAGGCCTTTTACACATCATTTAATCCACTTTATTGTCACTCATTAAAGATAATTAAATCTTACATATAGGGCACATAAACATATAAACACATATTTCCACACAAACGTATCACGGACTTATAATTCGACCTAACGACGTTAGTCAACATATTCGATTAAGTTTTGGGATGTTACAATTACCTCCCCCTTAAGAGGATTCCGTCCCCGGAATCACTTCAGCATCAAAAAGGTGGGGATAGGTCTCCCGCATTACGGACTCGGTCTCCCAAGTCATACTTTCACCGTGATTGTGTTTCCACTTTATGAGAACTAGATCGATAGTCTTTCGTCGTAACTTCTTTTGTTTCCTTCCCATTATAGCAACAGGTTCATCGACAATCTGCTTGTTGGGATTAATACTTACGTCCTCGAGTGGAATAACATCCGTTTCATTTGCATGGCATTTGCGTAGATAACACACATGAAAAGTGTTGTGAATTCCATTAAGTTCTGGAGGTAAATCCAGTTTAAATGCCTGTTCATTAACCTTCTTAATGATCTTAAAAGGTCCAATGAATCTAGGGCTTAGCTTTCCTCTTTTGCCAAATCGTAATACACCTTTCCACGGCGACACCTTGAGTAAAACCATTTCACCTTCTTTAAAATCAAACGGCCTCCTTTTCTTATCGGCATATGACTTTTGCCTTTCGCGGGCAACACGTAAGGCTTTCTTTGCTATGTTAACTTTATCGGCCGTAAGTTGTACTAATTCGGGTCCAGCCAGTTGCTTTTCCCCGGGCTCCAACCAACAACTAGGAGTCCGACACTTTCTACCATATAACATCTCAAAAGGTGGCATTCCAATGCTCGCATGATAACTATTGTTATACGTAAACTCAATAAGAGGAAGGTGTTTATCCCACGAACCACCATAATCCATCACACAAGCTCTGAGCATATCTTCGAGCGTTTGAATAGTCCTTTCACTTTGCCCATCGGTCTGCGGATGATAGGCTGTGCTCAGACGAACTTGAGTACCGAATTCCCGTTGAAAACTCTTCCAAAAATTGGAAACGAAGCGAGCATCACGATCGGACACAATCGATAACGGGACTCCATGTTTAGAAACCACTTCTTCAATATACAATATAGCGAAGTTCTCCATAGGAGCATTCTCACGAACAGGGAGGAAGTGAGCACTCTTCGTTAATCGATCGACAATAACCCATATCATATCGTGACCACGAGGCGTCCTCGGAAGTTTGGTCACAAAATCCATCGTAATATGATCCCATTTCCACTCAGGGATCTCGAGTTGCTGAAACTTCCCATAAGGCTTTTGGTGTTCAGCTTTCACTTTAGCACACGTCAAACACTTCTGCACATACATCATCACATCATTCTTAATACTGGGCCACCAATAAATTGGCTTCAAGTCTGCATGCATCTTTGTGGCACCAGGGTGTACAGAATACTTAGTCTTGTGAGCTTCGTCCATCACTAACTCACGATTGCCGCCATATAAAGGAACCCATATCCTACCTTTGTAAGTTCGAAGGCCACGACTATTTTCTTCCATTTGGAGTCTATTTTTCTTTTTTTTCCCAATAGACTCCTCTTTCACATTCTCCTCCTTCAACGCTTCAATTTGAGCTAATCGAATAGGTTCCAGTAAGTTCGACTCAACCTTCGTAATCATTGCACATAACCTACTCTTCGCATATCCTTTGCGGCTCAAGGCATCAGCAACCACATTAGCTTTGCCTGGGTGATATTTAATCTCACAATCATAATCCTTTAATAACTCCATCCACCGTCGTTGTCTAACATTCATGTCCTTCTGAGTAAACACATACTGTAAGCTCTTATGATCCGTATATAGGGTACACTTCGTGCCATACAGATAATGTCGCCATAATTTCAGAGCAAAAACAACAGCAGCCAGCTCAAGGTCGTGAGTAGGATAGTTCCGCTCATGAGGCTTCAGCTGTCGAGAGGCGTAAGCGATAACTTTGTCTCGTTGCATCAATACACACCCTAACCCCGTGATGGATGCGTCACTATAGACCACTAAATCATCGGTTCCTTCGGGTAAAGCTAGAACCGGAGCTTCACACAACTTCTTTTTCAACGTCGTGAAGGCTTTCTCTTGAGCATCAGTCCACACAAACTTCACACCTTTCTTCGTTAATTCAGTCATTGGCTTGGCAATGCGCGAGAAATCCTGAATGAAACGTCGATAATAACCAGCCAATCCGAGAAAACTCTTAATTTCAGTAGGAGACTTAGGCTGCTCCCACTTCGACACCGCTTCTATCTTTGTAGGGTCCACTTTAATACCTTCAGAGGAGACGACATGGCCGAGGAAATGAACTTCCTTTAGCCAGAATTCGCATTTGGAGAACTTAGCATATAGCTTTTTCTCTCTGAGTACTTGAAGGACAGCCCTCAAATGCTCTCGATGTTCTTCTTCCGACTTTGAGTACACAAGAATGTCGTCGATGAAAACAATAACGAAATGATCCAAGAATGGTCGACAGACACGGTTCATCAAATCCATAAACTTCGCTGGAGCATTTGTCAATCCGAATGGCATGACAAGGAACTCATAATGACCATAACGAGTTCGGAATGCTGTTTTGGCTACACTTTCCTCTTCAACCTTCAGTTGATGATAGCCAGATCGTAAGTCAATCTTTGAGAAATAAGAAGCACCTTGAAGTTGATCAAATAAATCATCAATGCGAGGGAGTGGATATTTATTCTTCACCGTTCTTTTATTCAGCTCGCGATAATCGATACACATGCGCATGGATCCGTCTTTCTTCTTTACGAAAAGGATTGGAGCACCCCATGGCGAGGAACTCGGACGAATGAAACCTTTATCTAAAAGTTCCTGAATTTGGGTCATCAGCTCCTTCATCTCCGTCGGAGCTAATCGATAGGGAGCTTTGGCTACAGGAGTAGCACCAGGAATGAGGTCAATAGAGAATTCAACCTCACGATCAGGAGGAAGACCTGGAAGATCTTCAGGGAAAACATCAGGAAACTCGGAAACAACTTCGACATCAGAAACTGTAGGCTTCGCGATACGAGTATCAATAACATAGGCTAAGAAATGCGACTTAGTTTGCCGGATACAACGAAGAGCTTTCATCATAGTGATCACCTTAACATTTCCCGGCTTCTTGTCACCATAAACACAAACACCTTTACCGTCGGGAGTAGCGATACGGACTATCTTTTTCGAACATAGGACGACAGCATCATTCTTAGACATCCAGTCCATACCAAGTACAACATCGAAACTAGGAATGGTAGCGGGTAACAGGTTAGCAGTAAACGAACGACCCTCTATTTCTAAAGGACAATCAGAGTAACCTTCCCGAATAATAGACGTTGCACCATTAGCCACTTCTACTTCTATAGGGCACCGTAAAGAACTAGTAATCATGTCTAACTTAGGAGCAAACAAAGTAGACACAAAAGATCTGTTCGCACCAGAATCAAATAACACATTAGCAAGTTTGGAGTTAACAATAAGGGTAGCAGTAACTACCTGGTCGTCATCTTTGGCCTCATCAGCCGTCATCTGATAAGCACGGGCTTTGGCTTTGGGAGCTTCTGCCTTCTTTCCCTCATCTTTCTTCATCTGCGGGCAGTCTGCAATGCGGTGCTTGGTATCTCCACATTTATAACATCTTGCCTTGTCAGTGCATTGATCAATGGTATGACCCTGAGTTCCACACCTATTGCACCTGCAGGTCTTTGTAGAACACTGACCAGAATGGATAGATTTGCAGCCTGGGCACCATTTTCCATCCTTGTCTGCCCTTCCCTTGTCAGAGGACGATGAAGATCCCTTAAATTTCTTTCCAAAACGATTTGATCCACCAAACCTCCTCTTATTGCCAGACTTCATCTCATCCTCTTTCTTTTCAACTTTCTTATCCGCAGCAAAATCATCATCAAGCTTTTTAGATTCTTTAATTGCTTCAGTTAGAGTCTTATGCTGCCTACAAATACCTCGATAACTTGGAGGTAAACCATCGACATAGCAGGCGACTTGATCTGCATCAGTTCGGAATAAATGACCCACAAACTTCATTTTCTCCATAAAGGAACGAGCATAATCATTGACTTTACCAGTTTCAGCCTTCAAAGCACGAAACTCTTTTTCCATCTTGCGCTGTTCATGAGTCCCGATATACTCCTCAATAAACTTCTGTTTGAAGGTAGCCCAAGTGATAGCAGATACCATATCTGGAGTCATCGAAATAGTAATGCTCTTCCACCAATCTCGAGCACCTTCTTTCAACATTCTACTCGCACACAACACCTTTTTATCCTCTGGACAGTCACAAGCTTCAAAGACCATCTCAGTATCATCAAGCCATTCCATACAGCCTACTGCGTTAAGTGTTCCATTGAATTTCTGAGCTCCACACTTCTGGAAACTTTCGAACTTGAATCGAGGAGCTTGAACTACATTAGGAGGAGCCACATCAACATTAACAGGGGGAACGACTACATTATTAACTGGTAGCTCAGTGTGGTGGGAAGGCACAGAGTGACTGTTACCAGTTCCTTCTGCGTTAGCTGCCAACGCCTGATTCAACTGTTCTTGCATTTGGGCCAACTGGGCCTGAAGAGTTAGCACAAGATTATACATCTCCGTCTGATTGGGAATCTGATCCACCATTACATCGTTAACCCTCGGAGGATTGCCAGGTGGTAGAGGCATCGGACCCAATGAGCCTGGTTGATTAACACGGCGGGGGTTCACACGATTTACATTAGCATTAGCAGCAGCATTAGCAGCATTAGAAGCACCTGCACCCGGATGGACAGGTGGAGTAACGCTAGCAGTAGCTCCGTCGCGTTGGATGTTTCGGTTGCGAGTGTTAACCATTTTCCTTCAATAAAATGGTGGAGTCGATAAGCGCAAAATAAAACAAAAAGTTCGTTGAGATAAGGCTAAAACATATCATCGTAACGTAAACATCTCGTAAGCCCTATCACACTCGCACTCATCCCAACCCATCCTACATCACATGTCATCACTAGCTAAGGCATCCTACGAGTACCTAGCATGCATATCCTAAGTTTAAGTCCAAATCCTATGGTCAATAGGCCTTGGTTCACTTAAACTACTTCTCTGATACCAAATTGTAACACCCATTTCGTAAAAAATATGGATTTCCAAAAATTTTCGCCTAACGGCGTCAATAAAGCGGAAACAGTTTATTAAAAACCTCAACCAATGAAAACAGTTGAGAAACATAAGTGGTGTTACTAATAGCATCAAATCAGTAATAAAAGAAATCCATAAGATTGCCCAACATAAAGCAACCATAACATAGTCATTACAATAGTTCCATAAAGGAAATCAATAACATAAGGTCTATGCGAAGCTATTGGGTAAACTAAAGCCAGCTTGATCATCTACCCATCTCTCGCCAAAGCTTCACACGTCATCTCACTGCCTAACCTGAGGGGTGTCAACACATTAAAAGAAACAAGTGTTAGCTATAAAGCTAAGTAAGATAACACCAGGTTTAAGCAAAACATTTCATCCATTTAAATCGTCACTTTAAAGCATTACGTCATTTTAATTAGGCATTCATACCACCGTATAAACATATCCACATCACATATAAGCATAGAGTTCATAACCCTAAGTGTGCCTAATCAATTTCGTCATTTCATCTCATCTCATTAAGTTGTGACTAGGTCACCGTTCAGTTGTAACCGAAGTTACCGTTAAGGAAAGACAATGTCGATCCATGAGTAGCACGTTATGTTCATGACATTAGGTGGGTCATCAGGCCACCCGAACTACTCGCCACATATGACTTGTTGCGAGGAGTCACCCAAGCAACCATTTTAACGTACCTATAACCACCGTCAGGCATGACGTACCTATTACCACCGTCAGGCACGATTTATACGTACCCATTACCACCGTAAGGCACGATGTACCTATTACCACCGTAAGGTACAGGTTATGCATAACACTTATCATCTAATTAGCTCGAGCATTTATCATATTTAGTTTAGATTTCCACCTTTAACCTAAACTAATCCATACTATCATCTTTTCACGTTAGGGCCCTTAAAACGTGCACGTGTCATGGCAACCTAAAGAGGTCTAGTGTTCTAGATGAACCAGCCACATATACATGCACATAACAACATTACAACATATCATTAACCACCGTTCATCATAACATATCATATCATAAACATATCATTAACCACCGTTCATCATAACATATCATATCGTAAACATATCATTAACCACCGTTCATCATAAATCCCCGAGTACCTCCCATATCAACCCAACCACCTATGAGTTATACATTACAATTATGGAGGTTATAGTTTACGAACCATTTTCGTTGCACCCTCAGCGTGACAAAAGTAGTGTATCTTACCTCGTAGTAGTGTACGCGCGTAAACAAAGCTAACAGTGCTTAATAGTAATCCCCCGACACCTATTGTTCATTAACATATGAAATATAAGTCATTTGGGACCTTAATTGACTTGAAAACGAACTTAGGTTTGTTCTTACGAACTTAGACTCACTGAACGAACTTAGATGCCTTCAAACGAATTTAGTACTCTTCAAACGAAGTTAGAACTAGCCAAACGAAGTTTAACTTCGTTGGTTGAACGAAGATAGACCATTAATCGAACGAATTTAAGTTTCAAAACCACTTTAGACATTCACTTCAAACGAATTTAATCACATTTAGGTTCAAACAATTTTTGAAAGCTTGAAACGAACTTAGATGGTGTTCAAACGAACTTAAGCTTTGTGTCAAATGAATTTAGGCCACAATAAACGAACTTAGAAGCCTTCATACGAACTTTAAGTTCGTTTGGAACAAGCAGGAACGAATTTAAGACACAATTCGACCAGAATTCATAAAACGATTTGTTCTTCGATTTTTCCAGAAATCAATCGACTTAGGCTTCATCCAAAACATGTTTTTGACACATATAAACATATTTTGATCATAATGATCGATTACAAACTCGTTTGACACCATTTAGATCCTTAATTTGCTTAAACACGTTTGAAACCCTAATTACTTCAAACCCTTATTAAAATCAGATTTGATTAACATAAAAACAACCTTTGAATCTGAAAATACAATTAACAAACCATGGATTACCTGATTGCTTAATGGCCGATCCAAATCAATTACAAAAACACTCGAATGATTAACCAAAACCTTGAAGATTTACTTAAGAATTTAATTTGGGAATTAGAGAGGCTGTGTGTGTGTTTCTAATTAGATTAGAGGCTGCCAAATTAACCTAGATTAGTCTAATCCCTTTCTTAACCCGTTTTTAACTTTCCAACATTGGCAAAATTGGTCCCTGGACTTCATATCGACTTTATTTCGCTTAAAAACACTTATTGGGGATACATATAACACACTAAAGCACTTTCGCACACTACAAAGGCCTTTTACACATCATTTAATCCACTTTATTGTCACTCATTAAAGATAATTAAATCTTACATATAGGGCACATAAACATATAAACACATATTTCCACACAAACGTATCACGGACTTATAATTCGACCTAACGACGTTAGTCAACATATTCGATTAAGTTTTGGGATGTTACAGAATGTACGTCAGTACGTGGGGGACCACAAGTACCATGAAGGGCACGATTGATTATTCCTTCAACAACCACTGAATGAAGAACACGTAGCTGCAACGGACACCTAATGAAGGAGCGCTTTCGCCTATAAAAGCCTCATTCATGGATTGCATATGTGTGGCATTTCCTGAGAATCATTCTTCACACAAGTTTCTCTGCTCTTACACACAGCTTAGTCTGTACGAGATCAGCTTGGGGTGATTCTCTTGAGCTGAAACTTATTGATTGTTGTTTGTCATTTCATAGGGTTGTTTAGATATCTATAGGCTATCTTTATTCCGCAACAACCTTGTAATTCTTTGTATAGATTATTTCTTAATAAAGGATTACATTTGAAAACCACAATCTGTGTTCAAGAATGTTTTTGTTTCTTTACTGCTTTACTGTTTTAATGATTCCTGCTCTTTACTTACTTGTTTAATGTTCATAAATTGAATCTTAAAACGTTTTGTGTTAAAAGTTTGTAAAGATTGAAGAAAGTTGTATTCACCCCCCTCTACAACTGTTCTATGTTCAATATACTTTGGTATATTGATACACCGTGGGACGTATCAATTGGTATCAGAGCGGTGGTTAAGAATTAACTTGACTTGATCCTTGCATATTTTCATTTATAGTAAAGCATTATGTCATCATATATTGATAATGGTTCTTCAACCCGACCACCCATGTTTGACAAAGATGATTTCAGTGGGTAGAAAGGTAGAATGTCTTTGTTCCTTGAATCCATCGATAACAATATGCCTGACATCCTTGCGGATGGTCCTTATGTTCCTACACAAACCATTGTGGTAGAAGCTGTGGTCAGGGAAGGTCAACCAACCATTCCCGCCACAGTCAAATCTATTGTTAAGGACAAGGCAGATTGGGGGGATGAGGATAGGAGGTTGGCAAACTTGGATGTGAAGGCTAGAAATTTCATTGTCCAAGTTATGCCCAAAGACCTTTACCATTCTATTAAAATGTGTTCTACAACTAAGAAAATGTGGGGTACATTGACTGTCATGTTTGAGGGTTGCTCTACCTCCATGGAATCCACAATTACTACATTGACCAGGAGGTATGAGAGATTTTTCTCATTGAGAAATGAATCCTTGACTGACACTCATACCCGCTTTAATGCTTTGGTAAATGATTTAGCTGCTGTTGGAATTAATAAGAAAAATGAGGTTTTAAAGAGTAAATTTCTTGATTCATTACCACCTAAATGGAACAACTATATTTCTTCTGTTAAATTAAGTTCTGTTTGTCATGATCTTGATCTCCCTGGACTTTTTGGTGTGCTTCATAACCAAGAATGTTCAGAGGCTGAAAAGTTAATTGCTATGGGTGATTCTTATAGTCAGCCTGCTGCTGCACTTGTTACTTCTATGACTGAACACCCTAGTTCAATTAGTAATGAGATCATTCCTTGTGTTAATGATGATATTCCTAAGATGTCTAATCCTAACTCTGTTTGTGCTGAATCTGAATGTGATGAATCTGATGGTGATAAACTAGCTAATGAAGTAGCTATGTTGGCTGAAAGGATCAGAAGGAGATCCTTTAATAAGTTTAAAGGAAAAGGAAGAGGTGGCCAAGCTGACAAAACCAAGAAGCCATTTGATATGTCCAAGGTCACTTGTTACAAGTATGGCAAGACTGGACATATGGCTGGAGATTGCAGATCCAAAGAAACTGCTCAAGCCGTGCCAGCCAAAGGTGGAAGAGGTGAAAAATACTCTAAGCTCAAGACTAAGTACAAAGCCTTGAAAGCACAAGTAGCTGAGCTGACTGAGAAGGTGAAAAAAAGTGAGAAGAGTCTGGTAGCAAAAGACTGGGCTGAAAGTGCCACATCATCTGATGATGAGCTGTACAAAGATGCCAAGTGTTTCATGGCTAAAGAAGCTACTCAAAGATTTGCTGAAGATCTGGTGAAAATACAACAGCAATTTGAGTCAGCTCACCAGGCATCTACCAGTCAGACTGCTCCACCTGAGGTAACTTCTTTTTCCAATCTGTCTGATAATGAGAAACTGTCCAGACTAAATAAACTTGGTGATGAGGTTCTACTACAAAAACACTTTAATCAAGAACTCAAAAAGGAAATACATGTTTTGAAACTTGATAACAGCTCTAAGAGTCACACCATTGAAAACTAGAATCTGAAGTTAAAGCTCAAAAGCAATTAAACTCCATTTTGATTAAAGAAGCTAAAACTGCAGAAGAAAAGTTTTTAAAGGTTAAACAAATTACTGAAACATGGTGTATCAGTTCCAAAAGAGTTGCTAAGTATGTAAATGAACAAATACCTCATCAGATCTAAGCTATTTTTTATGGTGATTATGATAGGGCCATAGCCATTGCTGAAGTATGTGCTATGGAGCCTTGTTATCAGCCTCCTTCACCACCCAAAGTCCAAACCAAAGAAACAATTTCTAAACCAATTAAGTTGGTTCAGAAATATGGTATTGGGTTTAAAGATCCTGAAACCATTGGTCAGACCATTGCTGAAACTGTGTCTGAAGCTGATCAGATTGTTGAGTTAAAACCTGAAGAAAGTCTTGACTTGTCCAAACTGGCCATCACCCAATTTGTGTCAGATTCAAAGACTAAAACAAACAAGAGTAGTTTAAAGAGAAACAAAAGGAAGGTTAGAGATCACAGTGTTTCTAAAGAGAAAATAAAGCTTTTAAAGAGTAAGAAGTCTGGTTCTCTAGGAAATGAGTCACAAGCAAAATCTGAGTCTGTTTCAAGTAACACCAAGTCTGACTTTGACAAGTTGATTTTAAAATATGTTGAGTCCAAAACTGATAAGGTGTCAATGGAAGCAAATTTTCTTAAAAATGTGTCTGATCCAAAAACTGTTGATCAAAGAAAATTGAGAGCTGAATGTAAGAAAGCTGGAATAGGCAAAGGTTTTGTTCAGAAGGAAACTCTAAATGTTGCAAGAAAGAACTTTGAATCTGGTAAAGGACAGACCAAGCAACAATGGGTTTCAAAATGTGATAAGAGTCTATGTTTAGTTACCCAATCTGAGTCAAACCAGAAGGTCAGCTCTGGTGAACCCATCTTTGGATGGGTTCCCAAAAAGAACTAATCTCTTATCATAATTGTAACATTTGCCATTTTAGCCCGTTAATTGTTATATATGATAATGGCAAACTTTATAAATATAAGAAAACTTTGGGTATTTTTGGTGCATATATATATATATGTGTGTCGGACTAGTGAAATATTGTAATATCTGCTATCTGGATGATCTGTTTCATTAAGGAAACGAACCCGAAACACTCGTAACCTTACATCTAATCCAAGTTAAGACATAATTAACTAGGATTAGTTAACTAAGGTTAGTTAACCAAGGTTAGTTAACTAGCCCATGGTATTGCAAAACCATCAAACTAGCCCATGGTATTCCTTAACTTAACCATAGTTACCAACAAACTAAACTAGTAACCATGGTAAATTACTACCTATAAATACAAGCTAAGGTTTTCATTTCTAATTGCTAATTCACACTCTCAACACTTCTCTTCTTAAATCCCTATCATTCCGAGATCCATACTTGTTAAAGTTCAAGCATATCTTACACAACCTTTCATCATCCCAAGCTTTCGATTCAACCAAAGTTGTTTTGAATTCGTTGGTTTTGAAATTGTAAACACGACGTTGTTATTGCGAATTCTTTCAAGAACTTATCAAGGCCTAGTTATAATGATCACATGGAGTTAGGATTATTCCATATTCATCAAGTTTACAAATCCAAGTTATAGTCGATTCTCTCAAGATCTTCTTTGGAGCTCATCCCTATATCGTTACTTTGATCTTAGAACTCATAATATCTCCGTACTTGTAAGTGTTTCTATGAAACCTTACTATACTTTGCTTTATGATTATATGACTATATGTTATGTATTGAAATGCTTGCCAACTTAATTTTATACTCAATTGATACATAATTGCATTTAAATACGGTAACTATCGCTTTTATATATGAATATTGAAATATTGTTACTATTGCGAAAAATGAATTATTAGCGAAAGTACGAGAAATCGTAAAACTTTTATTAAATTATTTTAAATACTTATTATGGTATATAAACAAGGGCATAGTTATATACCTAACTATCCTAATTCATATAATTACTATTCACCATCTGTGAATTATTTCGTATTTTCGAATTGTTTGATTTATGGATAGAATATATCCTTGATACGCTTTTAACCGCACAATGTTTCCGAAAGTGATTGCACCTTGGGCCTCTTTGGCTTATGCCGGAGGAATGGAAGGTAGTTCGCGAAAAGTTTGCATAAGCATTCACTAAGCAACTTAATTCGCCCTGGTATTCTCCACGACCCAAGGCCAACCCTAACACAACTTCGAAATAAAATGCTGGTTTTTCCTGCCATTTAAGGTATCTCTTCAATTGTAATCAATACATTTTGTATTGATTATAATACATACCATTCAAGGTATCTTTTCATATCTCTGCTATTGAAAACATCTATTCGTTACAAGATTAATACATTCTTCGTATTAATCCTATTATCTAAAAATACTTCAAAAGGATTTAGAAATATCAGAGGAATACTTTATATATCCTACGGATACGTATTACATACGGAAAGTTACATTTTTACCCTACAGTTTCAAAGGTATCATTTTTCGTCCTTATACTTTGGACATTTGAAAATTTAGTCCCTCAAGTTTCAAAAATGACAATTTAGTCCCTTAAACTTTTATAACATAAATTACGTTGACAAGCGTATTAATAAGGTAACCTTATAGTTGTATATCTATATTTGGAATTTAGCATGAATATAAATCAATTCACATTGAAATTAGGTAATACGTAACGTTGCCAGTTGACTCGCTCGTCATCGTTAACTACATCAATCTCTTCTATTTTGCTGTTGAACTATCAACAATAAGGTGAGTTTCGTAAACCCTCCCTACTCAATTGAGATTCGGGCTGAAAAGTGTACATGTTTGTTTAACTGTTGATTGTTGATTTGATTAATTGTATGATTGAATTGTTGATGTGGACATGTTAGCGCATTACTTATTATATAAGTCGCACCGTTAGCGCATTACTTATTATATAAGTCGCACCGTTAGCGCATTGTTAATTATTAACTATGTAAGCCGCACCGTTGTTGAATGTTATTGATTGTTATGGAACGTTGTTGAACGTTATATGAAATCGTTGTTGTTGTAACGTTGATTGTATTGATTTGTGCTAATGTAAAACCTTTTAGGGTTTCTTTGGACTTGATTAGATATTCTAATCCTCGCTTATCGTTAACGGTTGTTATCCGACACGGTTATTCCTTGTTACTTGTCCCTACGAACTCACCAACTTTATGTTGACGCTCTTTAGTACACTTTTCAGGTAATCAAGTTAATCAAAGACAGAATGGATGAATAGATGCTTGCATTGCTAGGGTTTGGACTATCTTTGGACTTTCTGGATCCGTGATCCTTATTTCCCTTTAACGGGTTTTGCTTAGGATCAACTACTATCGTTTGAACATTTTTCTTTTTAGTATGGATTGAGTGTGTATTTTGATGAATGTAGATTATTGTAATGAGCTTGTGGATTGTTTCAATCTATTGAATGCATATAGTTTGACTCTACATAATTCCCATGTCATGTTGTGCTTTTCTAAGTGATACCCCATGATTCCGCCATGTTGGGGTGTTACAATAATTGCAGGGCAGTCATGACGATAATACCTGGCACTTGGACAGTGGATGTTCCAAGCATATGACCGGATGTAAGTCCCTGCTATGTAGCTTTAGGATTCGCGCTGGTCCTAATGTTACTTTTGGAGATGACTCTCAAGGAAAAACTGAAGAATTTGGTATACTTTCAAATGGTCCCCTTACTTTCAGAAGGGTCTCATATGTTAACGGTTTAAGTACAATCTGATCAATGTGAGTCAGTTGTGTGATGCTGGTTATGAAGTGAGATTCAGGTCTGATAAGGGTATTGTTCTTGATTTAGAAGGCAATGTGATTCTTATTGCAAAGAGGGATGAGTCTTTGTATTCTTTTGACATGAGAAATCCAACTGTCACAAGAGAAGTCTGTTTCATATCAAAGTCTCAAGATGAGCTGAATTGGTTGTGGCATAAAAGGTTGTCTCATATGAATTTCAAAGACATCAACAAGCTGTGTAAGAAAGAGTTGGTGTCTAGTCTTCCAATGATCAATTATGAGAAGGACAAGCTGTGTGGTGCTTGTGAGAAAGGCAAGCAACATAAAGCTACTTTTAAGTCTAAAACATGCTCAACCATTGATAATTGTTTGAATCTGCTTCATATGGACTTATTTGGACCAATCAGTACTCCATCATTCACTGGAATGAGGTACTCCTTGGTAATTGTTGATGAGTATTCAAGATACACCTGGGTTTTCTTTCTAAGACACAAGAGTGAAACTGCTGACATCATTATTCATTTCATCAAGCAAGCTGAAATTCTCTACAAAATGCCTGTTAGACAATTAAGGAGTGATAATGGTACTGAATTTAAGAATATCACTCTTAGCGCATTACTTATTATATAAGTCGCACCGTTAGCGCATTGTTAATTATTAACTATGTAAGCCGCACCGTTGTTGAATGTTATTGATTGTTATGGAACGTTGTTGAACGTTATATGGAATCGTTGTTGTTGAACGTTGATTGTATTGATTTGTGCTAATGTAAAACCTTTTAGGGTTTCTTTGGACTTGATTAGATATTCTAATCCTCGCTTATCGTTAACGGTTGTTATCCGACACGGTTATTCCTTGTTACTTGTCCCTACGAACTCACCAACTTTATGTTGACGCTCTTTAGTACACTTTTCAGGTAATCAAGTTAATCAAAGACAGAATGGATGAATAGATGCTTGCATTGCTAGGGTTTGGACTATCTTTGGACTTTCTGGATCCGTGATCCTTATTTCCCTTTAACGGGTTTTGCTTAGGATCAACTACTATCGTTTGAACATTTTTCTTTTTAGTATGGATTGAGTGTGTATTTTGATGAATGTAGATTATTGTAATGAGCTTGTGGATTGTTTCAATCTATTGAATGCATATAGTTTGACTCTACATAATTCCCATGTCATGTTGTGCTTTTCTAAGTGATACCCCATGATTCCGCCATGATGGCTCAAAACAATGTCAAGTCTCATTTCTGGGCTGAAGCAGTACACACAGCTTGCTTTACCCAGAACAGATCCCTTATGAGAAGGACAAGCTGTGTGGTGCTTGTGAGAAAGGCAAGCAACATAAAGCTACTTTTAAGTCTAAAACATGCTCAACCATTGATAATTGTTTGAATCTGCTTCATATGGACTTATTTGGACCAATCAGTACTCCATCATTCACTGGAATGAGGTACTCCTTGGTAATTGTTGATGAGTATTCAAGATACACCTGGGTTTTCTTTCTAAGACACAAGAGTGAAACTGCTGACATCATTATTCATTTCATCAAGCAAGCTGAAATTCTCTACAAAATGCCTGTTAGACAATTAAGGAGTGATAATGGCACTGAATTCAAAAATATCACTCTTAATTCATTTTGCAGTGAAAAAGGGATTTCACAAGTCTACTCAGCTGCCAGAACTCCTCAACAAAATGGTGTTGCAGAAAGAAGAAACAGAACTCTTATTGAAGCTGCCAGATCCATGATGGCTCAAAACAATGTCAAGTCTCATTTCTGGGCTGAAGCAGTACACACAGCTTGCTTTACCCAGAACAGATCCCTTATTGTGAAAAGACACCAGAAGACTGCATATGAACTTCTTAGGGGGAGCAACTTATAGAAGAAGAAGAAGATATTCCAATCTTTGAAAATACACAAGCTGATCCTCCTCCTACTGAAGAAATTGTTCAGAATCCATTAAATGACTTTCAAATTGGTCCAGATTCCTCCATTCATGTCCAAGCTGATCAGCCTCTTCCTCAAGCTGATCATGCTGAACCATCTAATCTGAATCAGTCCATTGTCCCGGTTACCAGATGGACAAAGAGTCATCCAATTAACCAAATCATTGGGGATCCACTCTCTGGTGTTAAAAAAAGAAGAAAGGCAACAGGCAATTTCTGCATGTTTGTCAATTTTGTAAGCAAGGTGGAACCAACTGAGGTTGATGAAGCTCTGGCAGATCCTTCTTGGGTAAATGCAATGCAAGATGAGCTAACACAGTTTGAAAGAAATAAGGTTTGGGAACTTGTTCCAAGACCTCATCACAAGACTGTGATTGGAACCAAGTGGGTCTACAGAAACAAAATGGATGAAAGGGGAGTTGTGACCAGAAATAAAGCAAGATTGGTAGCTCTTGGTTACAGACAAGAGGATGGAATTGATTATGATGAGACTTTTGCACCAGTGGCAAGATTAGAGGCAATCAGAATGTTCTTGGCCTTCTCTGCTCACAAAGGTTTCAAAGTCTATCAAATAGATGTGAAGAGTGCATTTCTTAATGGAAAATTGGAAGAAAAAGTCTATGTTGAACAGCCTCCAGGTTTTGAAAACTCAAAGTTTCCTGACCATGTGTTCAAACTTGACAAAGCTCTCTATGGGTTGAAGCAAGCTCCAAGGGCATGGTATGATACTTTGTCTAAATTCTTATTGGCTAATAACTTCAAAAGAGGTAATGTTGACAAGAATTTGTTTGTGAGAAAGTGTACTTGCTGATCCTATTGGAGTGTGACACGTGTAGTGGTAACAGCCGGTTACTGAAAAAGTACCACCACTACTTGGTGATCCTCCAATCAAACTCTTCCTCTTTCCAACTTTTTCAAATGGGATATTTTTAGTGTTTGTATATAACATTCAATTAACCAAATCATTGGGGATCCACTCTCTGGTGTTAAAAAAAGAAGAAAGGCAACAGGCAATTTCTGCATGTTTGTCAATTTTGTAAGCAAGGTGGAACCAACTGAGGTTGATGAAGCTCTGGCAGATCCTTCTTGGGTAAATGCAATGCAAGATGAGCTAACACAGTTTGAAAGAAATAAGGTTTGGGAACTTGTTCCAAGACCTCATCACAAGACTGTGATTGGAACCAAGTGGGTCTACAGAAACAAAATGGATGAAAGGGGAGTTGTGACCAGAAATAAAGCAAGATTGGTAGCTCTTGGTTACAGACAAGAGGATGGAATTGATTATGATGAGACTTTTGCACCAGTGGCAAGATTAGAGGCAATCAGAATGTTCTTGGCCTTCTCTGCTCACAAAGGTTTCAAAGTCTATCAAATAGATGTGAAGAGTGCATTTCTTAATGGAAAATTGGAAGAAAAAGTCTATGTTGAACAGCCTCCAGGTTTTGAAAACTCAAAGTTTCCTGACCATGTGTTCAAACTTGACAAAGCTCTCTATGGGTTGAAGCAAGCTCCAAGGGCATGGTATGATACTTTGTCTAAATTCTTATTGGCTAATAACTTCAAAAGAGGTAATGTTGACAAGAATTTGTTTGTGAGAAAGTATAATGGTGATATCCTGCTTGTACAAATCTATGTAGATGATATAATATTTGGGTCTAGCAGTGAAAGACTTTGCAAAAAGTTTTCTGAATTAATGTCTAAAAAGTATGAAATAAGCATGATGGGAGAACTAAACTATTTTCTGGGTTTACAAGTTAAACAGACTAAAAATGGAATTTTCATAAACCAAGGAAAATATGTTAAAGATCTCTTAAACAAATTTGGTTTTACTGATTGCTCACCTATGAAAACTCCTATGGGAACTGGTGATAAGTTGGGTGACGATAAAAATGGCAAATCTGTTGACATCACAGCTTATAGGGGTATGATAGGATCATTACTTTACTTGACTGCTAGTAGACCAGATATTATGTTTGCTACATGCCTTTGTGCAAGATATCAAGCTAGTCCTAAGGAATCTCATCTTAAGGCTGTGAAAAGAATCTTTAGATACCTTAAAGGTAGTCCCAATCTGGGTCTTTGGTATCCCAAAGACTCAGGATTTGATCTAATTGGCTATTCAGATTCTGACTTTGCAGGCTGTAAGATTGACAGAAAAAGTACTTCAGGAGCCTGTCAATTGCTTGGCAATAGACTTGTAAGCTGGTCCAGCAAGAAGCAGCATTCAGTTTCTATCTCCACTGCATAAGCTGAATATGTTGTTGCAGGAAGTTGTTGCTCTCAAATTCTTTGGATGCAATATCAGCTTCAAAACTATGGTGTCACTGCAACAAAAACTCCAATCTTTTGTGACAGTACCAGTGCCATAGCAATTTCAAACAATCCTGTGCTTCGTTCAAGGACCAAGCACATTGATATAAGATATCATTTCATCAGGGATCATGTAATGAAAGAAGATGTTGAACTCCACTTCATTCCAACAGACAAGGTTCAACTACCTCATAAGTAAGCTAGGTATGCTTAATTTGTAAAATGTAGTGAGCTAAGTAATAGCAAATCTGACCCCTTAGAGTTATACTAAATTTTGAGGGTAAGCTGTGTCAGACCCAGACTACCCTTTCACACTTGGTGAATTTCAAGTAAAAGAGGGTAAGCTGAGTCTGACCCAGCTTCGTGGTTACTTTTGTTATTATATATCTCAGTGCGTTTTATTATGTTCATTATTTTATTTAAGTGTACTTGCTGATCCTATTGGAGTGTGACACGTGTAGTGGTAACAGCCGGTTACTGAAAAAGTACCACCACTACTTGGTGATCCTCCAATCAAACTCTTCCTCTCTCCAACTTTTTCAAACGGGATATTTTTAGTGTTTGTATATAACATTCATTTAACCTAAATCCCAAATCACTTGTTCATATTTTCTCAAAATCAATTTTTTTTCTCTCTAATCTGATTACTGTTTTATTAAATTTAATTTCTTCTAAAAATTGTTTTCAAAATGGCATCATCATCTGTTTCTATTCATTCAAATGATTCTCAATCTAGTTCTTCTTCTAAACCTGAAAGTCGATACCCAGCTCCAATAAGCGCAAACAAGCTTTCACCTTATGTGGTGGGAAGTAATGTAGTAGTGGTTCCGGCTGATCTTGATACTGGTAAAATCAAGATTGGCAGTCTGGTTTATGCCAATATTCATCCTCCTTCATGGGCAAAAGGATACGATGAGATTGTGGCTTTCTTATGGCATCATCCATTCGGCAAGGTGATGATTGAGAAGCCAGACTGGGTGTTTCAAGATCTACTTTGTGAATTTTGGGCGAGCTGTGTTGTGAAACAGAACAAAAAAGGAGATGCTGCAATCTATGGCACAATCCTCAACGGTAAGAAAAAGGTATATATTTCTTATGAGAGGATTAGGTCTGCTTTTGAGCTGTCTTATATGCCTGATGATGAATATGATAATGTTGTGTCTCACACTGAAGCCAAAAGTGTTTTACAAGAGGTTGGATATACTGGTCCTATGGCTTCAGTGGTTAAAATGAAATTTTTAACTGGTATTTGAAATTATTTATTGAGCACAATTTCTAAAACTTTACAAGTAAAGGCAGGCAGCTTTGATCAGCCTAATGTTCTAGAATTGCAGATTTTTCATGCAATGGTCACTATGACCAGAATAGATTTTGCTGGCTTAATTTTTAAGGACCTTGTTGATCGTGTTCATAAGAAGAGTCTTACCATACCTTATGGTAGGATTCTTGCTCTTATCATTGAAGCAATACTTGACAATGATTACAGTCTGGCAACTAGTCAGACTGTGGAATGCAAGTCCATTAACAACAACATTTTCAATAGTCCCAAGGTATCTGTGCAGGGTCTGACCCGAGCAATGCAGATCTACCTTGATTTTTGCAGGCAAAGAGAAAGGGAACAAGAAGCACTTAGGGAAGCTGTCCCTTCTTCGACGCGATCTGAGTCTGACACTCAATCTGCTAATCAGGGGGACCCAGGTACACATGCTTCTGAACCCTCAAACTCTTCTCAATCTATTCAATATTCTACTCCTTCAAAAGAGGGTGAAGGGTTGGCCAAAACATCAGCCACCCTAGCCACACCCTCATCCACTCCTTCAAAATCCGCTTCTAAAAGACCAATTGTTGAGGACTTAGTACCTCACAAGGCTAAAAAGAAAAGATCACAAAGGAAATATGTGCTAGCTTCTGGGGTTGATATTGCAACATCCAATCTTGAGATCCCCCAAGGTGCAGGGGAAGCTAAGGAACGTTCCAAAGCTGTCCCTGCCACCCAAGCTGACAACCGATATTGCCACGCCCATCTGCACTCTCCCAAAAGAGTGTAGACGAGTTAAAGGGAACACCTACTGCTACCCAACCCTCCAAACAGGGTGACGGTATTGAAAGAAACACCTCCTCCCAAGGTCACACTGTGTCTGCACCTCTATCGCCATCATCAGCCTCCCAAAAGGTTGATGATATCATCAAAGGGATAACAGAGGATCTAGCCCAGATCCAAAATGAGTCAGAGTCTATGCACATCGATTCTGAGGATGGTCAGCCAAAGGAGAGAAGTATCGAACGCAATGGTGACACTGCTTCTCCTCCCCAAGCTGATCAGACTCCTTCTCTCTTACACTCTGAGTCTGCACAGGTTGTCAATACCCCTTCTATGTCACAAGGAGGGGTACAGGCCTTAATTCTCCCTAAGGATACTTTGGTGCAACAACACACCTCTGTTGAAGGGCAATCAAATGCACAAAACATTACACATGCAGAGTCTGTGTCTGCATCTGTCCTCGGACAGAGGGATTCTGTAGGTTACATAGCTGTCTTTAAGGCATTTATGTCAGCCCCTTGTGCAGCAAAGGGAACCATTGATGGTCCTCACGATGTCAATGAGAATATGATCACTATCTCCAGAAGTGATTCTTCAGTCGATGATGAGTTTGCCCATCCATCCTCAAGGGATGCTCTGATGGAAGATGCTAGTTGAGGAGTTGATCAAAATCCAGATCAACACATTCCCACTGGCCCTCAGCCTAAACCAAACGTTAATCTTTCTCAGGCTGACCAACTCATCATCAATTCTGACAGATCTACTCATGAGACTCACTGTCATGAGCAAATTTTCCAAAACTCCTTAAACCTCCACCCCCTTCTAAATAAGCCCAATGACCCTGATATTAAGGATTGCAGGCTGCTCTTTCCAGAGTCAGTGGCTTTTAAGCCAACTGCAAGTTCTTCCCAAGCTGCCACTATCTCATTTTCAGATGTGGTAGGTCAGCTCACTGAGTTCAAATCAACCTATAAGGTTGAGAGCTTACAGCTGACCAAATGCTTGGAAAAGATCCAAAAGGATCAGGAATTGACGGATAAGAAGGTGGATAAGCTGAGTCAAGATCAGACTGCATTGAAAGAAAATGTGTTAAAAGCAGTTGATTTGATGCAGCAAAACCAGAGCAAGCTGACAGAGTCTCTTGATAGTCTTACAAAGGCAGTCAATGAAGAGAATTAAAGAAACAAGAGTACTCTGAGTCAGATTGAGAATGCAGCAACCAAGTTTACAAGGGAAGTCACCATAGAACTTCGATCTGCAAACAAGTCACAAGCAGAATTCAAGAATGATCTGATTGAAGTTTCTAAGGGTGTTAAATCCAAGATTGAACTCCTCCATGAGGATTATGTTGAGCTAAGAAGAGCATGCCGTCTCACAAATGTCAAGATTGACTTGATCAACCAAGAACTCAAAGGCCTCTTTGCTACTCCAGTGAGCTCTTTTCCCTGCTGATGATGACAAAAAGGGGGAGAAGAATGCTACTAAAAGAAAAAGGAGTGCAATGAGTGAAGCTGAAATGGAGCTAGAAAGAGAAAGACAACAAGCTTAGGTTGACAAGGAAATTGAAGAATATTTTGAAAGACTGAAAGAGAGACGGAATAAGGCCAGAGCTGAGGAGGCAGTCAATGATAGAAGAATGGTTGTGCATGGTTCTAAGGTGGAAGGTGAAAAGGAAACAGTAGAGGAGATAAAAAGACCAGAATCTGAGTCTGGTGTTGGAAAAATAAATGAAGAAGCTGAAAAGGAGAGTGATACAATTAAGGGGGAGACTGTTAATGCTGAAATGGGAGATATAAGGAAGGATGTTGGAGTTGAAAAAGTTAAGAAGGCTGAAAAGAAAAAAAAAGTCCTCCCAAGCTGTTCCTGTGCAAGCTGTGCCAACTCAAACTGACCCAGCTCCCTTAGAACAAATTGATGAATCTTCCTCTAGTGAAGACACAGCCACTCTGTCCCAGTTCATGATCAAGAAAAGAACAACAGAAGTTGGGACAAGTGGTGTGAAGATCTTAACAGACAAAGAAAAAGATTGGGAGCTTGCAACTGAAACAGCTCCACAGCTTGGGGTAACAGTTGAGGTGGCATATAAAATGATTAAGGAGGACATATTAGAAAGAGAAAGAATTGCTGCAACTAAGTCTGATTCTGAAATTGCCAAGGCTGTTCAACAGCAATTAAATAAGGAAGATGAAGAAGATCTTGCAGCCATTGGTTCCAAAAAGAAAGTTGTGGGCAAAGGAAAAGAAAAGAAGAAGGTGGTGGTTCATTCTAAACCATCACAGAAGGTTAAAGATGTGAAGAATAGTCGTGAAGCTCATGATTGGTTAGAGGCTCTGGAGAAAAGACAAGTAACAGAAAAGTTCAATTATAGAAAGCATCCAGAGCCAATCCTACAGGTTCTACTCAAAAGGAGAAAAGGAAAGAACATTCCCAGCATCAAGTTTACAAGGAGAGGTTATGAAACCAGCTGGGAAACCCATGATCTTGACAATCTGCTTGAATTAGGATACACTGAGTGGGTGGAGTTGCATAATATCATAACTGGTATTTCTGGAGTTCACAAAGAGACAGTCTTGGAAGCCATTGAGAAGAAGTTAGCTGCTATTGTGAAGTACAAGATTGATATCTCTGGCCTTCCAAGACCAATAGCATATGATATGGATTATGAAGATGAGTCAGCTGAGCCACTGAAGAAGAAAAGAAGAAGGTTTGAAAGGATTGATGCTCCTGGAGGTGATCATACAGTTTTTCTCAAAAACTTGTCCCCTGCAGAGTTGCTTGCACAATTATCTTCTGGTGCTGTTGACAAGATTCTGGATAATCTCAATCTGACTCTACCTGCTGGTGTTGAAAATGCAAGATGTGGGATGTTCATTACTGAACCTGAACATGGGATGTACTTTGTAGATGCAAGAGGGAATTTGGTGTTCCAAAGGACTGCTGAACTAAAATAGGTACCATCTATGCACCTATTTACCTTATACAGATTCTGCAGAAATTTTAGTGAAGAAGGTAATGGGTATGAGCAGTTCCTTATTGATGAGGGGTTAGATAGGCAATTAGATGTGAGAGTTGCTCTATCATTTGAAGTTAAGCAAGAAGCTATAGAAATGCTTGGAGAATAGTGATATAACATGTAATATCTTTGTTTTATTCTCTATATATGCAAAGGCAGTTGTACAAATCTAGTTTCTTTGTTTAAACTCCATTTCAGTTCAAAAGAACCTAAAAGATTCAAAGGGTCACAATCTGATAGTTTCATTTTACTTTGATTCTTTGTAAGCTGATAGTTAGAAGTGTTGTTGGGTTTTGTCATCATCAAATAGGGGGAGATTGTTGAGTCCCAATGTTAATTGTAAATTTAATGATGACAAATCTGACCTATAAACACTTAGTAATCTTTGGTTCTTGTAATCTGATCTGGGTCAGACTAAGCTTACACAGCTTACGATCTGTCTCTGACCCAGATCATGCTTCATACTTGTAATTGTAATATCTTATGGAAGCAAGTGTTAATCAAGCTGCATCAACAATGTAAAGCATTCAGTCCAAGTCTAAGAGGAGGATTGAAGATAGAAGACCAAGTTGTTAGTGAAAGACAGCTTGGGATTAGCAGTCAGCTTGGAAACACTTAGGCAGATTGGTGCCTTGACAAACGGCCCAATCTGTGTCTGGCAATCAAGTGAAGATAACAACCTGGATTGAAGATAAAGACAAATGACGTGACTAGGAAGAATCCTAGGATGGTTGGTTTTACATATGCGTGTCCATACTCTTATTGGTGGATGAAGAATGTGCGTCAGTACGTGGGGGACCACAAGTACCATGAAGGGCACGATTGATTATTCCTTCATCAACCACTGAATGAAGAACACGTAGCTGCAACGGACACCTAATGAAGGAGCACTTTCGCCTATAAAAGCCTCATTCATGGATTGCATATGTGTGGCATTTCCTGAGAATCATTCTTCACACAAGTTTCTCTGCTCTTACACACAGCTTAGTCTGTACGAGATCAGCTTGGGCTGATTCTCTTGAGCTGAAACTTATTGATTGTTGTTTGTCATTTCATAGGGTTGTTTAGATATCTATAGGCTATCTTTATTCCGCAACAACCCTGTAATTCTTTGTATAGATTATTGCTTAATAAGGGATTACATTTGAAAACCACAATCTGTGTTCAAGAATGTTTTTGTTTCTTTACTACTTTACTGTTTTAATGATTCCTACTCTTTACTTACTTGCTTAATATTCATAAATTGAATCTTAAAACATTTTGTGTTAAAAGTTTGTAAAGATTGAGAAAGTTGTATTCACCCCCCTCTACAACTGTTCTGTGTTCAATATACTTTGGTATATTGATACACCGTGGGACGTATCAGGTTGCCACTTTAGAGTTGGAAAAAGAAGAATTGAAAACCATCATTGAAAAGGAACAAAAAATAATTAAATTTTGGATGAAAGCACCAAATCCAGATGCTGCAATTAAAAATACTTTTGCAAATCAAAGAACATCATATGAATCTGGTGATCTTCATTTGGCATCTATAATCACTGATTTAGATGCACTTCCAAAGGAAATGAAACCAGAAATTATTTTTCCTAAAGTTGGCAAACAGAAAACTGTGACTGATAAGGCCCAGGAACAATCTGAGGGTAAATCTGAAACAGCTTAGACAACTGTTTCAGAAAAGAAGGCTAAATCCAAAAAGCCATCCCCTCAGTCTTCATCTAAGGTTCCTAAAAACCAAAAGAAGAAGAAAAATGTCTCCCCCACTGAGCCTTCTACCTCAGATTCAGGTAAGGCTCAGGTATCTAATGAAGAATCAATTTTGTTAAGGTTAGAAAGTCAATTTCAATTATTGGCTAGACAAGTGCAAAGTTGTAATGCACGTTTAAAAAATGTTGAAACAACTTCTCTTCAACCTAAACAAAAAGCTAAACCTTTTTCCAAACAAATCAAGCAAAAATCTGAGAAGAAAAAGGTTGAAACCCCCATCAAACCAACTGTTTTTGTGTCATCTCAGATCATGACTGAGATCCCTTTCGATCCTTCAGTTCCTTCTGAACCAAAGAAATCTGAGACTACTAAGGGAGAGTCTAGTGAACCCATCAAGAGATGGGTTCCCAAAAAGAACTAATCTTTGTGTTTGTGCAGGGAGACCGAAAGAAGAATATATGGTATCTTGACAGCGCTACTGGCAGAACCATGACTGGTTATCAAACCCTTCTAGAGGAATATAGGGTGCAAGAGGGGCCCTCAATAACTTTTGGTAATGATGAAAATGGAAAAACTGAGGGATATGGTGTGGTGAATAATGGACAGGTCAAATTCATACGTGTTGCATATGTGAATGGTTTGAAATATAACCTGATCAGCGTTAGTCAACTGTGTGATGATGGCTTCAAGGTATTATTTGATATTTCACAAGGCACCATATTCAACAGAGATGGAAAGGTAGTATTGATTGCACCAAGAAAAGGAAACATTTATATCATTGATATGAATAGTTCACCCACTGAACAATGTTTCTACACAAAGGCATATGAAGATACAAACTGGTTGTGGCACAAGAGATTATCCCATCTGAACTTCAATAATATTAATAAGTTGTCAAGAAAACAACTTGTGGATGGGATACCCTCAATGTCTTTCAATAAAGACAAGCCATGTCCAGGTTGTGAAATGGGTAAGCAGAAAAGAGCTTCATTCAAGACAAAGCAAAGTTTTAGTATAACTGAACCTCTTCACATGCTTCACATGGACCTCTTTGGACTAGTGAATGTTCAGACAAGAGCAGGAAAGAAGTATACCCTTGTTGTTGTTGATGAATATTCAAGATATTGCTGGGTAATTTTCCTCAGATCTAAGAGTGAAGCTGCTGCTGAAATCATTGCTCTCATCAAACAAATTGAACTCAAGCATAAGCGAAAAGTTTGTCAGCTCAGAAGTGACAATGGCACAGAATTCAAAAATGCCACTCTGGAGTCCTTCTGCACTGAAACTGGCATATCTCAGAAATTCTCTTCAGCCCACACACCAGAGCAGAATGGTATAGTAGAAAGAAAGAATCGTACGCTGATTGAAGCTGTTGCAACTGCTTGCTACACTCAGAACAGATCTGTCTATGTCAAAAGACACAAGAAGACAGCCTATGAAGTACTCAGAAATAGAAAGCCTAATATTGAATATTTCCATGTATTTGGATGTCCAGTATACATTCTGAATGATTCCAGTAAGCTTGGAAAGTTTGATGCAAAAGCTGATGAAGGGTACTTCCTAGGATATTCAACAAATCGCAAAGCCTTTAGAGTCTATAACAAGAGACTTGAAAAGGTTGATGAGTCAATTCATGTTACCTTTGATGAATCTAATTCTGCAATCTTTAAGAATCCAACTCCTGTACCACCCTCAGAAAGTTCAATAAGTTTTGGTGATTCTGATCCTATTGTCCAATCTGATCAGTCACCTGAACCTGCTTCTGAACATCTCAGTTCAGAACCAGTAATAAACAAGTCAAGCAACATTCTATTCTATCCTTCATTCAGTTTTAAACTACCTTCTGAACTGACTATTGGATCAGATGTACATGCTGCTTCACCTCTGATATCAGTTTCCACTTGAATTACCCCAATCTGAACAGTTTCATGATGCAAATCATGATCTGCAGGAGGAAGATGATGAGACTGAAGTAGTCTTTTCTGAAGCACCTCCTAAAGTAAATCAGAGGAGTTCTTGCACTGATATCATTGTTCATCCTGGTCATTACACTCAGTGGACAAGAGCACATCCAATCGAGCAAATCATTGGAAGTTCCACTAGTGGGGTTCAGACCAGAAGAGCCACAAGCGATCAATGCTTAAATGTCAGCTTCTTATCACTGATAGAACCAAAGAAGATTGACGAGGCTATGAAAGACCCTAGCTGGATTGAAGCCATACAAGATGAGCTTAATCAGTTTAAAAGGAAATATGTTTGGGAACTTGTTCCTTGTCCCGGTGATCTGAAGAAAGAGCCAATTAGGACAAGATGGGTCTTCAGAAACAAGATGGATGAAGATGGTCGTGTGATTCGAAACAAAGCAAGACTTGTTGCAAAGGGTTACTCACAAGAAGAAGGAGTAGACTTTGATGAAACTTTTGCACCAGTTGCTAGACTAGAAGCTATCAGAATTTTCTTAGCTTTTGTAGCTCATCTTGAGTTCAAAGTCTATCAAATGGATGTCAAAAGTGCATTCTTGAATGGTGAATTGGAAGAAGTTGTGTATGTATATCAGCCACCAGGGTTCATAAATGAAGAAAGACCTCATTGGGTGTACAGACTGAACAAAGCATTATATGGTCTGAGACAAGCACCTAGAGCCTGGTATGATACTCTTACTAAACATCTTCTGAAACATGGTTTTAAAAGGGGTGCAATAGATAACACTTTATTCATATTGCATGATAAAAGTGATATCTTACTTGTACAAATTTATGTCGATGATATTGTGTTTGGGTCTACAAATAACAAAATGTGTGAACAGTTTTCTGAAATAATGTCATCTGAGTATGAAATGAGTATGATGGGTGAACTGACATATTTTCTAGGTCTTCAAGTGAAACAAACCAGTGATGGTATTTTTAGAAATCAAGAAAAATATGTCAGAGATTTATTAAAGAAATATCAATTTGATTCTGTCTCATCAAAAGATACTCCTATTTCTGCACCATTAACTTTGGACTCAGATCCCAATGGAAAACAAGTGGATCCCACAAAATATCGTGGTATGGTGGGATCACTTATGTACTTAACTGCTAGTAGACCTTGCATAATGTTTGCAACATGCCTTTGTGCAAGATTTCAGTCTGATCCCAGAGAAGCACACGCGAATGCTGTAAAAGAATTTTCAGATACCTTAAAGGTGTCCCCAGACTTGGTCTTTGGTATCCCAAAGGCTCAAGTCTAGATCTAATGGGTTATTCAGATTCTGATCATGAAGGTTGTAAAATAGATAGGAAAAGTACCACAGGTGGTTGTCATTTCCTAGGTGGCAAATTGGTTAGTTGGACAAGCAAGAAGCAGACTGCAGTGTCACTCTCCACAGCTGAAGCTGAATACATTTCTGCAGCCAGTTGCTGCGCTCAGATTTTGTGGATGAAGAACCAACTAACTGATTATGGTATTAAGTATACAAAGACTCCAATATTTTGTGATAACAACAGTGCCGTTGCCATCTCTCACAATCCTGTCATGCACTCCAAAACCAAGCATATCGACCTCAGGTATCATTTTATTAGAGATCACATTATTAAAGGTGACATTGAACAACTCGCTGATAAACAACTCGCTGATGTTTTTACCAAACCATTGGATGTTAAGACGTTTAAACATCTCATTAGTGAGTTAGGTATGCTAAATCCTGTATAGCATCACCTCAATGATCACTTTATTAGAGATCACATTATTAAAGGTGACATTGTACATTTCATTCCCACTGATAAACAACTCGCTGATGTTTTTACAAAACCCTTGGATGTTAAAACGTTTAAACATCTCATTAGTGAGTTAGGTATGCTAAATCCTGTATAGCATCACCTCAGGGGAAGTGTCAAATATTTTTGTGTTTAAAAGAATTTTTCTCTAAGGGGGAACTTTGCTTTCTGAAAAATATTTTGACTGAAATGCTTCAGAATTTCTGAAATGATTTCAGAATAATTGTATAAACTGAGATGGTTCAGATTCCTTAAATCTGATCATGCTCAGATTTTGTGTATTATTTCTGAGATGAGTCAGTCCTTTATAATGTATTTTGGATACTTGGTCGTTGTGTGAACACGTGACAGTTACTGTATAACGTTTGAATAATGATGCTTTCTGCTGACGTGTCACACAAGTTGCGCCGTAAATGAAAAGTAATGACCACTTTTTCTTTAAAGTGTTGAAAAGTTTTGTGAAAATGTGGGGTCATAACCGTCGTTGCATTAAATGCGGACGTATGCCCAAAATTATTTTCGGACTTCAAACCCGATCAAAATTGATTTCATTAAAATAATATTTTTTGTGGGCTTGAATTTCAAAATCAATTTTATTTTATTTATTTTGGAAAAACCCTTTATATTCCATCATAAATATAAATACCTTTTCAAAAACAATTCCTTCATTTACTTCTCTTTACATTTACTCCCAATCATCATTCTCTCTCTTTTTCTCATTCCTTCATAATTCCAAAACCCTAAATTCATCTTCCATATTCAGTTTTCCCTTGTAGAAACAATGGCTAAACCTGCTTCTCAAGCCAAATAACTAATAGCTTTCGAATACATACCATCAAAAGTAGTCAAGGCCAGCGCACAATGGCCAAAAGGGTTCGATCCATTGACCCTTAGGTTCAATATGAACAATTTTGTGGCCGCACTGAATGCCAAAGGCAAAACCTTAATGGGGAGGATAAATAAATTTCTTGAACGATCCCCTCTCCATTATGCCTTGGCTGCAGATCCTCAAGTATTGTATCATAGATACTTACTTGAATTATGGTATACTGCCACTTTAAGCAAGGATGAAAAATCCATTGCTTTATCTTTGAAAGAAGGCACAAAGCAGTATATCCTTTCACTTGATGGGTTTCGGGAGGCCCTTCATCTGAACTACCTTCCTTCTCCTTCAGCCTATGCAAAAAGGCTTAAGGGAGTTAATTTCAGGGATGTACTGCATACCATGGGTCATGATGACATGGTCGATGCTGAGAACAATCTGAGAACATCTGGACATATCTTCCTGTCTGGATTTAGAAACTGTTGGAGGTATTTTTGGACTCAGATTGTGGAGTGCCTAGGAGGAAACTAGGGTGGACTGGACCAGATTTCATTGACACAAGTAGAAATCGGGTACTATTTGTGGCATGGGATTGAGGTGGACTTCACTGAGATTCTCTTCTCTCAGTTGGTGACAAAGTTAAAAGGCAAGAGAAGTCCACATATCTCATTTCCCAGATTTCTGAGCATTTGCTTCATGAACATGCTTGGAGATTCGTATCACATGGAGGGAGTTGAGTCTTCAGCAACGGAGTTCTGCAGGGATCTATCAAAGCTATCCACTTCAGATCCAAAACCATAACTTTCTGCTGCCATGATTCAGGTAATAAATAAAACTGAAACAGCACGACCGGCTGGCTCAGAAAGGTCACCGAGCGGGGTCGCAAAAGAATGCGAGACCCATTGGTGCACCTGGTGGTCAAATGTTGAAGTTGTTTAAAACCCCAGCAACTTCATCTACCCAACCACCAATTCCCTCCTTCACTGACCAACCTGAGGATCTCCCAAAAGATCCCTCAGGATCTCCAAAGGGCTTATTAAAACGTCGTAAATATAAGCCGTCCTCATAGCCCAAGGACATTAGTACCGAAAAAAACCCCTCTGGATCTTCCCAACAAGAACCATAGGAATCGAGTCCAAAGGAAAACCCACAAGCAGCCATCTCCAAAACTTCTTTAGGAGGAGATGGTGAAGATAATTCAAGTGTGCCAGCCCAGCACACATTAGAGTCCGTGTCTACACGTGCACCCCCTGAAACTTCACATATCTTACACTCTTCTGATGCACGAATTGATGAAGTCTTTGGTGTGACACCACCTGAGACTGATATTCCAGACTCTACGGCCGATGAAGTGATTCTTGATGATGGTACGAGAATCATTAAGGCAACCCCCGTGTCTGCTGTCTCTGGCGATGAAGCTATGGCTGAGCCAACCCATAAATCTGGTGACGATGCATCTGCAGCAGCAGTTGTTGAACCAGAAGCTGGTTCAGGTACCAGTGATCTGAACCAGGGCATATCTGATCAGACTGCACTTTTAACTGACCTCTGGGATGAATATGAGCCACCTCAAGGGAATCTTGATTCCTTTGCTGATTTTGAGTTTGATGAGGGCTTACTGGAGGAGAATCAGTCTTCTGATTCTGAGCCAACCTTCAGCCTCACAAACGTTCCTCCTCCCCCAGAAATCCAAAATATACTTGTTGAACAACCATATCGCCAACCAGAAACTTCTCATGAACATCCATATTTTCCACCAGGCTCAACTCCTGCCTATGTTACTTCACCAACTTTTCAACCACAACTACAACACCTTCACCCCCAAATTCACAATGTTCCAAGGCCAAGAGTGTTGAAATTATTGAGAAGATGAAGTCTGAGCTCTCTCAGGAATTAGTCGCTCAGATTTCAGCTTCTGTGGCTGAAAAGGTGGAAGCAAAGGTCAGAATCATGGTCGCTGAGCTTACCAAGGATACAAATAAAAGAGTGGATAAGGCTGTTAATGAAGTAAAAGAATCTGTAACCACTCTTGATAATTCAGTAAAGGAAATTCTGACCTTGCTCAAGAAAGAACATGTTGTTGCTCCTCCTCCCCCTGCTTTATTTTCTGAAGAAGATCAAAAAATGCTGAAAGATTTAACTGAAAAAGAGGCTCTGAACCCTAACTTATCATTCAGATTAAAGGCTCGGTTCTCTACAATGTTAAAGGTCATTTCTGATTGTCGTCAGCAGCAGAGTTGGGAAGATGACTCTGAAACATAATCTAAGGGTCCATCTGAAGCCCAATTGGAAAAGACTCTGGCTGGCCTTAGAACTCTTCCCTTCATTGCTTCTGCTTCTACACAACCACCTCCTCCTTTGAGTGTGGAAGCACAGTTAGAGAAATCAAATGCCGAAGTCCAAAACCTTCTTGTTCAGGTTGAGGGCTTAACAAAGTCTCTAACTGCCAACACTAAGTTTCTGGCTGATATGAAAGGTGCTCAGTTGTTTCTTGGAACTAAGTTGACCAAAGTTGCTGGTAATGAGGGATTAGTGGCTGGGAAGCTGAATGAATTAGTGTATGCTTGCAATAACATCAGTGCATCAATAAGGGAAGCCTTCAAACTGACAAAGAAGGAAGTTCAAGCTTCTGTTGTGGCGAACTTGACTTCCTCACTTCAATTAATAAAGCAAGATGTTATGTCAGTTGGGAAGGAAGTGAATGAGTTGGTTAAGAAGCCCAGCGTTAACGAAAAAGAACTTGGGTCTTCTTTAAGTGTTGAAATTATTGATGTTAGGTCCAGATTTACTGGACCCACTCCAGACTTGAAGAATGGAGCGGCACTGAAGATTTGTCCAGAAATAATAGAAGACTAGTGAGCTGTTTACTTGTACAGGAATCTGGATTCCACCAGATTAGCTCACTGGACTTCACTCCAGTCAAGATCGTTTCTACTAAAGACATTCTCACTGAAGTCAAAGACTGAAGTTTGAAGAAAGAAGACTGACAAGCAGTGGAGACCACTGACAGTCTTACCAGATCTCCTGACTGGAGCTTTGTCAGTGTTCTAGACCTTACAAGTCTGAACACTGATTACGAGGAACTGACTTTTTGCCTTTACACACTTTTACATGGACAATCCATTTGTCTATTGATAAAAGTACAATACGTGTGTAAAGGTGGTTGGTTAAAAGGATGACAAGTCACATCAATATGACTTTATCCTTGTACTTTAACCAATGCATTTAAGGAATTAAAGTAGTTGCCTTAAATGCATGCAACCATATTTGTACGGCATAATAAATTCACTATTGAATTTATTTGCCTATAAATACCAAGTCACATACCTCGTACAAATTACTTTTTGCAATTTGGTGAACTTGCTAAAATATTCTCGATCATAATAGTTATACTTCACAACTTTAAGTATATCGATCCAAGGAGATTATTTAGCAAGTATAGATCACTTGTAATTCAAAGATTGTTTAGATAGTTACATACTTGTAATATCTAGGTTCCGCAACAATCTTGTATTTTGTTTAACATCAATAAATAAAATACACTTGAAAATTACATTTGTTTTCCACCATTTATTTACTTGCTTAAATATTGCTTTAAGTCTTTATTACTTTATTTATATTTATATTCTTGCATTTGTATTTAAAGTAATACTAGTCCAATCTAGTGCATACTTGACTTGTTATTTTACACTCGTGGGTTAAACCATCGTGTGAGGTACTTTACAATTGGTATCAGAGCAGAAGGCTAATATACTTGCCTAGATCTGTTTCACGATGGCCAACCCAGAAAATACACAAGGTAATCATGAACCTAATTTTAATGAACCACCACCCGTTGTCAATAATAATCCTCCACCTCCTCCTCCTCCTGCTTCTCCACATGTACATGTGCACTACTCAAATAATCATGTTCCTAAATTCCATGGGAGCAGTGATGAATTTGGTACATGGAAAGATAGGATGATATTACATGTTACATTGAAAGGAATATGATGAAAATTTTAAATGAAGGACCCTATGTGCCTAGACTTCCTATCAATGCACTCCTTGACCCAACTGGATCAAGAAGTGGAAGGGAAAAGAGGGAGGAACACTGGTCCGAAGAGGAGAGGAGATTGGTAAATCTTGATACCATCCTTAAAAACATGATCCTCGGGGCTATTCCAGAAACCCTAATTCCCACTCTAGTTCTCTATCCCAGTGCTAAAACCATGTGGGATGAACTGGTGAACCAGCATGAAGGAGGTGATGACACTGTTGTTACCAGAAAGGTCTCCCTAAACAAAAAGTATGAGTCATTTTTTGCTCTCCCCAATGAGTCTTTAACTGGTACTTACACCAGATTTATGAGCATTATAAACCAGTTAAGAGGACTGGGGGTTGAGAAAGACAAGGATATACTTTTGGAGAAATTTTGTGATATTCTTCCCACTAAATGGTCTCACATGATTCTGGTCTTGAGACTAGGTAAAACCTTGCACTCCCATACTCTGTCAACATTGTATGGAGCCTTTTGATTCACTGAAGAGAATTAAGCCCAGAGGATTGAGGCTGAAAAAGATGCTTTAAATCATGCTTCCAGTAGTTCCACATTGGTCAGTAATACTTAACCACCCTGTGCTGCATTAATATCTTCCGAGAATGTATTTTCTATGAAGAAGATGATGTCTGAACTAATGGATTCTGGAGTCACTAATAATATCTCTCCAGACTGTAATGAAACTGACAGTGATGACCTGGTTGAAATGATTGCTAAAATGTTTAATCATTTTAAAGCAAGAGCAAATAGGCCCACTGGACAACATGCACCCAGTTCCTCTACTGACAAGACCAATCTGACATGCTTTAAGTGTGGCAGAAAAGGTCATTTCATGAAGGAGTGCAAGTCCAGTCAGTTTGTCTCTCAGTCTGGTCCATCTACTTCTTATAACAAGCCTGATGATAGCTATAAGTCCAAGTACAAAAAGCTTAAGGCTCAAATTGCTCTCGTGTCTCAACAAATAGAAAATAATAAATGCGTGATACCAACCACTGAAGAAGCATGGGTTCCCTCAGATGATTCATCAGTTGATGAAGAAGAGGAAAGAGATTGTTGCTTTATGGCTCTGGCAGATCAAGAGCATCTGGTGAAGGATGATGTCACATCTGGTCGATGGGTGGACATAGTTATAAAAAAGGTTATTGAGTATGATATTGAAACCGATCCTGAATTAAAATTGGACATTGCTGAAGCTCTAAATTCTGATTTAATTTTTGTGGAAACTGTTAGATTTGACAGTCTTAATGGATTAGAAACAGATTCCTCTGAAATCGCTGCTTTAAAATCAAAATTAAAAGAACTTCAAGATATTGAACTGGCATTTCAAGCACAAGTTTTGGTAACTGAACAAATGGTTCAAGAAAAACATGACCTGGAAATGATTTTGCAAAAAGAAAAACAGGTCATTAAATCATGGCTAGAAACAAGAAAGCCATATGATGCTGGAATAAACCAATTTCCATCCCAAAAACGTGCATATCTGGATGGAAATACTCATATTGCAGCATTAATACCAGTTATTGATCGGTTACCAGAGGAGGTTAGACCAAGTACCATTTATGATGAACCCTCTACCCCAAAAACTTGTATTATCCCAGCTCAACTTCCAGAGGTTAAGACTGGAGCATCCCATATGACTGCTCCAGTTAAAAAGGTCAATCAGAATAAACCTTTGCCTCAGACTGCTTCTAAAGAACCCCAGGTTCAAAAGAAAAAGAACAGTTCCCTTCCTAAGCCTAAGGTCCAGTCATCTGGAAAGGCTCAGGTGTCATCTGAAGAAACAATTTTGTTAAGGTTGGAGAGCCAGTTTCAACTACTGGCTCGTCAAGTTCAAAGCTGTAATGCAAGACTGAACAACTTTGAGGGTACTTCATCTGGCCCTAAACAAAATCCCAAACCTTTTTCTAAGAAAGATAAAAATGTTCCTTCAATTGAGAAAAAGAAAAAGGTTTCTAAACTATCAACTCCAGTAGTGTTTTCTACAAAAACTACTGTTGAAGAAAGTGAACTCAACCAGATACCCCCAGGGATCCATAAGGGAGGATCCAGTGAACCCATCAGTCGATGGGTTCCCAAATCTAACTAATATATCTGGTGGATGTTCAGGGCGATCGAAAGAAACATACTTGGTATCTTGACAGTGCAGCTGGCAGGACAATGACCGGACGTAAGACCATGCTGGAGGAGTTCATAATTTCTGATGGACCCTCCATTACTTTTGGAAATGATGGTTGTGGAAAAACTGAGGGGTATGGTGTTCTGAACAATGGACAAGTCAAATTCAGACGAGTTGCATATGTGAATGGTTTGAAATATAACCTGATCAGTGTCAGTCAACTGTGTGATAATGGCTATCAAGTTCTCTTCAATATTGTTCATGGCATCGTATTCAACAAGGACTGGAAGGTAGTATTGATTGCTCCCAGAAAAGGGAATGTGTGTGTGATGGACATGGAAAGCTCTTCTTCAGAGCAATGTTTCTATACTCAAGTTGATGAAGACACAAACTGGTTATGGCATAAAAGGTTATCCCATTTAAATTTCAAAAATATTAATAAGTTGTCTAGAAAACAACTGGCAGATAGGATACCTTCAGTTTCCTTCAAAAAGGAAAGGCCATGTCCAGGATGTGAGATGGGAAAGCAGAAACGTGCCAGTTTCAAGACCAAGCAGAATTTCAGCATATATGAATCACTTCATATGCTTCATATGGATCTTTTTGGTCCAGTGAATGTTCAGACTCGTGCTGGTAAAAGATTTACCCTGGTGATAGTTGACGAATACTCCAGATTTTGTTGGGTAATCTTTCTCAGGTCTAAAATTGAAGCTGCTGCTGAAATCATCACTCTCATCAAGCAGATTGAACTCAAGTACAAGCGAAAAGTGTGTCAGTGATATGTCTATTTTATACCATTTTCCCACGGTGTATTTAGTTGTTTTTAAGTGATTTTCTAGTTGTTTCCGTATACATTTGGTGCGTTTATGGTATTTTTTAGTGTTTCAGGATATTTGCAGGTACTTGAGCATAATTCTGGAAGAAAACGACATTTTGAGGCGAAATGAGCTTACGGGGGATTTCAAGAAGACTTTGGAAGAGAAACAAGTGTTAAAAAGCATTCTGGAGCCCCAACTTGGCGAGCCCACTTGTGGGCTTGTCGAGATCGTCCTTCAGAAGCAAAATTAGTGAAGTTTCAAGAGTGGTCTCGCCGAGCCCACTTATGGGCTTGTCGAGCCCACTGGTACGTCAGCACTTTGACTTTTTGGAAGACCTATAAATATCAATCAAAAACAACCCTAGACCTATCTTTTGCTTTCCCAGCCGATTTTAGGGTTCTTCAAGGCTTTTTCCATCAGATTAAACATCTTTGAAGGCAATAATTTCGATTGGAAGATTTATTTCATTAGCAATTACAATTCTTAGCATTCCGGATTCGATTTCTTCAATCGGTACACTATGTTTGCAATTGTTATTGATTGTTTTTCTTATTTCAGTATGAGTAGCTAATCACTTCATCATCCATCTTGATGGAGTGAGACAATATGTAAAGATTGCACAATTTTATTAATTCAATGTTGATTTCAATTAACGTTATATCGAGATCTTAGCGTATTTCTTCCTTATAATTTATCTTGAATTGATTGGTGATTTATGTGTGTCTTTAATGGTAATTATTGATTTCATATATTTCATTTTGATTGTTTGGGTACAAACGATTGGGTCTATGAAGGGTACGGTAGATAATCGTTCATGATAATAGGGAGGAATGTGTTAACGGTTGGGTACAATCGATAGGTATAATTGTTATTTTAATAACCAAACCAATTGTTTGATTAGGGAAGTTATAAAAGATGTCTTGGGGTACCGGTCTTTGTAACGGAACTAGTTTAAGCAAGAGAGTCAAATGATGTCATTAACTTTACGGGTACGGGGTTGGTGTTTTGTTTGAGTCTCGGTTATTTAATCAACTTAATTTGGATTTGAACTTCATTTATGTGCAATCTGAGCGTATTGTTGAGCGAAATCAAGATGGATGCCTTTTAAATTATTGTCATACAAATTATTTTTACTTTCGTCTTCAGACGAACCCTGCCCCGGTCATACCAGATTTAAGTTATTTACTTTTACTTTTTGCAAAGTGACAATTCGGTCACAAAACCCCTTTTCATTTGAACTACTTAATTTGAACAATTGCTTTCAAAGTCCTTGTGTTCGACCTGGTCTTACCACTTAGTTATACTATATACGATTGGGTCCACTGCCCAATAGTGTGTGGTAGTCGTTATTTGGTATTACTTGTTTAAAAATTTATAAACTCGATATTACACATCAGTCAGTTAAGAAGTGACAATGGAACAGAATTCCAGAATGCAACTCTGGAGAAATTCTGTACTGACACTGGCATCTCTCAGAACTTCTCTTCAGCACGCACTCCAGAGCAGAATGGAGTGGTAGAAAGGAAAAATCGAACGCTGATAGAAGCTGCCAGAAGTATGCTTGCTGAATCTGGTCTTCCTACCAGTTTCTGGGCTGAAGCAATTGCAATTGCTTGCCACACCCAGAATCGATCAGTGTATGTGAAGCGACACAAGAAGACAACCTATGAAATATTAAGAAACAGAAAACCAAATATTAGTTATTTTCATGTTTTTGGATGTCCGGTTTACATCCTAAACGACTCCAGTCAGTTAGGAAAATTTGATGCCAAGGCTGATGAAGGATATTTCTTAGGATATTCAGCCATTCGCAAAGCCTTTAGAGTCTACAACAAGAGACTAGAGAAGGTACAAGAGTTAATACATGTCACATTTGATGAATCAAATAATGCAATCAATAAAAAGCCAGCCCTTGATTCTCCCCCAGTATCAGTCTCAGTTGAAACTGCACCAGTAATTCAAGAAATGCCTTTAAATGAAGAATTTCATGATGCAAATCATGATCTTACTGATTCAGATGAAGATATTGAATTAGTCTGGCAAGATCCTCCTCCTGAAACAACACCAGAGGAGACTCAACTGAACTCTTGCACTGATATTGTTGTAAGCAATAATCCTGGTCAATACTCTAGGTGGACAAAAGCTCATCCTATTGATCAGATCATAGGTGACTCTAGTAGAGGGGTTCAGACCAGAAGAGCCTCCAGTGAATAATGTTTATACGTCAGCTTCTTATCACTGGTAGAACCGAAGAAGATTGACGAAGCTATGTAAGATCCAAGTTGGGTGTTAGCTATGCAAGAAGAGTTACACCAGTTTGAGAGGAACAAGGTATGGTATCTGGTTCCTCCTCCAGTTGGCAAGAAAGAACCAATTGGAACTAGATGGGTCTTCAGAAATAAGGTAGATGAAGATGGTCATGTTATCAGAAACAATGCCAGATTGGTTGCCCAGGGGTATTGCCAATCAGATGTTGATTTTGATGAATCATTTGCTCCAGTAGCTAGACTTGAAGCGATCAGAATATTCTTAGCATTCGTTGCTCATCATCAATTCAAGGTCTACCAGATGGACGTAAAAAGTGCCTTTTTGAATGGAAAATTAGAAGAAGAAGTTTATGTCAGACAACCACCAGGTTTCATTGATGAAAAACATCCCCACTGGGTATATCGTCTGGACAAAGCACTTTATGGTCTCAGAAAAGCTCCACGTGCCTGGTATGATACTCTGACTAAACACTTGTTGAAAAATGGTTTTAAAAGAGGTGCAATTGACAATACCTTATTTATTCTTCGTGAAAAAGGTAATCTTCTGTTGGTACAAATTTATGTTGATGATATAATTTTTGGGTCTACTGATGAAAACATGTGCAAGAAATTTTCTAAAATCATGTCATCTGAATATGAGATGAGTTTAATGGGTGAATTAACATATTTTCTAGGGCTCCAGATTAAACAAACCAGAGATGGTATTTTTATTAATCAAGAGAAATATGTTAGAGATCTTTTAAATAAATATGATATGAACTCTTCACCATCTAAACCCACTCCAATTTCTGCACCACTGACACTGGACTCTGATCCAGATGGAAAACCAGTGAACACCACTGTCTACAGAGGCATGGTTGGTTACTGATGAAAACATGTGCAAGAAATTTTCTAAAATCATGTCATCTGAATATGAGATGAGTTTAATGGGTGAATTAACATATTTTCTAGGGCTCCAGATTAAACAAACCAGAGATGGTATTTTTATTAATCAAGAGAAATATGTTAGAGATCTTTTAAATAAATATGATATGAACTCTTCACCATCTAAACCCACTCCAATTTCTGCACCACTGACACTGGACTCTGATCCAGATGGAAAACCAGTGAACACCACTGTCTACAGAGGCATGGTGTTGGTTCACTGATGTATTTAACTACCAGTAGACCAGATATTATGTTTTCAACATGTTTATGTGCCAGATATCAGTCTAATCCAAAAGAATCTCATATGCTTGCTGTAAAGCGCATACTGAAATACCTTAACGGTGTCCCCAGTTTGAGCCTTTGGTATCCCAAAGGCTCAGGCATGGATCTAATGGGTTATTCAGATTCAGATCATGCAGGTTGTAAGATAGACAGGAAATCCACTACTGGTGGATGTCATTTCCTTGGTGGCAAACTGGTCAGCTGGACCAGTAAGAAGCAAACTTCAGTTTCATTATCCACTGCTGAAGCTGAATACGTGTCTGTAGCCAGTTGTTGTGCTCAGATACTCTGGATGAAGAACCAGTTGCTTGATTATGGTATTAAATATTCAAAAACTCCCATATTTTGTGATAATATCAGTGCCATTGCTATCTCAAACAATCCAGTCATGCACTCAAAGACAAAGCACATTGATCTCAGGTATCATTTTATTCGTGATAATATTATGAAAGGTAACATTGAACTCCATTTTATTCCCACTGACAAACAACTCGCTGACATTTTTACAAAACCACTGGATGTAAAAACTTTTGAATATCTTGTTGGTGAGTTGGGAATGTTGAACCCTTAATCTGGAACCTTGTTATGAACGCCTTTGTGACACTGGCAGGGTTCTTGATTTCCAGATTTATAAATCTATGCCAGCTTAGCTATCGAACGCCTTTGTGATACTATCTTTGCATTAATAGATTTATGGATCACCATTCCAGGGGGAAGACTCAGACCATATATTTTTGTCCTTAAAATGTTTTTAATCTCAAGGGGGAATTTATTCTCACTGGAAGAATTTTCTGGAAAATATCTCTGGCACCTTGTAAATGTGTCCCTCTGACTGGTACTTAGATAGGCTGATGTGCATGTTTTAGGTAACTTCGGTCTCCTTGTAAATGTGTCCCTCTCACTTGTTTGTGTATTAGTTGATGTGCATGTTTGAGGTTTCCTGGTACATTACAGGAGTGTCCCTCCAGTGTACCATCAGTGCATGCTTCACTGGTCTAATCCACCAGTGATACTGGAGTGTCCAGTCAACCTCCAGATGCACTGAAATGAGTCATGGTGTGTCAGTCATAATATGTTAATACTTGATCCTTGTGCGTGCCACGTAAGCAAACCTTTGAATGGACAGTTACTGTTTATCCCACGTGGCATGTCATTTTTCAAACTTAATGATGGATATTTTACCTTGGGAAGACAAAAGGTGCAAGTTGGTTATTTTTGTGGGCTGTCAAACTGTCATACATTTATGTGTGATGGGATGATTTAAATGCGGATGTCAAAACCGATCAAAATTGTTTTGAATAAATTCAAATTAACCGTTTTGAATTCCATTTTCTCTCTCCTCTATAAATACCCTTATTTACTTTCACTTTTACTTCATCTCGAAAAATTATTTACTCCCAAATCTTCAAAATTCCTTCATTTACTTTCTTCTTCATTAAATTTCCAATCATCAATCTCTCTCATATTCAATTCATAAAATCTTCATCAAAACCCTAACAACAGTTTCATTTTCATCTCTTTATACTAAATACAATGGCTCCAAGACAATCAAACTCACCAAAAAATCTTCTTTCTGCTACATATGCTCCTGTCGCCGCCGTAAGAAGGGCGAGCATATTTCTCTTGCAGCAGATGCCATTCATATTAACATGAATAACTGGATGGCCAAACTCTCTCTTTCCAGTGTTCATGAGGCCCAATCCATCATTGGGAGATTGAATACTTTCTTTCTTTCATGTCCTCTTTATGGTGCATTAACCTTAAATCCCGAAAAGATGTACCACGACTATCTCTGTGAATTTTGGTATACAGCAGAATATGTAGAAGCAACTTCCTCAATTTCTTATACACTAAAGCAAGGTACCAGACCCTTGGCTTTCACCGTTGATACACTCAGATCTGCTCTCCAATTAAATTACTTTTCACAGAATGAGATGCCCATTGAAATACCTTCTGGCCTTAATATAAGGGAAGTGTGTAGACTGATGTGACACACAGATATCCTGGATGAGCATGGCCAGCTATCCAGGAAGGGAACAATCTACATGAGTAAGCTGACAGACTCATGGAGATTCTTTTTCACTCACATAGTTGAGTGTTTGGGAGGCAGCTCTGGAGGACTTGACCAGATAAATCAGACACACCTCCAGATTGCTTACTGTCTCTGGTTCGGATACAGAGTGGATTTCGCCCAGATTTTCTTTGATGATCTGGTAGAGCATCTTAAAGTGAAAGGTAGAAAAGCATTTGTACCTTATATTCGTTTTCTTTCACTTATTTTTAAAAGAGCTCTGGGTAACCAGTACGATTTTGAAACCACTCATTTTTCAGTATGTGAATATATGCGTGATCTGACCAATCTTAAATCTTCTGCAAATGAGGTAAATATTCCTCAGGTCATGATCACTAGTTTTCAAAGGGAAGAAACTGATGCATCATCACCAGATGAGTCAGAAGAGGCTCCAGACAGGCCTCAAAATAGTGAGGGACCTACTGGAGACCTCATTGCTGAAATGGTTCCACCTATTACCCAGGTGGTTCCTGACGCTCAGCAAAATGTTGATATTGTTCCACCAGACCCTCCCACTAGACCAAGAACTACAACCAAACGTCTTAGGAAAGGAGGAGTTCCGGTCGCTTCTCGTAGTACCCAATCTAGCCATCCAGAATCCTCCCAACAGGATTCTGGAGATGTCATAAGGGAAAACCCATAAGCAATCACTTCCAATATTCTTTTAGGGATAGTGGTGAAGAAAATAGGGGGTCTGCCCAACCCTCAGTAGAGTCCGTGTCAGCACAATCAATTGAACATAGCCAAGTTTCTGACACAACTCTTACACAGACTGGGGTTACTGGAGCCTCACCTCTAGTGATTCCAGTCTCACATTCTTCGGCTGGTGATATTATGAATGTAGATGGTACTTTGATTATTGAAAATGAGAATATTGAGCAGGAACAAAATGTTGAGCAGGATCCTCAGTTGGATTTGAATAGGGAGGCTGGTGATCAAACAGTTGGTGAAATTCTTGTTTGGGACGAAGCTGAGTCACCAATGTCTGATGGTAATAATTTTGATGCTAATATGGATTTTCTGGGTGATGATGTTACAATGGAAGTGGAACAGTCATCAGATATGCCACCACCTCCAGAATCATTAAATGTACCACCATCACCACCTTCAATTTCGCAAAACACTTCATATTTCAACCCAAGTTCAATCCAGATTTCACCTAAAAAACCTCCACCTCTTGAAGCACCACTGGAATTACCTCATGTGTTGGACTCAACTGTTATTACAACTGCAGCATCAACTGAAGGAGTCCAGACACAAGTTCCTTAATTTGGTCACCAGATTGGCTTCAGAACTTGCTCCTCCAGGTGGTCTCTCCACTTCTTCTTCCTCCGAGGTCCAAGGCCTTTTAAATAAGGTGGCGGACCTGGAGGGATCACTCCAGTCCTCTTCTCAGGTTGTTTTTGACTTTAAATTTTTATTGTCAAATAACCTTGCTTCAGAAAAGAATTTGTTTGTTGGGAATGTGAAGTTGGTCTTTGAGAAATTGAACGAACTGGTACTGGCGACAAACCAAAATTCTGAAAATATTAAAGTGGCAGTCCAGGGATTGGAGGAGAAGCTGGTAACTTATGTTAAGACTGCAGTGACCACTGAAATTGCTCAACCACTGGCAGGTCTAACAAAGAAGTTCAGAAGTTGACCACCAGAATTAGTAATCTGGAAAGTAGGCCAACCCTAGACCAGAATTCTGTTGTCAGCAGTATTAGTGATGAAGTTGCTAGAAAATTTAGAGCTGATATGCTGAAAGAAATCACTTCGGAAATTTCTGGGTCAGTTCTTAGAACCATTCAAGATGGGTTGTTGCCTCAGGTGGTGAAAATGATTGATAATCAATTGCCAAAGCACTTGCCTCAAGAAATTGATATTATCAAAAAGGAAGTGACTGAGCTAAAGAAGACTGTGAATATCACAACTCCAGTAGCAGGAAGAACATTTGGTGCTTCAGACAGACACATGTTTGAACAGTTATGGAATGCCCACAAGTCTCAAACTGGTGGACATTCCAAGGGGGAAAAGTCTGCTACCACTGAGTCCATTCCAGAAGGGTTAGTGATGAAAAAGAAAGAAGTGGTGGCCAGTGAAATTGAAAAGGCCTTCGGTACTGAAGCTAGTGAGCAACAAGAAAAGGTGACTGGTACTGATGCCAGTGAGCCACAGTTTGAAGCTTTTCCAGATATGCCAACAGAATTAAAAACGGTGAAAAGAAGGAAACATTTGGTATCTGGAGGAGAACTTGAAGAAAATGTAGAAGATTTTCCAAGTGCTGATGATGAGACTTCCAAGAGACTGGAACAGGAGGGCATTTTGATTGATATTTTCAAAAGAAGCCAAGTAAATGAACTCCTTGAACATAAAAGTCAAAAGGCAAGGATGGGCACACTGGATGCTTACAATGCTGGAAGACTGGGCATCCATGTCGATGTTTATAAGAAAATGAAGGATGATCCCAGAGTCCATCAATGCCTTGAAGCTATGGACGATGTACATGTTCGTTCCAGATACTCTGTGGAAGAACAGAAGTTTGACTCTGAAACCTATGGGGAAAGTGTTCTAGATATGATTGCCAAGAGAAGGGATGCACTGATAGAACTTTAGAGTAAGGTTAGGTCAAATGCTGCAGCCCTAGAAAATGAATATCGAAAAAAGATAAAGGGTTTACCCAAACTACCTGCCAGACAGACCAAGGCAGCCAGGGATGCAGATCTAAGCACCTTCATTCCACTTGACATCACCAGAAAGATTGATAAGGCTCAAGTTCAGAAAGCCGTGGAACAAGAAAAGTTGTCAAGGGAAACTGAAGAAATGATCCATTTTGCAAAGCAAAAGGCCAAGTATGAAGATATGATGAAGTACAGGGTCGATGTCAGAAAGATCATTGGTGCTGAAATTAAGCTTGCTGAGAATCATGAAGCTATGTCCAAGTTTCATGTTAAACTAACCAGGGAAGGAGGATTCCAGGATGAAAGGAAGAGTACTTCAGTCAACACCTTCGGTTTGACTGAACTTAGAGAAATTGCTTTAACATTCAGAGGAAGGACTGATGTATCTCAAGATGTTAAAGCATTTCTGAAAAGGGTTGAGAAGATCTGGAAGATGAAACAACAAATGGAAGCATCTTTGGATATAAGATCTCCAGACTCTTCTCTATCAGAGAAAGGCCACTGAAGATGCACCAGGACAAGCTTCAAAGAGAAGTGCCTGACTCTACTATCATTTACTTGTTTTGTAATTTATTTTTGATCAAAATTGTAACTTTTTATCAGTTGATGTATGTAAATATAGTTGCAATATTTGATTCACAAGTAAGTGATCAGATTAAGTCTAAGTTAGAACTAAAAGATTAAAACTGGAACACTGATGATCTATAAAGTGTTTTTCCAACAACAAAAGTATTTTAGACTTAGTCAAAAACAAGTGTTTTTCAAGCATACATTTGTATAGATAGAAGCTTGAAAAACCTTGCATTGTTTCTGAACAAATAGGGGGAATTTGTTAGGTCCAGATTTACTGGACCCACTCCAGACTTGAAGACTGGAGCGGCACTGAAGATTTGTCCATAAATAATAGAAGACCAGTGAGCTGTTTACTTGTACAGGAATCTGGATTCCACCAGATTAGCTCACTGGAATTCACTCCAGTCAAGATCGTTTCTACTGAAGATATTCTCACAGAAGTCAAAGACTGAAGTTTGAAGAAAGAAGACTGACAAGCAGTGGAGCCCACTGACAGTCTTACTAGATCTCCTAACTGGAGCTTTGTAAGTGTTCTAGACCTTACAAGTCTGAACACTGATTACGAGGAATTGACTTTTTGCCTTTACACACTTTTACAGGGACAATCCATTTGTCTATTGATAAAAGTACAATACGTGTGTAAAAGTGGTTGGTTAAAAGGATGACAAGTCAAATCAATATGACTTTATCCTTGTACTTTAACCAATGCATTTAAGGAATTAAAGTAGTTGCCTTAAATGCATGCAACCATATTTGTATGGCATAATAAATTCACTGTTGAATTTATTTTCCTATAAATACCAAGTCACATACCTCGTACAAATTACTTTTTGCAATTTGGTGAACTTGCTAAAATACTCTCGATCATAATAGTTATACTTCACAACTTTAAGTATATCGATCCAAGGAGATTATTTAGCAAGTATATATCACTTGTAATTCAAAGATTGTTTAGATAGTTACATACTTGTAATATCTAGGTTCCGCAACAATCTTGTATTTTGTTTAACATCAATAAATAAAATACACTTGAAAACTACATTTGTGTTCCACCATTTATTTACTTGCTTAAATATTGCTTTAAGTCTTTATTACTTTATTTATATTTATATTCTTGCATTTGTATTTAAAGTAATACTAGTCCAATCTAGTGCATACTTGACTTGTTATTTTACACTCGTGGGTTAAACCATCGTGTGAGGGACTTTACAATTGAGAAGATGAAGTCTGAGCTCTCTCAGGAATTAGTCGCTCAGATTTCAGCTTCTGTGGCTGAAAAGGTGGAAGCAAAGGTCAGAATCATGGTCGCTGAGCTTACCAAGGATGCAAATAAAAGAGTGGATAAAGCTGTTAATGAAGTAAAAGAATCTGTAACCACTCTTGATAATTCAGTAAAGGAAATTCTGACCTTGCTCAAGAAAGAACATGTTGTTGCTCCTCCTCCCCCTGCTTCATTTTCTAAAGAAGATCGAAAAATGCTGAAAGATTTAACTGAAAAAGAGGCTCTGAACCTTAACTCAACATTCAGATTAAGGGCTCAGTTCTCTACAATGGTAAAGGGCATTTCTGATTGCCTTCAGCAGCAGAGTTGGGAACCTCTGAAGGCCATGCAGACGGCGATTGATTTGTATGCCAAGATGCCTTCTGAGGTCCCCAAAGGGGGAAATGTGCCTCTTAGTTTGCTCTCATGTACTCAAGAATTAATAGAGGCAACCAAGAAGCAAGCTGAGGTACAATCTGGTGGTGCCTCAGTTCAGGGGGAACAAAGAAAATCTGAAGTGCAGCAGTCTGAACCTGAAAAGAAAGATAAGGGCAAGGCCCAGATGGTGGAAGAACCCAAGTCCAAAGGTTCTAAGGGTTCTGGACTTGTGGTTGGTGAGAATGTTGATGAACATGGTTACCCCTTACATAATCTTGATGCAGATGGCAAGAAATTAGAGGCTCTGCAGAAGAAAGTCTCTAATCAATAGATAATGTGGAGGGAAAACAAGGAAAGAGAAAGGGCACAACATCTTTCGATGGGGACCCTTGATCATGTGGATGTTGCAGCTCTTGGTCTTTCACTGGAAAGATATCAGAAAATCAAAAATGATCCAAGAGTGCAGAAAGCAGTAGTTGATATGCTTGAATATGAGTGTGGGATGATGTATTCACCTCTGGAACAAAAGCTGGAAAGTCTCACCTTCAAGTTGTCTATTGAAGACTTGAAGAAAAATAGAATGAATGAGATGGAATTGAAAAAGAAAGAGATTCTAGCTGAAGTTTCCAAGGTTGAAAGGCAATTGTCAAGGCCACACACAAAACCTAAAGTGACTGGACCAAGGTCTTCAAGGAAGAACATTCGTGATGCTGACCTTTCTACCTTCAAGCCAATTTCTGATGATGCTGATGAGATCGAAAGGAAACATGAAAAGGATCAATATGATCATTATATGAAGCATTGATCCCATCCAGCTAAAATAATTGACATAGAAGTAACAAAAGCTGATGGATTGAAGCTCTTTGATTTGGTTGTCAAAAAAGAAGGAAGGGCAGCTGAAGAATACAATCAGGTTTCAGTGCACGAATTTGGGATTTCTGAGCATAGAGAGATGATCCAGATTCTGAGGGGGAAGCCAAAATCAAAAGATGCAAGCCAAGGTGGAGATTGAAGGCAGATTATTTGGAAAGAAGCATCATTCTCCACTGAAGAGAAAAGCTACTGAAGCACCTTCTGGTTCGAGGCCTGCGAAGAAGTAGTTTTCTTTTTAGTTTATCATTTACTTGTATAATTATTTGCAAATGTAACAAACACTTCAGTTTGTATATATATGTTACATATTGTAGCTAACAAGTAGATGATAGGTTTAAGTTAGAAAAATCACAAGTAAAATTCTGAGACATCAATGATCTATAAGATGTACTTAGAAAATTTTTATAACTTAAACAAAAACTTGCATTTCAGACTTACAAACATGTATAGATAGAAGTCTGAGATGCATGCACTATTTCAGAACAAATAGGGGGAATTTGTTGGGTCGAAAAACGACCAAGTATAATTTGTTCAGAAATAGCTGAAGCTCAGTGAAGAATACTTGTACAGAATTCTGAAGCCGTTCAGAATTAGTTCACTGAAGCTTCACTTCAGTTCAGATCAACGTATCAGAATACCATTCAGCTGAAGTCAAAGACTGAAGACTGGAGAAAGAGAATCAGCTCAGATGTGGAGCTCAGAAGTTGATTCTACCTGATCGAAGACTGAAGCATCTCAGTGTAAAGTACTTACAACACTTTACACTGTTTACGAGGAAGCCTTTTTTACTTTACACGCCTTTACCTAGTTAATAGCTTTAACTATTAACAAGTACAAGGTTGAGTAAAAGATTGGGAATAAAGTGTGAAATGTCAGATCAACAACTTTCTCACTTAAACCTTAAAAGTACGCATGTTAAGGAACTGACTTTAATTCCTTAAATGCTCCCAACCATATTTGTACGGCCTGGTCCACATCAGCATGAACCTTGCCTATAAATATAAAGGCTTCTCACAACTTGCAGATAGCTTGAAACTTTAATTTGCAACTTGTGAGATATACTCTAAGTAATTCTTAAGAGTATTTCCAAGATATTAGATCACTTGTATTTCAGGATTGTTTAGATATTTACACTTTGGTGTTTATCTTTGTTCCGCAACAATCCTTGTATTTGTTTATATCAATAAATCAAATACATTGAAAAAGTACATCGTGTCTCAATGCTACATACTTGAAATATACATATTATTTATATAGTTTTAGCACTTATTGTTTCTTGCATTTACTTTCAGTACCTTTACCTTATTGATTATCCATATCTGGATCGTATTCTGAACTTGTCTACTTCCAGTTAGAATTACTTGTCAGTCGGGTTTTAATCATCGATATTTGGGACTCACAGTTATTATGTTTATAAGAACTTTTGAATATTTTTGCTAAATCATAGTTATGTATCCCAGTCACGAATTGAGGGGGAGTACATAAAGGATGATTACTAATCATAGTTATGTATCTCAGTCATAAATTGAGGGGGAGTACATAAGAATGATTATTTTTATCATGATTAGTCATAGTTATACATCCTAGTCATAAAATTGAGGGGGAGGTATAAGAATGATGAATCAATTTCAGTTTTATAACTTTTTATTAAGTGTTTGTAGATCGGGAAAGCTCGTTTCGAGATCGTTTTGGAAAGATTGATCATGGAAAAGTTAAAGAATTTCTGTAAGTTTATTAACTTTCCAGGTTTAAGATGAAGATCGAGGAAAAGATGAAAATTTGATGTCTACAGGTTTATTCATTTAAATTTTTCATATTTCCACGAAGTTCGTAATAATCGTTGATCAATTTTTCAGAAACTTTGACGAAATTTTGAATTTTAAAGTGTGCAGGAATTACGACCTCGTAATTGGCAAGAGGCAGAATACGACCTTGCATAGGTCGATTGGGCCTTGTGCAAATACGACCTCGTAATTGGGTCGGGTTGACCCAAACCAATTCGGGTCAAGTGGGTATATATACCCAGATAATCCTAATACGACCTCACAATTAAAAATCAATTATTAGAGCTTTACGACCCCGATAATTAAGTTTGCTACCTCGATTTAGATTCGATCTATACAGAGTGTTTCAGAGTTTTTCGAGCTTAGATTTGTGTTCATCGTTAAATACTGAATCTAGGTATATGATCTGATCGTAATATAGTTAACCATGCAACAAGATAATCATGAAAAAGGAGTTCGAAATTTTCGAACTAGGTTTTTAAATTTTCATTCGATTTTTATGTTTTTGGTTAAAAATAAGGGTTGGGGTACTTTTGTTGTTTAAATACGAGTGTATAGAAACAACTTTCATTAATTTTGGTTGGGTAAATCGTTAAATCGCGATGAAGAAGATGAACAGTGCGACGGACTCGCATTTGGGAGTTTGTTAGCCCAGATTTGCGACCTCGCATTTGTCAATTTATTTTGACTTTGTTGACTTCTAGATTGCGATGTGGATTTACGACCTGGACCAAATACGTGGCCAAATTGAAAAATACGACCTCGTATTTTAGAGTTTGGTTGACCTAATTTTGACTTGTGATTTACGACCTCGTACAGAGATACGACCTCATAAAAGACTTAACAGATTTTCAAAAGTTTATTTTTAACAATAAAATTTGAAAATGAGTTAATTATTTCTTCTTAACTAAATTACAGGGATAATTTAAGTTAATTATTTGTAAATTTAATGCATATGAATTTTTGTGTCATATTGAGTAATTAATTGTTTGTCATTGATTACAGAAATGGCAAGAAATTTCATTGCGGGTCATAATTATCTGATGAACTTCGATGATAATCAGGAAGGAACTGCATATTATCACGAGATATTCGCATTCTTCAGAAGATCAAGGATTCATCATGTCTTGACTCATTCTCCAGTCATTTATTTAGATTATTTGAGAGATTTTTGGGCTAATGCTAATATTGTTCGTGCTGGAAACGAACATATTTTTCATACCACTATTGTTGGGCAGCTGATACAGTTCACAGCTGCAGATCTTATTGGTATTCTTCGTTTAGGCACAGTTCAACAGGAAGGTGGTGCTACTGGTCTCACCAAGTTTCGTCATGATTCGATTCAAGGTGCTTTCAGACGAATGGGGTTTGCTGCTGACCTGAGAAGTAAAACCTTGTTCAAGAAAGGTTTTTATGGCAGATGGAAGTATCTAGCTCATGTGTTGCTGGTTAGTTTGAGCAACAAGAAGTCTGGTTATGATACGTTGAACCAGGAAGCCCAAGCACAGATGGTGGGCTTAGTATTTAATAAGCCGTACAGTTTCTCTAAGTTTTTCTTCAATGAGTTGAGGAAACAGACCAGAGCTGCGGGTACTAGGAGATTTTTTATGTATCCTAGGATTGTGATGATGATCATCAATGCTCGTCTACCAAATTTACCTGTTGTTGGGGACGTGGAGCAAGTGAGCTCGATCATCAGACGTGGCTATGATGAGTTTCTTCATAGATATCCAAATGATCCAAATGCTCAAGACGTAGCATTATTTGGTGCAATTGTGAATGCCAACTATGTGGCACCTGCTAATGAGGTCATATCAGCTTATGAAGGACCTCAGCCAGAGGATGGTGAAGCTGTTGAAGATGATGCTCATCTAGAGCAGCTTCATGATGTTGTAGTTGAAGGTGATGCACCGAATGAGCCTGAGAATTTTGTGAATGTTGCAGATGATATTATAAACCAACCAGGTGCTAATCCTGAGCTTGTTGAGCAAGTGCTAGAGGAAGTAGCTGATCCAGGTGGTGTTTTAGCTCAAGTGCAACATTTCAATGCCAATGCTGAAGACCCAGAGAATGCTAATCTGGATAGAGATATAGATGACTATGTAGTTGGAGCTGCGGTTGGTTCTGAGGCAGCTAGAGCTAGTGGGTCTGGTGCTGGAGAAGCAAGTGGGTCAGGAGCGGGTCAGGCTAGTGGATCAGGTGTGGATGTAGGAGATAGAGGAAAGGCTATTGCTGACATTGAGCAAGATAGAGAGCCTTCTATACATTCAGATGATGATTCCAGCAGTGATGGTGATGATGATCCTTACAGATCACATGCATTTGTCAGAGTTGGATCCAGAATGGTTCCTAAATCTACTGTTCTCACTCAAGGAAGAAGAAGAGTGAGAGAAACTGATGCTGATTGGGTGCCAGAGCAGCCGTTACTTAAGAGAACAAGACTTGTCAGGGTACAAGAGATTTCTGTTGCTGTTGGTGGCTCATTAAGGGTGCCAGAGACTGTTCCTGGGACTACACAGCCACAGCCATAGACAAGTGAAGAGGCTAATTTGAGCCTTGCGGATTTGCAGAGACAGATGTCTAAGCAGAGAGAACAACATGAAAAGGTCATGAATGAAATGAGAGGCCTGATCACTCGTTTGGCTGAAGATTTTAGGGTTGTAAGTGACAAGAACAAGTTTCTTGAACAAGTTGGGCAAGGCTGAGGTAGTTGTGTCCAAGATGTATAATAAGTTTTTGGAAGTTGATGGGAAAGTTGTCAAGATGGCAGATGCATTGAAGAAGGGAATCAAGATTCCTGATGAGAAGATGCATGAGCTAATTGATAACTACGTGAAGTTGAGAGCTGAGAGAGATAGCTCAGGCTGCAAGGGTGATGGGTTAGCAAAGGCAAGGCATGACGATGATCAGAATGAAGATCCAGATGCTGCCAGAGCTACACAGAAGCTAGGAGGAAGTTCTGTTTTGGTAACAGAGACTCAAGGGGAGTCTAGCCAGGCTGGTGTTGCTGGCAAGGCAACTTCTGAAGCTCCACAGGCTCAAGAACAAATGATTACAGAGATAAACATGGTAGTTGAGAAAAAAAAAAAAAAAAAAAAAAAAAAAAAAAAAAAAAAAAAAAAAAAAAAAAAAAAAAAAAAAAAAAAAAAAAAAAAAAAAAAAAAAAAAAAAAAAAAAAAAAAAAAAAAAAAAAAAAAAAAAAAAAAAAAAAAAAAAAAAAAAAAAAAAAAAAAAAAAAAAAAAAAAAAAAAAAAAAAAAAAAAAAAAAAAAAAAAAAAAAAAAAAAAAAAAAAAAAAAAAAAAAAAAAAAAAAAAAAAAAAAAAAAAAAAAAAAAAAAAAAAAAAAAAAAAAAAAAAAAAAAAAAAAAAAAAAAAAAAAAAAAAAAAAAAAAAAAAAAAAAAAAAAAAAAAAAAAAAAAAAAAAAAAAAAAAAAAAAAAAAAAAAAAAAAAAAAAAAAAAAAAAAAAAAAAAAAAAAAAAAAAAAAAAAAAAAAAAAAAAAAAAAAAAAAAAAAAAAAAAAAAAAAAAAAAAAAAAAAAAAAAAAAAAAAAAAAAAAAAAAAAAAAAAAAAAAAAAAAAAAAAAAAAAAAAAAAAAAAAAAAAAAAAAAAAAAAAAAAAAAAAAAAAAAAAAAAAAAAAAAAAAAAAAAAAAAAAAAAAAAAAAAAAAAAAAAAAAAAAAAAAAAAAAAAAAAAAAAAAAAAAAAAAAAAAAAAAAAAAAAAAAAAAAAAAAAAAAAAAAAAAAAAAAAAAAAAAAAAAAAAAAAAAAAAAAAAAAAAAAAAAAAAAAAAAAAAAAAAAAAAAAAAAAAAAAAAAAAAAAAAAAAAAAAAAAAAAAAAAAAAAAAAAAAAAAAAAAAAAAAAAAAAAAAAAAAAAAAAAAAAAAAAAAAAAAAAAAAAAAAAAAAAAAAAAAAAAAAAAAAAAAAAAAAAAAAAAAAAAAAAAAAAAAAAAAAAAAAAAAAAAAAAAAAAAAAAAAAAAAAAAAAAAAAAAAAAAAAAAAAAAAAAAAAAAAAAAAAAAAAAAAAAAAAAAAAAAAAAAAAAAAAAAAAAAAAAAAAAAAAAAAAAAAAAAAAAAAAAAAAAAAAAAAAAAAAAAAAAAAAAAAAAAAAAAAAAAAAAAAAAAAAAAAAAAAAAAAAAAAAAAAAAAAAAAAAAAAAAAAAAAAAAAAAAAAAAAAAAAAAAAAAAAAAAAAAAAAAAAAAAAAAAAAAAAAAAAAAAAAAAAAAAAAAAAAAAAAAAAAAAAAAAAAAAAAAAAAAAAAAAAAAAAAAAAAAAAAAAAAAAAAAAAAAAAAAAAAAAAAAAAAAAAAAAAAAAAAAAAAAAAAAAAAAAAAAAAAAAAAAAAAAAAAAAAAAAAAAAAAAAAAAAAAAAAAAAAAAAAAAAAAAAAAAAAAAAAAAAAAAAAAAAAAAAGTGAAGTGAAAAAACAGAAAAATATTTAAAAAAAGAGAAAAAATGAAATAGGAAGAAAAAAAAAAAAAAAAAAAAAAAAAAAAAAAAAAAAAAAAAAAAAAAAAAAAGAAAGAAGAATTGATGACAAAGACTAGACGAAGACATATTTATTTCAACGTCTAGAAGCTATTGCCAAGGGGGAGTCTGTAAGTGCATGTCTATGTCAATAGCAGTCTAGATTGTTTGGTCTTATATTGTAATATGTCTTTGTAACGTACTTGTCATTAATGAACTTCATATTATGCATAGAATACTAGATTAAGTTTGAGTATTGAATGTATAAACTGCTTAAGTATGAAATACGACCTCGCAATTCATAGGAACAATACAACCTCATAATTGCAGGGTCAATTACGATGCCAATTAAGAAATACGACCTCGCAATTCATAGGAACAATACAACCTCATAATTGCAGGGTCAATTACGATGCCAATTAAGAAATACGACCTCGCATTTGTGATGGGCTGGGCTGGATTTGCGAGGCTAACTCGCTGAAGCCCATGTCGAGTTGTTTCCTATATATATCGAACCCTAACAGAGATTAGGGTTGAACATTTGTCGAAATTTCAGCATATTTGCAGGTTATAGTCGTCAAGCATTGTTCCGCTAGCCTAGAGAAGATCTGCGAGGCAGCAGATAATCTGAAGGCTTGTTGTGAATCACCAAGTTATAGTGAGGGATTCCGCACCTCAAGATAACTAGAACAAACTATTAACGATCCAGTTCAAGGGAACTTACAAATTACAATATGGAAACTTTCATAGAATTCCTATAAACCGATTTAGCTTGTCTTGCACTCCAAGCCAAACAGTTTCCTAATTCTAGTCTTATTACATTACGATATATTAATCATAATATACATGAATAATAAATTTACTAATATCGTTTTACATTAACCGGTGTCTATTGTTGTCTTTTACTAACATAATAACATGTCCAATCCATCTCAAACGTCTTTTCTTTGGCTTGTTGAAGATACTCGTGACTTCAAATTCCATCCAAAAATCTCTAGTCGGTATCATGTTCAATTATGATTTTTACCATATGTCTATCATATCCTTTTTATATCTGCCACCACCAAAAAATTTCCTTGAGCCTTGTCATCAACACTTTGACCCGTGCCACATGGCTTAACCAAATACTACTTTGTAGAAGTTTCCTTTTATCTTATGAGAAACTAGAATGGTACTCACGCGATGTGGCGGTGTAACGGCGGTGACTATGGTAGGTGGTGGAGGTGACTGTAACATTTGCCATTTTAGTCCATTACTTGTTATATATGATAATGAAACTTTATGAATATAAGAAAACTTTGGGTATTTTTGGTGCATATATATATATGTGTAACATTCGTGATTTTTACCCGTTTGGCTGTACTTGTAATTTGATTAACTACTTTAATAAACGAAAACTTTGGGCCTAATTGTGTTCGTTTATCTGTGAATTGGGCCAGTTATAATGTCATAATTGGATTTCTAGAATTAAGTCCCATGATTACAAGACCGTGATATTGGCCCATACGTGTTATAAAAATTATATTATAGAAAATAATTGAGTAAATGTAGTAACAGGGAAAACGTATATACAAAACCTTAAGTATAATGTATGGTAAAAAGTGACGGTGGCACAGTGTCGGTGATTATCTAATAATTCCATTAATAAGACAAAGCCGACATACTTTATGGAAAGTAGGAATACTCGTGAAATTGTCACAAGCTATATTTGATTTATTAGTTGAATAATGTTACTAGTAGACAATTGTTGTGTAAATTGTTAAGAAAACTTACTACCAAAGCTAGTAAAACCATACACCTCCATGAGGAAACTTCCTAGCACTTTCCTTTACTTAGTAGCAAAGTTATAAACCTCTAAATATCTTCAAAAATCTGATCATAAGTTGTTAAAGTCAAGAATGGATACTAATTTTATCATATTTAATTCCATTGTATTTACTATAAATACTAGGCTTAAGTTTTCATAAATACTTACACCTTAAACTTCATTCTCTCTCAATTTAGCATTCTATAAGTCTAAAATCATCCTTTCCCTTCTTATTATAAGTTTCAAAGAACACTTGATTGTTCTAGTATAAGCAAAGTCGCTTTGATCTCAAAGTGCGCCGAAAATCGTCAAGAGAAGTTGTTATCAACAAATCTCTCCAAAAATCTTCAAAAGTTCTAGTAATAAATACTCAATTTGGGTTGGGAATAATCTTCAATTATTAAGTAAACAAGTCCAAGTCTTGGGCAAATTTCATTTGAATCAGAAGTCGTGTTCTTCGTACGTCGAAAGTTTGATCTTATAGTTCATAAACTCTCCTTTCTTGTAAGTATTTTTATAAAACCTTACTATATTTTGCTCTATGATTTTAGAAATATATGTTATGTATTGAAATGTTTGTCAACTTAATTTTATACTCAATTGATACATAATTGCATTTAAATACGGTAACTATCGCTTTTATATATGAATATTGAAATATTGTTACTATTGCGAAAAATGAATTATTAGTGAAAGTACGAGAAATCGTAAAACTTTTATTAAATCATTTTAAATACTTATTATGGTATATAAACAAGGGCATATTTATATACCTAACTATCCTAATTCATATAATTACTATTCACCATCTGTGAATTATTTCGTATTTTCGAATTGTTTGATTTATGGATAGAATATATCCTCGATACGCTTTTAACCGCACAATATTTCCGAAAGTGATTGCACCTTGGGCCTCTTTGGCTTATGCCGGAGGAATGGAAGGTAGTTCGCGAAAAGTTTGCATAAGCATTCACTAAGCAACTTAATTCGCCCCGGTATTCTTCACGACCCAAGGCCAACCCTAACACAACTTGGAAATAAAATGCTGGTTTTTCCTGCCATTTAAGGTATCTCTTCAATTGTAATCAATACATTTTGTATTGATTATAATACATACCATTCAAGGTATCTTTTCATATCTCTACTATTGAAAGCATCTATTCGTTATAAGATTAATACATTCTTCGTATTAATCCTATTATTTAAAAATACTTCAAAAGGATTTAGAAATATATGTTATGTATTGAAATGTTTGTCAACTTAATTTTATACTCAATTGATACATAATTGCATTTAAATACGGTAACTATCGCTTTTATATATGAATATTGAAATATTGTTACTATTGCGAAAAATGAATTATTAGTGAAAGTACGAGAAATCGTAAAACTTTTATTAAATCATTTTAAATACTTATTATGGTATATAAACAAGGGCATATTTATATACCTAACTATCCTAATTCATATAATTACTATTCACCATCTGTGAATTATTTCGTATTTTCGAATTGTTTGATTTATGGATAGAATATATCCTCGATACGCTTTTAACCGCACAATATTTCCGAAAGTGATTGCACCTTGGGCCTCTTTGGCTTATGCCGGAGGAATGGAAGGTAGTTCGCGAAAAGTTTGCATAAGCATTCACTAAGCAACTTAATTCGCCCCGGTATTCTTCACGACCCAAGGCCAACCCTAACACAACTTGGAAATAAAATGCTGGTTTTTCCTGCCATTTAAGGTATCTCTTCAATTGTAATCAATACATTTTGTATTGATTATAATACATACCATTCAAGGTATCTTTTCATATCTCTACTATTGAAAGCATCTATTCGTTATAAGATTAATACATTCTTCGTATTAATCCTATTATTTAAAAATACTTCAAAAGGATTTAGAAATATCAGAGGAATACTTTATATATCCTACGGATACGTATTACATACGGAAAGTTACATTTTTAACCTACAGTTTCAAAGGTATCATTTTTCGTCCTTATACTTTGGACATATGACAATTTAGTCCCTTAAACTTTTATAACATAAATTACGTTGACAAGCGTATTAATAAATCCTTATAGTTGTATACCTATATCTGGAATTTAGCATGAATATAAATCAATTCACATTGAAATTAGGGAATACGTAACGTGGCCAGTTGACTCGCTCGTCATCGTTAACTACATCAATCTCTTCTATTTTGCTATTGAACTATCAAGAATAAGGTGAGTTTCGTAAACCCTCCCTACTCAATTGAGATTCGGGCTGAAAAGTGTACATGCTTGTTTAATTGTTGATTGTTGATTTGATTGATTGATTGTATGATTGAATTGTTTATGTGGACATGTTAGCGCATTGGTTACTATGTAAGTCGCACCGTTAGCGCATTATTTATTATATATGTCGCATCGTTAGCGCGTTACTCGTTATGTAAGTCGCACCGTTAGCGCATTGTTAATTATTAACTATGTAAGCCGCATTGTTGTTGATCGTTATTGATTGTTATGGAACGTTGTTGAACGTTATATGGAATCGTTGTTGTTGAACGTTATATGGAATCGTTGTTGTTGAACGTTATATGGAATCGTTGTTGTTGAACGTTATATGGAATCGTTGTTGTTGAACGTTATATGGAATCGTTGTTGTTGAACGTTATATGGAATCGTTGTTGTTGAACGTTATATGGAATCGTTGTTGTTGAACGTTATATGGAATCGTTGTTGTTGAACGTTATATGGAATCGTTGTTGTTGAACGTTATATGGAATCGTTGTTGTTGAACGTTATATGGAATCGTTGTTGTTGAACGTTATATGGAATCGTTGTTGTTGAACGTTATATGGAATCGTTGTTGTTGAACGTTATATGGAATCGTTGTTGTTGAACGTTATATGGAATCGTTGTTGTTGAACGTTATATGGAATCGTTGTTGTTGAACGTTATATGGAATCGTTGTTGTTGAACGTTATATGGAATCGTTGTTGTTGAACGTTATATGGAATCGTTGTTGTTGAACGTTATATGGAATCGTTGTTGTTGAACGTTATATGGAATCGTTGTTGTTGAACGTTATATGGAATCGTTGTTGTTGAACGTTATATGGAATCGTTGTTGTTGAACGTTATATGGAATCGTTGTTGTTGAACGTTATATGGAATCGTTGTTGTTGAACGTTATATGGAATCGTTGTTGTTGAACGTTATATGGAATCGTTGTTGTTGAACGTTATATGGAATCGTTGTTGTTGAACGTTATATGGAATCGTTGTTGTTGAACGTTATATGGAATCGTTGTTGTTGAACGTTATATGGAATCGTTGTTGTTGAACGTTATATGGAATCGTTGTTGTTGAACGTTATATGGAATCGTTGTTGTTGAACGTTATATGGAATCGTTGTTGTTGAACGTTATATGGAATCGTTGTTGTTGAACGTTATATGGAATCGTTGTTGTTGAACGTTATATGGAATCGTTGTTGTTGAACGTTATATGGAATCGTTGTTGTTGAACGTTATATGGAATCGTTGTTGTTGAACGTTATATGGAATCGTTGTTGTTGAACGTTATATGGAATCGTTGTTGTTGAACGTTATATGGAATCGTTGTTGTTACGTTATATGGAATCGTTGTTGTTGAACGTTATATGGAATCGTTGTTGTTGAACGTTATATGGAATCGTTGTTGTGAACGTTATATGGAATCGTTGTTGGAACGTTATATGGAATCGTTGTTGTTGAACGTTATATGGAATCGTTGTTGGAACGTTATATGGAATCGTTGTTGTTGAACGTTATATGGAATCGTTGTTGTTGAACGTTATATGGAATCGTTGTTGTTGAACGTTATATGGAATCGTTGTTGTGAACGTTATATGGAATCGTTGTTGGAACGTTATATGGAATCGTTGTTGTTGAACGTTATATGGAACGTTGTTGAACGTTATATGGAATCGTTGTTGTTGAACGTTGATTGTATTGATTTGTGCTAATATGAAACCTTATAGGTTTTCCTTGGATGTGATTAGTTCTCCTAATCCTCACTTATTGTTAACGGTTGTTATCCCGATACATACTTGTTTCCTGTTATTTGTCCCTACGAACTCACCAACTTTATGTTGACGCTCTTTAGTACACTTTTCAGGTAATCAAGTTAATCAGAGACAAAATGGATGAATAGATGCTTGCATTACTAGTGTTTGGACTATCTTTGGACTTTCTGGATCCGTGATCCTTAATTCCCTTTTATGGTTATCCTATGTCATATAAAGTTAATAATCTCATGGATTGCGCCTTGTGAATAAAGTATAGTAGCTAACCCGGTATGTTTAATGAGTGTTGGTTAGGTGGAGGGTTAGCCGCTGGTACACCCTGTATACAAACACTTTTAATGTGTCGAATGTTGAAGTTAAAATTCGGACTATGCTTTACTCACCTTGTTATGACTTGACCCTTTTATTTATATAGTGTTGAATGTTTTCGTGATTGTATTGTTAATTGTAAATTGTACGATTGCTGAAACCTTAGATTATTGCCATGGTAATATCCCTGTAGTGATAACTATATTCATGCAATAATTTATAAGGACTTGATGTAGAAATTGTGTATTACTTGAAGATCAATTTTGATATTCAAGTGTGGATTGTGTGGACTTGAATTTTATGTTAATAGAAATGGTAGTACAAGTATAGGATATTTTGGATGGGTTGGTAATGTGTTGGGCTAGCCAATGGTATGCCTTATATTATAGGCATTACCGGATGGCCCATGTCTAAGTTATATTACTTATAATTGTCTACAATTATCAGTTATTGTTGGAATAACAGTATGAGAATAAGATCTAGAATACATGCTTATTAAGGTCTTAGATACTTATAATCTATAATTGTAGACCAATGATTTATTATGAACTATAGACTAAGTTCAAACTTATAGTTACGATTGACTGATAGAATGAGCTAAGATTTTTGGAGACTATAATGTTTAAGTAAAGTGAGATATTATGAAATATTAATAGATCTAGTGTGTTAAGAGGCATTTTTTTTACGAACATGGAGCTTAGGTTAGTAATTTGATGAATGTGTTCAAGAAAATGGCTGGAAAAGAGCAAACAGGATAGTAGTAGAAGATTATGAACTTAATTGATTATATGCAGGAATCAAATCCCGTAGATTTCACCTTATATTGGCCTTGTACCTAGAATAAGAATACGTGATTTTACTGAGAGGTACTATTCGCTCATATAACGTAAGCAATGACGTCAAATGAAAATAATTTTTCAAAATGGCCGACAACAAATAAGACATCTGGATCTTGATGGAACAAGATAAAGTAGGATGGCTTTATCAGACTATTTTGATATAAGCAATAATAAAAGTGTTAACTACAAACAAATTATATATAAATTTCGCAATAAAGAAAAGAGGGAAATAGACATACGAAGATCACTAACTGTTTATGTAATCCTACTTTATAGTTTAAGTAGCCAAATTCCTAAATCTATGAAGATCACACAATTATCTATTCAATGTATACTTGTTAATCCCATGCTTAACCCAATGATCTTTCAAGTCAATTGGACAATCGAGATCGTACCCTTCTAACAATAATTTCTCTATGACCTTTGAGAATGTACTACAACCCATTCTTCTCCCCGGCAACCTTACAATACGACTTGGCCCAACATATGTTGGCAACGGATACATGGAAAGAGAAGCTGTACAACAAACGGAGGTCCATCCCTCTGTACTCCACCCGCGACAGGTCCTAGGTATCCCTGTGCATGAGCATATCGGTGTTGGCATCTCTGATATGTTCATTTCTTCCCCAAATACTACCAAAGTAGTATTTTGTTTCACAAACTGGTAAGACCTTTTCGACCTTACATTTCTTTGGGCTTTCGAGGATGATACTTTTGCGGACTTTTTCTTACGACTATAAAGCTTGCAAATATAAGCCCATGAGTCTTCTATGTGCTTCTCAAACTCTGGTCCATGATTCATTATCGTATCAACCGGTTCCACCCTGTTCGAGGTTGAGACCCCATAATATGTGTCACTAATTGGATTGGGGTAAAGTGTGGGCGAGTCTGACATTGGACGTTTGTCTGGTGCCCTGTTACCCTCCTCGGAAGATTCTGGTTGGAATGATGGTTCCGGTTGGAATGTTGATTTCAACTGGAATGTTGCTTCTGGTGTATCGAGAGAGAAGTTTTGATATAAAGGGTTCATTGGGATTGGAGATGAAACTCCATGAGGTACTGCATCAACAAGAGTTGGGAACGATGCACTGACATTTTCTGTTGGGGGTTCTAGCTGTGATGTTGGTACTGTATTTTGGAGAAGCCAGTCTTGGCAAAAATCATTGATTGATGTTCCCCATTCACTAGTACCAATCATCTGGTTTTGCCATGCGTCCATGATTATATTGAGTTCTTCTTATCTACAATAAGTTTTGGTCAGACAATTGACATAACAAATACATAAGAAACATTATCAACAATATTATTCTGATTTAAAAAACACATTCTGGACAACTTAAGATCTGATTTATAAAAATTTATAACAGATTCCAAATATTTCTATAAAATCCCTCTTGATTTCAAGAATTAGGAGTTCTGTCAGAACTCGACCCTGACATGTTGTTTCCCCCAGCAGCATTTCTTTTTCTTCTCTTATGAGGTGGAATATTGGGATTTTCTTCTTCTTCTTCAGATGACATGGCGAAAATGGATTTCTCTCTTTGAGAAAGATTATCTTCTTCTTGCTGAGCTAGGGCTCTTGCAAACTTTTCATCTTCTTTTATTTGACGCTTCACAAGGATAGATTCCTCCTCTTCTAAAAATTTAGATAAAAGTTTTACTAACTTTTCATCTTCAGAAGTTTGTTTCTCAAACAGGTGGACATCTTCATCTACCATCGCCTTGTAATCTTCAAAGGAAATACCTAACATCACGGCCTCCTGCTTAATCCTTTTGACCCTATTTATTTCAAGATCTTCAAGATCCTCTTGAGCCATTGGCCTTTTGCCTTTTGGATCGCTCGAAGAGGCACCGAAAATTTTCATTATCTTATGATAAATCGGTGGAACAATATTGTTAATTAAGCGAACATGAATTAAAAGATAAAAGTTTTATATAAACATATAAATAGATAGTATATTATCCAAGATGAGAAAGAAAGAGCACAAAAATGTAGCTTACCAAAGAGAAAGTCGGAGATCTGTTAGAAAACAAGCTGACTGTGAACGGAATAGCTAAAAACAAATTGGCAGATGAAGAACTAAGTAAATAAAAGAGATAGAGAAAGAAGATTTAGTGTGCATTCTTCCTTAAGAAAACGCGTTTCTATTATAGAGGATGAAAAGGGAAATGTGACCTGGAATAACGGACAGGTGTGCATAAACTACAGTAATTTTTAATCATTGCTACGGTAATTAGTAATTACCGAATTATTATTATTATTTTTTTTTTCTAAAGATAAAAATTTCTAAATTTTATCATCCCTTTAACCAAGGTTGAAAAGAGCTGAACAGTTTACTCAAGAGTGTATACTATGTTGAGAGTAGAAGGATTCTATTTAGAATCATACGAGTTCATTTTACTCTGTTGAGAGTAGAAGGATTCTATTTAGAATCATACGAGTTCATTTTACTCTGTTGAGAGTAGAAGGATTCTATTTAGAATCATACGAGTTCATTTTACTCTGTTGAGAGTAGAAGGATTCTATTTAGAATCATACGAGTTCATTTTACTCTGTTGAGAGTAGAAGGATTCTATTTAGAATCATACGAGTTCATTTTACTCTGTTGAGAGTAGAAGGATTCTATTTAGAATCATACGAGTTCATTTTACTCTGTTGAGAGTAGAAGGATTCTATTTAGAATCATACGAGTTCATTTTACTCTGTTGAGAGTAGAAGGATTCTATTTAGAATCATACGAGTTCATTTTACTCTGTTGAGAGTAGAAGGATTCTATTTAGAATCATACGAGTTCATTTTACTCTGTTGAGAGTAGAAGGATTCTATTTAGAATCATACGAGTTCATTTTACTCTGTTGAGAGTAGAAGGATTCTATTTAGAATCATACGAGTTCATTTTACTCTGTTGAGAGTAGAAGGATTCTATTTAGAATCATACGAGTTCATTTTACTCTGTTGAGAGTAGAAGGATTCTATTTAGAATCATACGAGTTCATTTTACTCTGTTGAGAGTAGAAGGATTCTATTTAGAATCATACGAGTTCATTTTACTCTGTTGAGAGTAGAAGGATTCTATTTAGAATCATACGAGTTCATTTTACTCTGTTGAGAGTAGAAGGATTCTATTTAGAATCATACGAGTTCATTTTACTCTGTTGAGAGTAGAAGGATTCTATTTAGAATCATACGAGTTCATTTTACTCTGTTGAGAGTAGAAGGATTCTATTTAGAATCATACGAGTTCATTTTACTCTGTTGAGAGTAGAAGGATTCTATTTAGAATCATACGAGTTCATTTTACTCTGTTGAGAGTAGAAGGATTCTATTTAGAATCATACGAGTTCATTTTACTCTGTTGAGAATAGAAGAACAATTAGGGATACAACATACTTAAAAACCATACAAAGAAACCCAGGTGGTGACAAACAGTAAGGGAACCACGCCAAGAACAAACGCTACTAACCACTGAATAGCCTCATTCAATGGAAGTTGAGCCACAGTAATTAACCACGCTATGATAATAATGTATATCATGATTAGGAAAGGGAACATTTTTGATATAAGGTTTCGGGTTTTGGTTAGATTCTGAAGAAAGGAAAATGTTAATTTGATATGGCATGGAGAAAAGTATGCTAAGGTATTATTATATAGTCTAAGAAGGAGCCGTTTCTAACGGTCAAATACGGAAGATAAAGTGAATTTGAAGTTTTGTATAGTCAGACTTACCTGTGTACGGACAGATCATCTATACCATAGATGTGTAAGTAGTCTATACTATAGGTGTACAAACTATTGATTTCTTCATAAGTACAAGTTGTAGGATGTTATACATGCTAATTATAAATGCTAATCGTGTTTAGGATTGTGTGCAAGATCATCCTACTCTGTTGAGAGTAGAAGGATTCTATTTAGAATCATACGAGTTCATTTTACTCTGTTGAGAATAGAAGGCATCAATTAGGGATACGCCTTGTATCTTTCTGTTAATTATGTGTGATTGTCTAATGTAGAATAGAGACTTAGATGCCATGTCCTCTAATATCGATTTATTGTCATTGAGATAAAACGAAAAATCAAGTTAAGTATAATTTTATTCGATACAATCTAGATTTCGAGGGCGAAATTCCTTTAACGGGGGAATAATGTAACATTTGCCATTTTAGTCCATTACTTGTTATATATGATAATGGCAAACTTTATGAATATAAGAAAACTTTGGGTATTTTTGGTGCATATATATATATGTGTAACATTCGTGATTTTTACCCGTTTGGCTGTACTTGTAATTTGATTAACTACTTTAATAAACGAAAACTTTGGGCCTAATTGTGTTCGTTTATCTGTGAATTGGGCCAGTTATAATGTCATAATTGGATTTCTAGAATTAAGTCCCATGATTACAAGACCGTGATATTGGCCCATACGTGTTATAAAAATTATATTATAGAAAATAATTGAGTAAATGTAGTAACAGGGAAAACGTATATACAAAACCTTAAGTATAATGTATGGTAAAAAGTGACGGTGGCACAGTGTCGGTGATTATCTAATAATTCCATTAATAAGACAAAGCCGACATACTTTATGGAAAGTAGGAATACTCGTGAAATTGTCACAAGCTATATTTGATTTATTAGTTGAATAATGTTACTAGTAGACAATTGTTGTGTAAATTGTTAAGAAAACTTACTACCAAAGCTAGTAAAACCATACACCTCCATGAGGAAACTTCCTAGCACTTTCCTTTACTTAGTAGCAAAGTTATAAACCTCTAAATATCTTCAAAAATCTGATCATAAGTTGTTAAAGTCAAGAATGGATACTAATTTTATCATATTTAATTCCATTTCATTTACTATAAATACTAGGCTTAAGTTTTCATAAATACTTACACCTTAAACTTCATTCTCTCTCAATTTAGCATTCTATAAGTCTAAAATCATCCTTTCCCTTCTTATTATAAGTTTCAAAGAACACTTGATTGTTCTAGTATAAGCAAAGTCGCTTTGATCTCAAAGTGCGCCGAAAATCGTCAAGAGAAGTTGTTATCAACAAATCTCTCCAAAAATCTTCAAAAGTTCTAGTAATAAATACTCAATTTGGGTTGGGAATAATCTTCAATTATTAAGTAAACAAGTCCAAGTCTTGGGCAAATTTCATTTGAATCAGAAGTCGTGTTCTTCGTACGTCGAAAGTTTGATCTTAGAGTTCATAAACTCTCCTTTCTTGTAAGTATTTTTATAAAACCTTACTATATTTTGCTCTATGATTTTAGAAATATATGTTATGTATTGAAATGCTTGTCAACTTAAATTTATACTCAATTGATACATAATTGCATTTAAATACGGTAACTATCGCTTTTATATATGAATATTGAAATATTGTTACTATTGCGAAAAATGAATTATTAGTGAAAGTACGAGAAATCGTAAAAATTTTATTAAATCATTTTAAATACTTATTATGGTATATAAACAAGGGCATAGTTATATACCTAACTATCCTAATTCATATAATTACTATTCACCATCTGTGAATTATTTCGTATTTTCGAATTGTTTGATTTATGGATAGAATATATCCTCGATACGCTTTTAACCGCACAATATTTCCGAAAGTGATTGCACCTTGGGCCTCTTTGGCTTATGCCGGAGGAATGGAAGGTAGTTCGCGAAAAGTTTGCATAAGCATTCACTAAGCAACTTAATTCGCCCCGGTATTCTTCACGACCCAAGGCCAACCCTAACACAACTTGGAAATAAAATGCTGGTTTTTCCTGCCATTTAAGGTATCTCTTCAATTGTAATCAATACATTTTGTATTGATTATAATACATACCATTCAAGGTATCTTTTCATATCTCTACTATTGAAAGCATCTATTCGTTATAAGATTAATACATTCTTCGTATTAATCCTATTATTTAAAAATACTTCAAAAGGATTTAGAAATATCAGAGGAATACTTTATATATCCTACGGATACGTATTACATACGGAAAGTTACATTTTTAACCTACAGTTTCAAAGGTATCATTTTTCGTCCTTATACTTTGGACATATGACAATTTAGTCCCTTAAACTTTTATAACATAAATTACGTTGACAAGCGTATTAATAAATCCTTATAGTTGTATACCTATATCTGGAATTTAGCATGAATATAAATCAATTCACATTGAAATTAGGGAATACGTAACGTGGACAGTTGACTCGCTCGTCATCGTTAACTACATCAATCTCTTCTATTTTGCTATTGAACTATCAAAAATTAGGTGAGTTTCGTAAACCCTCCCTACTCAATTGAGATTCGGGCTGAAAAGTGTACATGCTTGTTTAATTGTTGATTGTTGATTTGATTTGATTGATTGTATGATTGAATTGTTTATGTGGACATGTTAGCGCATTGGTTACTATGTAAGTCGCACCGTTAGCGCATTATTTATTATATATGTCGCATCGTTAGCGCGTTACTCGTTATGTAAGTCGCACCGTTAGCGCATTGTTAATTATTAACTATGTAAGCCGCATCGTTGTTGATCGTTATTGATTGTTATGGAACGTTGTTGAACGTTATATGGAATCGTTGTTGTTGAACGTTGATTGTATTGATTTGTGCTAATATGAAACCTTATAGGTTTTCCTTGGATGTGATTAGTTCTCCTAATCCTCACTTATTGTTAACGGTTGTTATCCCGATACATACTTGTTTCCTGTTATTTGTCCCTACGAACTCACCAACTTTATGTTGACGCTCTTTAGTACACTTTTCAGGTAATCAAGTTAATCAGAGACAAAATGGATGAATAGATGCTTGCATTACTAGTGTTTGGACTATCTTTGGACTTTCTGGATCCGTGATCCTTAATTCCCTTTTATGGGTTACTTTTAGGATCAACTATTATCGTTTGAACATTTTTCTTTTAAGTATGGATTGAGTGTGTATTTGATAAATGTTAATGAATGTATACGTTTGTACAAGTTTATGGATCGTTTCGATCTCATGTATTCATATAGTTGACTCTACATAATTCCCATGTCATGCTGTGCTTTTCTAAGTGATACCCCATGATTCCGCCATGTTGGGGTGTTACAGTGACAGTGGTGATGGCGATGTAATGGCGGCGACGGTGGCAGTAACGAATGTTGGCGTGCGGCGTTAGCGTCGACGGTGGCGACGGTGTTGGCGGCAGCGATTTGGTGGTGATGGTGGCGGCGGCAAGTAGTGTAAGTTATTGATGTAATGTGGTTTTGATGAATTGTGGAATATTGAAACTTAAAATTCAACAAAATGAGATTTGCTTTATTATATCTATAACTAAAAGAGGAGGTTGGGAGTACACTTGGCACCCCTTAGAGCCTTTAAAGCCTAAAATTCTCTCCTAATTACTCTAGAGCTCTCTCATTTTTTCTAATTTTTTTTTTATTTTTTATTTGCTTATTAAATAGATAATTATATTTAAAACTTTATCATAAATCTTTTTCCATCAAAACAAATTTTTTTAAATTTTTAAATATATAATATCCTTAAAACTCTCCCAATAAATTATTATATATACAACCAAAATTTTTATCAATCATTTTCATTCATATTATTCCTCTCCTTCTCATCTTTAATAAACAAATCAAGTTAAGTAAATCTTTCAACAACAAAAAACATACGGTTTTTTTTATATCACTTTAATTTTATTTTTGGTATTTTGTTCGTGTTTATTTATTATTTGATATTAAATTGTTATGTTATTGTTATTTTTCATCTCTTTTAATTTAGTTTGTTGTCAATTATAGTTTAATTATGGTTTCTTCTTCTACTACAAAAGGATTTATTCTTTTAAATTTGTTTTATTCATGTTTTGTTATTTTTCACATGTTTTGTTATTTATTATTTTGATATTTACCTTTGATATATATATTTTGAGACTATCCGTCAATCGGACGGGCTGAAAAGACTAGTAATATAATATAGATGTAGATAGATATTAGATTAGGGTTTGACCGTAGATTTGTGTGGGTTGAAATTGTTAGGGGTATTTTGGGTACATTCAATGGATGAATGAGAAGAATGTTGAATTTGTGGGGGTAATTCAGGTATTTCAAAATTTATATTTACGAGAGAAAGTACCCGCGCGTTGCGGCGGTGAGATGGTGGGGGTGATAGGTCATAGAGTGTGATAGGTCATAGGAGGTGATAGGTAATCGAGTGTGATAGCCAAATGCCTTAACCGTATAGAAGTCTCCCTCGGATATAAAAATTCGTCGAAAGTATATCGAATGACCTCTCTAATGAAAAAGCATGAAATTTTAAAAACACCCATATAATTTTTATAATTTATCGATGTACGGTTTTTGAGATAAAATATTTTGAATGAATTAGAGGAATAAAATGATTTATGCATGAGAGAGAAAAAATGAGTGGTTGAGAATATAGGGTATTATAGGTATAATAGGTGATAATATTCAAACTAATGGATAAAAAAGAGAGGTAATTTGGGTAGATCGAGTTATTTTTTGAGAAAATGAGAGGAGGTAAATGTTTTATAAGGTAGTATAGAAATAGATATAGATATAGATTAATAGATAAGAGAAATTTTTGTCGCACATGAGTCACATATATGCGATTATCATAAGCTTCCTTCAGTCTAAGGCCTGTGTCAACCCTACACACTGTCACATCACCTTTTCTCTCTCCTAAATCATTTCTTCCTCACTCATTACCAACCTTACCTCTTCCTCAACTCTTCCCCATCTCTTCCACCACTTTTATTTATTTATATTTCATATTTATCTTAAAATAACATAAACTAAATTTATTAAAAAAGCCATTACATTAATAAAACTAAAACACATTACAACTAAAATTCAAACAAACTAGATAATTAAAACATTACAATTAAATTCAAACTAGATAAAATTAAAACATTACAACTAAAATTAAAACTACATTATTAAAACTACATAAAACTACTCGTCGGCCTCCTCGTCCTCCTCAACATCGGCATAAAACTTGCTCCCAAACTCTTCTTGCAAGTATTTTCAAAACGCCATGTGAGCCTTCAAATCTTTCCTCGACAAACCCGTTGGAATTGGTTTTGCCAAAAACTTCATGGCATCCCTAACCTCGGCCTGTAGCAAAGCATCCTGTTGCATTCGAACAAACGTAGTAATACTTTGGGCCGCTTCCGAACCCGATGATCGGTTGGATGTTGCATCGGACGAACTAAAGAACCTACGGCTTACGTTGCGACCCGGTGGTCGCCTAATCGGGTCGTCTCCAAATAACCTACGACTTAAGTTTACGGCCGCTTCGGACACCTGTCGGTCGTCCGCCCCGCTTTGTCGACCGTGCTCGCTAACCTTCTTCAACGCCGCGCCAAAATCCTTAACACCCTTTTTAATCTTGCTCCATTTGCCATGAATTTGGCTTTTCGTACGGGGGCGTATTTCGTATGCTTGTTGAACATCTCCACCACTTTACCCTAAAAAATGGCATCCAATTGACTCTTACCCACGACCGCGTCCTGCGAATAATGCACCCAACATCTTGCCAACAACTCTGTATCGTCATTCTCCCAATTCCTTTTCTCTTGCGGTGTTCTGGCCCGCCTTCTCCGCCCCGCACGACCCACTGTTTCAACTTCTTCTTCATCATCAGCGGATGCGACGCTACCCGCCTCGCGTGCATTTTCTGGGCTCTTTTGTTGTTGTTGTTGTTGTACTTGCAAGTCAAACGCCATTTGAGCTTGAGCTAACGCCATTCTTTGAGCATCGTTCCAATTGTGACCCATAATTGGATTGTAGTTCATGGAGTTATAAAATGGTTGTGAAAATGGGTTAACCATAAAACTTGCCGGAGGACCCATAGGGGGCGGGTTGGAGGAGCTCGACGGGTGGCTTGTTTGGCTTTGATTGGTTGATGACATAGCCGGGAGCGGGTTGTCGAGAACTTGTTGCCACATATCGGCTGCGGCTTGATTTTGGTATTGGTTTTCGTTGTTTCGAGACATGATTTTAGGTGAAGATTGAGAAAGGATTTGAAAGGATTTTTATTTATGTGAAAGGATTTGAAAGAGTTTATGTGTGTATGTGTGTGTGTTGTTTGAAAGAGTAATGTGTATAAATAAAAGGTGGAAAAAAAAGAAAATTGGTTCCTAGCCGTTACATTCAAATTTTAAAAAGAAAAGGTTTTTTTTTTTTGGAAGCCGGGCGGACCCCACTCACCTCTTCCTCACTCGGCGATCAATGGATGGGTGGGGAAGAAATTGCCATCGACGAGCTTGCTGTCATCCTTGGAATTCTGGATGAGTTGGTCGACGAGCTCCTCGCCGAGAGGTGGGCACGGGCTTAACGAGCCCATAAAAAAACTCTTTCTAGACTTTGTCGAAGTCTCGGGAAAGCCAAAAAATCAGCTATAATATAAAATATTCCCTTTCTTTTATGTTAAAACTTTATTATATAATCAACTAATTGGCCTGTAGGCTATAACTATAACTTACAAAGAATATGTTAATATACAATTATTTTTGTAAGACACCCATTTTATCTTTGCCGATAAAAATTAAACAAATATCTTTGATGATCGATGTACTTCTTTTTGCGAAAGTAGTTAAGCTGGATAAGCCTATATTTTACTATAACTTTTCATATCATATTTATGTAAATCTAAATTAACATGAATTTGGTCTAATATCCGGTAGATCCGACCCGACAGATTAAGGATACATGGATTTAGTTGAAACTGTCGGTGTGGAATTTTGTTGACCCAATATATGATTCGACTTTTTATGTAGACCATATCGTAACGAATTTATTCGTCCATTTTGGATTATTTCCAGTTTTAAATAACTAGCACTCTCACCATTTTTTTTTCCTTTTGTGTAATATTGTTCTTCTCTAAGAGACATATACAAGTTCCATTCCTAATTCTATAAGAATAATCTAACAGTAAATTCTTACATATCATGAAAACTATAGGTTGATGATATGTGAGTTTTCACAAAATACCCATTAAAATCACAAATCATGACTTGCATTTTTGTTATATGGCAAACCTGCCCTTTTATAATTATTTCGTTTGTATAATATCTTTAGATGTATGATCATATATAGAGACTGTGTTAAAATTATATAAAATTATATTCTTAACCTGGTTTATAAGTTGAGGGACTAAAACTGTACGTTTAGAACTTTGTGTACAGGTTATACAGTTTGGGCTCAATTTGACAAGTTAAGGAAAGAAGGAGGTGCAGTCTGGAGTTAGAAGATAGTTGTTATGTATATAAAGCTCTCATAACCCATTTTAGGGTTTCAGAATCGATATACACATATATACATATATTCATATATTTTTCTGTATTCTCTATTCAATTCATTGATTCGATTTCGGTAATAGTTTAGGTAAATCTCTTGTAATAGAACTATTATCCTAAGATAATAGATCCACACCAGAATAGCTGTGGTGGATTGTGTTTTTGGCTGATTGAGATTGGCTTTGTTATGTGTGTTTGATTGAATTGAGATTCAATCATAAGAAAAATATTGTTATTCTGTTATTTTAACATGGTATCAGAGCGGGTTTACAAATCGAAATAGGTTTTTCGAATCAATTTCTTATTCTCAAATCGGATCTTGATCTTAGGGTTAGGGTTTCGATAAAATTTGGGGAAATTGAATTAGGGTTTGATTTCTTGTAACGGCGTATGATCGATTGATCACCGTCTGCATTAGATCTAAGTTTTGATTAAGAAACCCTAATTTTTTGAGAAAAACTAGGGTTAGGGTTTCATAAAAGTTTTTTTTGGGATTTTTGAAGATTTATTCGATTATTGCTGGTAATCGAAGTTCCTCCTCTTCTGTTGCAGAATTTCTTCTTGTTGCTGATTGATTTTGCTATTCATCGACTAAGTGAATCGATTGAATAGTAGAAGTTATCTTCGGTTTCAGATCCTGCTACGTTTATTGACTAAGTGAATCGATAAACTAGTAGAGTTCCATCTTCTGCTTCATCCTATAGCACTGTTTGCAATCTCTTTCTCTATGTCTTTATATTTTTTTTTAAAAATCGTTTTATTATCATATCTCACTCAAAACATATGTGTTAAACTTGACCTACCTCTGTGAGAGGCAATGAATCTTGTCCCTGGCACTTTTGAGAGATAAGATCTATTTTCAAAATTATATATATATATATATATTGTTGTTTAAAGTGGTTAATTGAGATTAATTACTTGTGTGAAGCTGTTAATTGAGATTAACTTGCTTATTTGTTCTTGCTTGCTACTGTTATTTGAAGTTTAACTTTGTTGTTAGTATTTGTTGATCATTTGTTTTACTGAAATGGATGATGATAATGTTAGAGGTTATGGTTCTGGTTATGAGTCCGATGATACTGTTTTAAGTGATAATTTGACTAGGATAAGTAAGCTTGATGTGAGTCATCCTTTACATTTGCATCCTAATGATTCTGCTTCCTTGACTGTTGTGTCTATTAAGCTTAAAGGTACTGAAAATTACTCTGTGTGGTCTTGTGCTATGTTACTTGCTCTTGAAGGTAAAAATAAGACTGGGTTTATTGATGGCACATGTAGAAGGTCAAATACTGATGAAGTCTTAGGTAGGCAATGGGATAGGGTAAATGCAGTTGTGTTAGGATGGATTCTTAATTCTATATCTGAAGAATTGTTTCTTGGTCAATTTTTTTCTAAAAGGGCTTCACATGTATGGAAAGAATTAAAAGAAACTTATGATAAAGTTGATGGTTCTGTTACTTTTAATTTGCATCATAAAATAAATTCTTTGTCTCAAAATGGTGCTACTCTTGCTGAATATTATCATAAATTGAATGCTCTGTGAAAACAATTTGATGCTCTTGTTAAACTGCCTAGATGTACTTGTCATGCTGCTGAGGATTTTAAGAAACATAATCAACTTATAAAGTTAATGCAGTTTTTAATGGGATGCGTATGCTATTATTTCTAGTGAAGAATCACATAGATTGATTGCTTCTGGTAGTTCTAATATGTCACATAAATTTGGTACTTCTGTGTTTGCTTCTAATGTGCCTGCTAAGTCAAATTGTCAAAGATTTCAGAATTCAAAATCTGGGTCAAATTTTAATGAAAAGAGGAATACTAACTCTGGTAGTTCTGTTGTTTGTGATCATTGTGGGTTTAATGGACATACTATTGACAAGTGTTTTAAAATCATTTTTTGAAAAAAGAAGTTGGGACAAAATTATAAAGGAAAAAATATTTCTAGTAATAATTCTTTTGAGAAGCATACTTCTGTTTTACCTTCTTCTTCTTCTAGCACTGGTTTTACAGATGAACAGTTTGCCACAATTGTGTCTTTGATCAAAGGAAATTCTGAAAGTAACAAGAATGTGCAAGTTAATATGGCAGGTACTATTATGAATAAAAGTAAAATATTTAATTCAAATTTTAAAAGGTTCTTTTGTTCTAATAGTAAGATGCATGCTAAACTTGTCATAAAAAGACTTATTTGTGATTCTGGAGCAAATCAACATATGACACATTCTGAAAAGTTTTTAGTTAATGTAGTTGATATTTCTCATTTAAAGATTAAAGTTAGTCATCCAAATGGGACTGAAACTTATATTACCAAGATTGGAGATATGATTTTGACTGATAAACTGACTTTGTTTGATGTGTTAGTTGTTCCTGAATATTGTGTAAGTCTTATGTCTGTGCATAAGGTGGCTAGGGATAGTAAACTGATTGTTGCTTTTGATGAGATAAATTGTTATTTTCTGTCCCAGGATTTGAGGGCAGGGAAGGTCTTGGGGATTGGTAAACAATATGATGGCCTTTATTATTTTGATGATAACAAAGGTAATGTTGTTAAAACTTGTTTGTCTGAAACTAAATGTTGTTTATCTAGATATGTTTGGCATTGTAGACTTGGTCATCGTGCTGATCAAGTTTTGGATGTTTTAAAACACAGTTTTATCTTTAGAAAATTCTGAAAATTTTTCTGTGTGTGATGTTTGTCAAAAGGCTAAACAAGTCAGAAAACCTTTTCCTCTAAGTGAACATAAATCTCTAGTTTAGGTGACTTAATACATTTAGATGTTTGGGGTCCTTACAAAGTGACTAGTAGAGAAGGTTTTAGATATTTTCTTACCATTGTTGATGATTTTTCAAGAGCTGTTTGGGTTTATTTGTTGAAAAGCAAAACTGAAGTGTTTGATTCTGTTGCTGTTTTTTATAAACTAGTTGAAACTCAGTTTAATAAAAGAATTAAGGTTTTTAGAAGTGATAATGGTGGAGAGTTTGTTAATAATCAATTCAAAAGTTTTTGTGAAAAACAAGGTATCTTGCATCAAACCACTTTAAGTTACACTCCACAACAAAATGGAGTGGCTGAAAGAAAACATAGACATCTTCTTAATGTTGCTAGATCCCTTCTTTTTCAAGGGGGGATACCTTTGAATATGTGGACTGAATGTGTTCTAACTGCTGTTTATTTGATTAACAGATTGTCATCTTCTGTGTTAAATGGAAAATCTCCTTTTGAGTTGCTTTTTAAACAGTCTCCTTCTTTAATGCATTTAAGGGCTTTTGGTTGTCTTGCTTATGCTAAAATATTGAATGCGCATGATAAGTTTGCTAGTAAATCTGAAAAATGTGTCTTACTTGGTTATGCTAATTCTCAAAAAGGTTATAAGTTGTTTAGTCTTGAGAATAAACAATTTGTTTTTTCTAGAGATGTTAAATTTTTTGAAGACATATTTCCTTTTAAACAAAAGGTTTGTGAAAATAATGAACATTTTTTTGAAAAAGATTTAAATCATGAGAATTTTTTTAATGAGTATAGTCTTGACAACTACCCTAATGATCCCTATGATGATGAAGGAGACAATGACAAACCTAATGAGGATGGCAAATCTTCCTCTCATTCTGGAAGTACTTCTGGGTCATCTAGTGATGGTGATGATTCTCCACATCATGATCATGATCCTATAGTGTCTACCAATGAGAATGGAAGTAATGCAACCTCTGAGGAGAATTTAAATTCTGAGGGTGATGGTTTGGTTGGTCATCAAGATAATAATGATGTTAATTTAAGCAGATCTGATAGAAGTTCTGTTATGCCTATAAAGTACAAAGATTATATTGTTGGTTCTTCTTCTGTTAGACCTGATTATAATAATCTGTTTAAAAAAGGTAATTGCAAGTTTGGTTTGGAACATTATATTGTTGGTTCTTCTAGGTTGTCTTTTGAGAATAAGTATTTTGTGTCACAATTAAACAAAAGTACATAACCTAGTTCATTTTTTGAGGCTTCTAAACATGAATGTTGGAATGAAGCTATGAATAAAGAAATGGAGGCTTTATATAGAAATAAGACTTGGGATTTAGTAGATTTGCCTGTTGGTAGAAAGTCTATAGGTTGCAAGTGGGTTTACAAAATAAAATATAAGTCAAATGGAGAAATAGAAAGGTATAAAGCTAGACTTGTAGCTAAAGGATATAATCAAAAAAGTGGTGTTGATTATGAAGAAACTTTTTCTCCTGTTGTAAAGATTGTTACGGTTAGATGTTTAATTACATTAGCAGTTCAAAATAATTGGGGTTTATTTCAACTTGATGTGAACAATCCATTTTTGTATGGTGATTTGATTGAAGATGTTTATATGGATCTCCCACCTGGTTATTTTTCTACTTCTGAAAAAAGAGTTTGTAAATTAAACAAGTCATTGTATGGTCTTAAGCAGGCTCCTAGACAATGGAATGCAAAGTTAACTAGTGCTTTACTTGAGAATGGTTTTATGCAAAGTGTTAGTGACTATTCTTTGTATACAAAGTCTGTTGATTACTTGGTTATGCTAATTCTCAAAAAGGTTATAAGTTGTTTAGTCTTGAGAATAAACAATTTGTTTTTTCTAGAGATGTTAAATTTTTTGAAGACATATTTCCTTTTAAACAAAAGGTTTGTGAAAATAATGAACATTTTTTTGAAAACAAAGTTTATGATAAAAGATCTTGGAAAATTGAAGTATTTTTAGGAATTGAAATTCTTGATACTTCAAATGGGTTGATTCTTACACAAAGAAAGTATTGTCTAGACTTGATTTCTGAATTTGGTTTATTAGCCAGTAAGCCTGCAAGCACACCAATGCAACCAAATGTTGCATTGACCACTTCTCCTTCTGAAAAGGATCCTTTGTTCAAATATAACAGAATACCAAAAACTTATTGGTAAACTGATATATTTGACAACAACCAGACCTGATATCTCATATACTGTACAATGCTTGAGTCAGTTTATGCATTCTCCTTTGAGGTCACACTTGCAAACTGCTTTAAAGTTGCTAAGGTATCTTAAGAGCTCTCCTGGTAAGGGTATCTTGATCTCTAAATCTTCTTCCTTATCTATTGAAGCATTTGTAGATGCTGACTGGGCTAGGTGTGTGGTAAGCAGAAAATGTGTTTCAGGATTTTATGTTTTTTTCTGTGGATCATTAGTATCCTGGAAGAGTAAGAAACAAAATACCATTTCAAAATCTTCAGCAGAAGCTGAATATAGAGCTTTAGCTTCTGTGACTTCTGAGGTTATTTGGATTTTGAAAATTTTGAAAGACTTGAATTGTGAAGGATTAAATCCTGTAAATGTTTTCTGTGAAAGTGATGCTGCTATTAAGATAGCAGCAAATCCAGTGTTTCATGAAAGAACAAAACACCTTGAGATAGATTTGCATTTTGTAAGAGAAAAGATTTTAAAAGGTGTTATTTGTACCCAGAAAATAAGTTCTGCAAATCAAATTGCAGATGTACTTACCAAAGCACTGGATACAAAGCAACATAGCAACTTATGTTCTAAACTCAAACTTTTTGACATTTTCCAGGTTAAGACTAAAGGGGGTGTTAAAATTATATAAAATTATATTCTTAACCTGGTTTATAAGTTGAGGGACTAAAACTGTACGTTTAGAACTTTGTGTGCAGGTTATACAGTTTGGGCTCAATTTGACAAGTTAAGGAAAGAAGGAGGTGCAGTCTGGAGTTAGAAGATAGTTGCTGTGTATATAAAGCTCTCATAACCCATTTTAGGGTTTCAGAATCGATATACACATATATACATATATTCATATATTTTTCTGTATTCTCTATTCAATTCATTGATTCGATTTCTGTAATAGTTTAGGTAAATCTCTTGTAATAGAACTATTATCCTAAGATAATAGATCCACACCAGAATAGCTGTGGTGGATTGTGTTTTTGGCTGATTGAGATTGGCTTTGTTATGTGTGTTTGATTGAATTGAGATTCAATCATAAGAAAAATATTGTTATTCTGTTATTTTACAGACTGGACCCCTAAAATTTCCAAATTTACAAAAATTTAATGTTTGAACACTTCTTATACATATCATACGTCATAATAAATGTGTTTTAATAGAGCTAACCGAATGTCATATAAAATGTGCCTCATTCAAATAAGTCATATACTTGTTACCTTCTCATGCTACAAACTGTACCTTTCCATTTATTTTGCTTGTACTTTAAGTTTGAATTAAAAACATCACCCCAAAGAATTTTAACTTAAGTTACTAAAAACATGTAAACATAAAATCCCAAATTTACGGTGCAATATATAGTTGTGATAATTTTTACAGTGTAAAATTTTAGCTGCATATGATCCAAGCGAGTCCGACAGTGCTAGACTAAGCTCCTAAAGTTGTTGATACTCTTACGAGTACCCTTGGCCCCGAACTGGGAGGATTTATACCAAACTACAGAACTCGAATAGCTCTAAATTATGAGTCGTCGAGTACTAACTAAGCCGATCTCTGCTGATCAAATTTGCACGAGCATGATCCACATTCGAAACACACCGAATCGCCTATATACAATATAAACACACACCATAAATTTGGACTTGGTTAAACTCAGATTCCTTGATAAAGGTTTGCATTAGCCAACCGTTCATGCCACACTTGTTATTTTCCATCTGATTTTTCTATAAAGTAATTTAATGCAATACAAATGTAGGAGCTCAATATACTGGCACAATAAACCGGTACTAAAATCTCTTTTTAGCATTTAGTTTCTTTATGAAAAGCCCATCTAACCAATTTGCTTTTTGACCAACTTTAACTACATACACTAAAAAAGTGTCACAAATTAACATGAAGATGTGCTCTTTTTGTAAAGGAGGAAACAAGATGCTAACTATAAAATACAACACAATATTATTAATCATTAGCCAAACATAAAGTAATAGCACTCTTAATACAACATTATTTTAGGCGACAGTATTGTTAGCCAACAAAGCTGGAAGACTAGGTTCAGCAACTGTGAGAGCGCCTGTTGCTAACCTCCGGGTTAGATCCTCCACGGGCACTTTCATCACATCTTTCCGCATGCCAATATCAGCAGCATACCGACTAACACAATAGACGCTGACAGCAGTTGCTGCCATTCCATACACATTTGTTGTCACAAGCCTAAGTGGCGTTGACAGGACGGCTGCGAGGGGCCCACCGATGATTGAAACCGCCTGACCACTTTGACCCATTGTCCTTTGGTCAATAACGAGAAGACCCGTCTTGCAGTAGATTGTGAAATCTTCACAGTTGTTCTTGAACACGTTATAACAACCAAATCCATTGTTAAGAAGGTAATTTGCTCGGTGGACTACGATTTCAGGTGGGTCAGAGACTGCAAGGGTGCAGGTGCCACCGCGGGCTTTTGCAATAAAGATAGCTGGGCTGACTGCGTACTCAAACCGATAGAGAACACCCCCAGCAAGGAAACAATCGAGACAGGAGGATACGACTCCATTGGTGTCATCAGTATGAGTGCAAGTGGTGCAGGGGATTAGGGATCGTCGTGGACCTGAGCTAACTAAGAGGACATCAAGAACAGTTCCGGTTCCTACCTCTTGACCACGTCTAGTGAAATGAAGAACTTTGTTGTCACCAACATAAATACCTGTTTACATCATCCAAACATATATCGCTATTATGAAACACACAACATGAAAGCCACCTTATTAGCTTGTGCACTGGTTTTCCTAGTGGGTCTTTAGTCTTTACTCGTGTGTATTTTTAGCACCATATAATTCATATTTTGCATAAAATAATCAGATTCAAACAATAAGCAATGAATACTGCAAAATATAAAGTATTGATATGTTTCACCCGTTTAAGGTTGTAACGCTAAGATTACTTTCAACCTTTCAACTACTATCTTCCGGTGAGCTTTAATATTAGAATGATATAATCATACATTATGCACAACAAGATATCAAGGGGAGCACATGCAATCTATCACGCTTCTATTGATTTCAACTACCTTATTTGATTTACGGAAAAGTAAATATATATACTGGAAACAGAAAAGCAAAACACAAATATTCAATGGGTCATGCCCGTTCGATGTGGTTGGATTTTTTAGGAACCAAAGATTTCTTATTAGATATATCAAAGAGTTTAATTATCGCAACTCAAGCTATGGCTATTTACAAACATACAACTAGTATCATCAAGGAAAACTTACGGCTTTAATCTTATCAGACAAAAATTTACAACCTTCTCCGCCTACTTACACCCTTCAAAATCCAAATCCAGTTTGTCTACTTATCATATGGGTTTTGGGTTATAACTCTATTCAGATCTGCTATACAGTTCCAAGTCATACTTTTAAAAAAAAAATTTGGGAGGCAACTATCATACATTCAACTAGTGTCATATACCGAGAGTGGGGGACTCCTAATCGTAGCGAAATCCACAATTAGATAGAAACTCCGATTCATAGATGCATTGATCGAAAAGGGGTTATATTATCTTTTAAACAGGTAAATGTCATCAAATTAGTTAAGGATTTTTAAGTGTTCATTTATACAAAGTTACGAGGGTAAATGTATCGAACTGTAGCCTTAAATCTATAGTATGTACCTAACTGTAAATAATTCTATAAAATATCCCATGGTACTTTTTGCTAACATGACAATTTATACAGATCACACAACACATCAATTTACATCGATTGCACGTCAGCAAAAGTAACCAAACTCATTCATATATGGAATTTTTTTATACATACAGCATAATAGTGAAGGGGAAGATTTAAAATACCATGATGGGCGTAAATATAAGCAGTCCGCCATGAATATATATGATCCCCTGGTTTCAGACTTGCTCTATTCAATCTGCAAATTATATAAATTTTCTTATCAAAACATAGTATCCATATTTCAGAACACTATTGAAATGACATAATTTATTATAATATACTATTATCATGTATATAATTACCTGTTGGAAAGAAGACCCATCAATTGCTAGGAAAATTGATATCTGAGAATGATGAAGCCCTCTTTTGATTTGTTTTTTACTTTTTGAGAAGAATTTAAGAATTGTATAACTGCTTTTAATCCGTTTTTCAAGAATTTATGTGGAATTTATTCTTTTGTTTAATACTAAATGACGGATATACCCCTATACGCGTTCCTTAACTCTTAAGCAAACTGGGAAGAGACATCGGCACGTGTTATTCGGTATTCGATTATTCATTTATTCCGCTATACGTTATTAATATCATGGGCTGTTATAAAAAAAACCGATAACTTGATGTCTATTGGGCTGTCAAAACGCTTGGGCCTGGCCCACTTCATCGAACGACCTTGATTTGCATGACAGGACATTCAGTTTTTAGGATAGTGAACCACTGAACCTTGATAACATTTGCCACTTAAAATTTCAAGTTAGAAAGATATTTTTTGACTCGATAATTTAGTTTAGGGAAGAAGATTAAAGCTATAATGGATCGGAATGAGCCGTTGGTCAAAAAACCTTTGAAAAATTTGTAAGCAATCCCCATTTAGTAAAGTAAAATATAAAGTAAAAATACACTGTTAATCTATTACATCATTGACAATTTTTTTAAGCAAAGGACTATTATCCTAGCACAATGTATATTCTTCGTTGGTTGACAGATTAAAACCGTATAATATCAATGATTTTTTGGTCTGGATATAATCTTAATCTTAATCTTAATCTTAATCTTAATCTTAATATATACTAAAAGGTAACTGACCTAACCTCAATTAACCAATCATAGCCCTCAATTTCTCCAAATTAATTAAATCAACACATGTCTAAAATAATTTCCACTTTTTGTTTTTCATCATCAATTTACACTTTTAAACCTTTTTTAAAATAATAATTTATGAAATAAAATACATAAAATATAAAACTCATGTTTATCCTAAATATCCAACTAATTAAAAATAAAAAATATCTTTTTGAATTAATAAAAAAAAAAAAAAAATAAAAAATAAAAAAAAATAAAAATAAAAAATTGAAAAATCAGAAAAACAAAAATAAAAAAAAAAAAAAACCGATAACTTGATGTCTATTGGGCTGTCAAAACGCTTGGGCCTGGCCCACTTCATCGAACGACCTTGATTTGCATGACAGGACATTCAGTTTTTAGGATAGTGAACCACTGAACCTTGATAACATTTGCCACTTAAAATTTCAAGTTAGAAAGATATTTTTTGACTCGATAATTTAGTTTAGGGAAGAAGATTAAAGCTATAATGGATCGGAATGAGCCGTTGGTCAAAAAACCTTTGAAAAATTTGTAAGCAATCCCCATTTAGTAAAGTAAAATATAAAGTAAAAATAGTGTAATTTAATTATTAATGTTTAGGGGGTAGTGTAGGTGAAAATATTTAAAGGGTGTAAGTGAAAATATTACACAAGTTTCAACATTTTCAAAAATAAGGAGTTATATTTATAATATAGTAAAAATATAGAAATGTAAGTGAAAATATTTAAAGGGTGTAAGTGAAAATATTTAAAGGGTGTAAGTGAAAATATTTAAAGGGTGTAAGTGAAAATATTTAAAGGGTGTAAGTGAAAATATTTAAAGGGTGTAAGTGAAAATATTTAAAGGGTGTAAGTGAAAATATTTAAAGGGTGTAAGTGAAAATATTTAAAGGGTGTAAGTGAAAATATTTAAAGGGTGTAAGTGAAAATATTTAAAGGGTGTAAGTGAAAATATTTAAAGGGTGTAAGTGAAAATATTTAAAGGGTGTAAGTGAAAATATTTAAAGGGTGTAAGTGAAAATATTTAAAGGGTGTAAGTGAAAATATTTAAAGGGTGTAAGTGAAAATATTTAAAGGGTGTAAGTGAAAATATTTAAAGGGTGTAAGTGAAAATATTTAAAGGGTGTAAGTGAAAATATTTAAAGGGTGTAAGTGAAAATATTTAAAGGGTGTAAGTGAAAATATTTAAAGGGTGTAAGTGAAAATATTTAAAGGGTGTAAGTGAAAATATTTAAAGGGTGTAAGTGAAAATATTTAAAGGGTGTAAGTGAAAATATTTAAAGGGTGTAAGTGAAAATATTTAAAGGGTGTAAGTGAAAATATTTAAAGGGTGTAAGTGAAAATATTTAAAGGGTGTAAGTGAAAATATTTAAAGGGTGTAAGTGAAAATATTTAAAGGGTGTAAGTGAAAATATTTAAAGGGTGTAGGTGAAAATATTTAAAGGGTGTAAGTGAAAATATTTAAAGGGTGTAAGTGAAAATATTTAAAGGGTGTAATGAAAATTTTTTTAAATAATAAAAGATTAAAGTGTATAGTGTATTTAAATTAAGTGAATTTAAAGGGTGTAGGTGAAAATATTTAAAGGGTGTAAGTGAAAATATTACACAAGTTTCAACATTTTCAAAAATAAGGAGTTATATTTTTTTTATAATACTAGCACGTTACCCGCACAATGCGACGGCGGTCATGGCGGCAACAATGTGGTGGGGAGGGGCGATTGTTGGAGTTAGATATGGCGTCGAGTGGTGTAGATAATTGATGTAAAAGTAATTGAAACAAATGGTTAATGGAGATGTTTTAAAAGATAAATGATTGATAGGGTAATTTAATCATTAATATTTTAAATGGTGCTAAGTGAAAATATTACATATTTTTCAACACTTCCAAAAATAAAGTGATACTTTTTTATAATATAGTACTAGCATGGTACCCACGCGTTGCAACGGATACCATTAACAGTAAATGAAGGAAAAAGAAAGAGAGATATTGAAAGAGAGTTGCGTGTGTGTGAATTGCTACAATGAAAAGGGAAGAGTTCTTTTGTGGAGGGTAGTTTTCCCCCATGTAACTTTTAACATGGGGGCTATTCTTTTTATTATGTAGTATAGATAGATATAGATAGTATATATTAATCTAGTACTAGAATAAAGGATTATATAGTTTGTGCACTTTCGGGCAAATGGAATATATACCACAATTTGCAGTTCCTTCGTCCTTGGTGACATTTTTAAAATTGTGAGCAAGACAAATACAAAAAAATTGTGGACACCCCTTTTTACCTAATTCTAATCTTGGTCTTTGGCTTTTAACATTGAATTAAGCATATTAAATTAATCAATCCACGCTGAATACTCTTAAAGTGAATCAAATCTGAGTTTTGGCATCAGGTTAACTTGATCAATGATCTGTACTTTTTGCTCTTTATAACTGGACAATTTTTATTTGTATTAAATTGATAATGGGCTTATTGTACGCATATGTCATAATGTCTAGGGGAGAAGTTATAAAACCCATATATGATTTGGTATTTTAAAAGAATCGAGACTTAAGGATTCAAATTCGGGGGTCTAAACAAAATGTTTTCCGAGCTGATAAGAAGGTTCTGAACATAACCATGTTTTCCATATAATTAGCGTTGAATATATGTAAAAACGATACTATGTTGAGTCAAGGATTCGCTGACCAGACTTGGTCGCTGACGTGGGTCGTCAGCGAGTCATCAGCGAGTCATTGACTCCCGTCAGCGGGTGGTTTGCTTTCCAAATTGTTTGTCAAGGCGGGAAGATTTCAAACCAACAAGAAGACAAGAAGTCACATGGTGGTTCTCCTAACTGAATGTTACCTTATATGGCAAAGGTACAGTTGGGACCAAAACAAGGGTTTCTCTCTTTCATACCCGTTTTGGTAAAGAAGACAAAGGCTCCTGGATCCAAGTACTTAGAGCCAATGGAATGTCGACAACCACCATCACATCACTACCATTGTAAGGCTGTGTTGCCCTAATTCCTCTTCTATATAAAGGAACACAGCCGCATCTTTTAAGTGTGTTTGTCACCACAAAGTGTTTTACTTTATTTGTAATTGTTTAAGTTTCCTTCTTTCTAGACTTAGTAATTACATAGTTCATTTGTATTCTTGTAAGACAAGTTGTATTATCGACCATGTATTCATCGTTTAAATCAATGATACATATGATTAGACTTGCATAGTTTTCTAACAATTGAACTTGTTCTTGTTTGTGTTCTTTACTTTCTTGTTTAGTTTAAACAAATATAAGTGTGCAAATTAGTGGACTGTCAATTGGTATCAGAGCCAACGTTTCTAAATTATTGAAACAAAGATCCGTTTGCATACTTATTTACTTAAAATTTCTTTCTTTATCTTTTCTTAAACAAGAACATGTCTGCTGTTCCCACCCTAGTTAACACACGTGACTTCGGTTACGTATCCGTCCCTCCAAGATTCGAGCCCAATGACTTTGGGTCTTGGAAGGAAAGGATGTTACTACATATAGTAGGTGTGGAACCCTATCTAATGTCCATTCTGACCGTCGGTCCTTATATCCCCACTCTGGTTCAAAGAACACCAGGAGCAACTGTTGATGCTCCTGAGATTGTGATTGACATCGTCAAACCAGAGGTTCAATGGACTGACGATGAAAGGAGACTTGTTAATCTTGATGCAAGGCTCAAAAACATGATTGTCAGCACTCTTCCCACTGACCTCATGAAAGTGGTCATTAGATATCCCTCTTCAAAAGAAGTTTGGGATAGATTGGTTAGCATGCATGAAGGCTCTGCTGCTACCATTGCCACTAAGAAAATAGACTTAAAAAGAGCCTATGAAAATTTCTTTTCCCTCCCCAACGAAGGTCTAAACGGTTCATATACCCGATTTAAAGGGTTGCTGAACGACATGACCACTGTTGGTATCTCTCACGATGACTTTGAGGTGTGCCACAAATTTCTTGATAGTTTACCTATCAAGTGGCAAGGTCTGAGACAAATACTCAGAACCACTGAGCGACTCAATGGCCTTAACCTTGAGTCTCTCTTTGGCATGCTACAGTTCGAAGAAAGAGCTCTTGCTCAAAATCTTAGAGTTGCCGCTGATGCACAGCATCGTGCGGGTCCCTCTTCTTCTTCTGTCACCTCTTCTGCACATTCTGCCCTTGACCCTCTCGCCCTTATCTCTGCTGAGCCCAGTAATCTTAATACTGGTGCTAGCTCTTCTACTCTTCCACAACCTATTCAATCTCTTGTTGATGATCTTAATGCTGAAGAGAAACAAGAGATGTTCAGCGACTTTATGGATTTTGCCTTAGTCGCTGGTAAAAGGTACTCCCGTAAATGGAACAACCGTAGGTCGGTTGCTCCATATAAGCCTCCTGTTGACAAAGCTCAAGAGGAGTGCTGGAGATGTGGAAGAAAAGGCCACTACCAAAAGGAGTGCAGGGTTGCCATACCAACTCCTGCTGCTCCTAAAACTAACCCTTCCAAACCTGCTGATGAGTACAGGAACAAATACTATCAGCTGAAGGCCAAAGTTGCTGAAATGGAAGAGGCCAAAACTCCAGCAAAAGGGCTGGTTGCTGAAGAGCACGACTGGGCTGAATCAGACGATTCAGACAGTGAAGAATATGTTGACGCCATGTGCCTTATGGCGCTCGCTGATGGAGATGCTTTGACAAGAGATCAAGTCTCCTCAAGTCAGTGGGTGAACGTCACCATTAAAAAGGTTTGTGCTCACTCCTCTGCTTCTGAAGAAGATAAACCAAAAATCTTCGAATCTCTTCTTTGTGACTTTCAGTTCGTTGAATCAATACGAGCTGAAGTCCAATCTAAGCTTGACTCCACTTCCTTGGAGTTAAGTGAAAAATCTGAAAGACTCAATGAGTTAAGGAATGTTCATGTTGAACTTCAATCTCATGAGTTGTTGGCTCAAAAAGTTCAAATTGAGAATGAAAAACTCAAGCTTGAAGTGACCAACCTTAAGAAGATTGTGACCTCCTGGTCAAAAGCTTCCAGGTTTCACCACCAGTGCCTAAATGAACAAATCCCTGCCCAAGTTCAGGCAATAATAGGCGGTGACTTTGATGCTGCTGCCTCTCTTTCTGACTTGTTCAATGATGAGGTGAAGCCTGAAATTTGTATCCCTCCATCTGCTGTCATCTCTCCTGAAGAGATGAAGAAATGGTATTTTGTTAAGGGTCAAAACGATTACCATAACGAAATGGATGCTGGTACTAATACTTCCACTACCAGCGACCCATCTAAACCTGCTGAAGAAACTGGTGCTGACTCCTCTGTAAGCACCAGCAACTCTTTTCCCCATCTTCCCATTGTTGGCATGATGCCAAACGAAGGAAGAGTTCAATACTCTTCTGGGGAATCATTTGAAGGGGATATTGGTAGTGATGGCTTCAAACCCATCGCTCCTCAGCAGCTAATCTTTAGACCCTCTGAACCTTTCAGAAGAAGTAAGGTTGCTATTCCCTATGACTATAGCACGCCTCAGCGAGCTAATCATATTAGTCAGCAACCTCAACCTATTGCTCAACCCACTTCTTCATCTTCTCAGCAAGCTACTAACCTTGCTGACAGCAATACTGTGCTGGATGAACGTGTCATGAAAAGACGCGTCAAGTTTGCTGACGCCAGATATGTTCATCTTTTCAGCAAGGCCCAATCTGCTGATGAACAAGTTCACCAGCAGGCGCCTCAATCTATGCCTACCCTTACTTTAAGACATAAAACTCCTCAAAAGGAGAGAATGTCTAACTCACAAAATAGGCCTATCACTCCTCAAAGAGGACACTTGCCTCACCAGCAAGTAAGGCCTACCACTCCTCAAAGAGGACACTTGCCTCACCAGCAAGTAAGGCCTACCACTCCTCAAAGAGGACACTTGCCTCACCAGCAAGTAAGGCCTATCACTCCTCAAAGAGGACACTTGCCTCATCAGCAAGTGAGGTCCACTACCCCAAATAGGCAGTACTTGCCTCATAGGCAAATGAGGTCTACTACTCCCTATCAGCAACCTAGATCGGTCACTCCCAAAAGAGTGCACCCATCTCAGCAGGGTCCTTCTTCCTCCTCTCACCCTGCTGTCCATCTAGCATGGAGTATGGTTAAGGGATCAAAAAATCCCTCTACTTCTCAATCAGAGGACCCAAAAGGAAAGTCCATTCTGGGTCCTGCTCCCAAGATGCTTCAGCTTCCACAAAAGCATAAGCAAAAGCCCAAGCCTAAGAAAAAGGCATCTTCCTCTGTTGACCCTAAAATTAACGAGCTAGCTCAGCAAGTTAATGACCTTTCCTCTCAGCTGAAGGAATTTCTTCTCCAAAATCAACAAGGCAACAACTCTGGTAAAAAATGCTACAAATGTGGCAGCAGAGGTCATGTTGCTTCTGATTGTGGCAACTCCAGGGATGCTCCTGAAGTTGACATTCAACCTAATCCTTCTTCAGCGTCTGTTTCTTCCTCGACTATGGTCAGCGAGTATTCTAACTACGCTGATCATATAAATAGTGTAGTAGAGTCGACCAATCTTACTGAGGAGAACATCGCTGACTTCATTGCTGCTCAGCGAATCTCCTATCCTCTCTCTCAAGAGATCATTACCACTGGTCGTGGCAGCATTCTGGTTGAGTATGGGAACAATAATCAAGTCAGCAACTTGACTGTTCTCGATACTGGAGCCACTGTCACCTCTGCTGATCAATATGTGGTTAATCGTGACTTACCTCCTGCTCATCATCTTGTTGATAACTCTCCAAGTGATGAGAATACTAACACTATTGCTCCACTTCCTCCCTCTACTGATGAAGTCGTCAGTAGAGAAGAATCTTCCGAGTCTTCCATCTAAATCCTTCTGTTAAATCTATGCAGGGCTCGCTGGGAAAAGGTGTGTGGTACTTGGACAGTGGCTGTTCAAAACACATGACTGGCTCAAAGACCCTGCTGGATAACTACGTAGAGGCTGCTGGCCCTACTGTAGTGTTTGGTGACAACTCCACTGGACAAACTGAAGGTTATGGTCTTCTCTCGAATGGACTCATTAAGTTCAACAAGGTTGCTTATGTAAATGGATTAAAACATAATCTCATCAGCATAAGTCAACTTTGTGATGCTGACTACAAAGTGATTCTTGATAAACATCAAGGCACTGTGGTAAATGTAAACAAGGAAGTAGTCTTGGTTGCTCCAAGAAAACGAGATGTATATCTGGTTGACTTCACTCCTATCAAAACTGATAGCGAGACTTGTTTCTTTGCCAAGTCGGCTGCTGAACTAAATTGGTTATGGCACAAGCGTATGTCGCATGTGAATTTCAAAACCATTAACTCTCTGGCCAAAAAGAACCTTGTTCGTGGCCTCCCTCATCTTTCATTTGAGAAGGATAGACTCTGTGGTGCTTGTGAAAAGGGTAAAAGCCATAGAGCATCCTTCAAAACCAAGCAAGCCAATTCTATCTCTGGCTGCTTTCATCTTCTTCACATGGACCTTTTTGGTCCAGTGAATGTCCAAAGTCTAAAGGGTAGCAGATACACTTTAGTAATCGTGGATGAATACTCACGATACACTTGGACTATTTTTCTTCATTCCAAGAGTGATGCTGCTGAAGAGATTATTAATTTCATTAAGAAAATGGAAAATCTCAACAGCATAAGGGTGAAAGAACTCAGGAGCGATCATGGTACTGAGTTCAGAAACCACACTCTTGAAACATTTTGTGCTGATCAAGGGATCTCACAAAATTTCTCTTCCACCAGAACCCCTGAGCAGAATGGTGTAGCTGAAAGGAGAAATAGAACTCTCATCGAAGCAGCTCGCACCATGCTCAGTGAGTCCTCTCTACCAGCAAGTTCTGGGCAGAAGCTGTCAATACAGCTTGTCACACTCAAAATCGCTGTCTCATTGTCAAAAGACATGACAAGACAGCGTATGAGGTACTGAAAGGAAAGGTACCTCAAATCAAATACTTCCATGTTTTTGGATGTCCTGTCTTCATCTTAAACAACAAGGATCATCTAGGAAAATTTGATCCTAAAGCTGATGATGGATACTTTCTTGGGTATTCATCCATCAGCAAGGCATTTAGAGTATTCAATACTCGCCTTCAGAAGGTTGATGAATCCATTCATGTTACTTTCGATGAAAGTTCATCAGCCCTAAAGGACATCCAATCTAACTCGTCTGAGGTTATTTTCAATGAGTTAGCTGACCCTCTCACTGAGGAAGCTGACTTATTTGTCGATGCTTCTTGCTCGCTGCCTGACGATATTCAGCATGTCACAAAGGTTAGTTCAGCTGATGTTGAACTAGAGCAAGTTGCTGCTCATATCTACTCGATTGAGCCAGTTGAGCCTATCATAAGATCAATCCATGCAGCATCAGCCAAACCTAGATCACTGGCTGATGACGTGCATGCTGATGACCCTACTGACGAAGAGTTTCATGATGCTTCAGCAAATGCTGAAGAAATGGAGTCTGCTGAAGACTCCGCCATCAATGATAACTCAAATCAGTCGAATGGCTCTGCTGATCACACTCCTGAACCCATTCTTACCATTGACCTCTCTTCTTATAATGCTCCTGCTGATCCCATAGCTCCAATTTCCGCTGCCACTCAACTAGGTGTCTCAAGTGCTCCAGCACTTAAATGGACATCTAGTCATCCAGCCCACCAAGTCATTGGAGATCTTCAGCAGGGGATTATTACTCGATCAGCGACAAGAAATACATGTCTGTATGTAAACTTCTTGTCTATGATCACTCCCAAAAACATAGGAGAAGCAATGGTTGATCCTTCATGGGTCGCTGCCATGCAAGAGGAACTTACCCAGTTCCAAAGACAGCATGTCTGGTTCTTGGTTCCTTTACCTCCTGGAAAAGAACCAATTGGAACAAAATGGGTTTATCGAAATAAAATGGACGAGGATGGTGTTGTTACACGTAACAAGGCTAGGCTGGTTGCACAAGGTTACCTTCAAGAAGAAGGTGTTGACTATGATGAAACCTTTGCACCAGTGGCCAGACTGGAAGCCATACGCTTATTTTTGGCACATGCTGCTTACAAAAACTTCACTGTATATCAAATGGATGTAAAGAGTGCCTTCCTAAATGGAAAACTCGATGAGGAAGTTTATGTTGAGCAGCCACCTGGCTTTGAAGATCCAGCCAAGCCACACCATGTCTATCGTCTCTATAAGGCACTTTATGGTCTTAAACAAGCTCCCAGAGCTTGGTACGACACTCTCTCCGAATTTCTTCTCTCCAATAAGTTTCAGCGAGGATCCATTGATAGCACCCTCTTCATCTATAGAAAGGGTGCTGATGTCCTATATGTTCAGATATATGTAGATGACATCATCTTTGGTTCTTCCAGCAAGAAACTTTGCTCTAAGTTCAGCTCCCTGATGTCCTCTCATTTCGAGATGAGCATGATGGGTGAGCTGACCTTCTTTCTTGGTCTACAAATTCGCCAACTCCCAAATGGGATTTTTATTAACCAAGAGAAGTACATTCGAGACATGCTGGCCAAATTCGACTTATCGAATGTAACCACTAAAGCCACCCCCATGTCTCCTCCAAATAATCTCCATGCTGACCTTGATGGTAAGCATGTGAATCCTACTCTCTATAGAGGAATGATCGGTTCGCTGATGTACCTCACAGCGAGTCGTCCTGATATCATGTTTGCTACCTGCTTATGTGCAAGATATCAAGCCTCTCCAAGGGAATCCCATCTTCTCGCTGTTAAGCGAATTTTCAAGTACCTAAAAGGTACTTCAACATTGGGTCTCTGGTATCCCAAAGACTCCAATTTTGACCTTGTTGCATATTCTGACTCTGACTATGCTGGATGCATGTTAGATAGGAAAAGTACCAGTGGTGGATGTCAACTATTGGGGGGGAAGCTGACTAGTTGGTCTAGTAAGAAACAGCATACAGTTTCCATCTCCACTGCTGAAGCAGAATATGTATCAGCAGCGAGTTGTTGTGCACAAGTCCTCTGGATGAAAAACCAACTCGCTGACTATGACTTAGAATTCTCTAAGATCCCCATTATGTGTGACAATACAAGTGCAATTGCTATCACACATAATCCTGTTCAGCATTCTAAGACCAAACACATTGATATTAGGTACCACTTCATTCGTGACCATGTCATGAAAGGGGATGTGGAAATCTATTTCATACCCACCGATGACCAACTTGCTGATATCTTTACCAAACCTTTAGATCAAACAAGATTTAAATATTTGGTCAGCAAGTTGGGAATGCTGAACGGTGAATCAGCAACATGACGTGTCATGTCTGCTGATGCTTCAACTTCTTTTAACCAGCAACGTGTCATGTCTGCTGAAATGATCTTAAGGTCAGTGATCTTAAGGTCAATAATTTCTTTTAACCATGTTCAAAGGTATATTACTTGCTGAACATCAAGCAATGGAGAGCTAGTCTTCATCTAGTCCAGCAGCAAACGGCTGCTGGTAAAGACATTTCAAATCCGTTGATCCCTGTTGCTTTGGGAAAAAGCAAACAAAAGCAATAGAGGGCTAAAAGCCTCTATCTAGTCCAGCAGCAAACGGCTGCTGGTAAAGACATTTCAAATCCGTTGATCCCTGTTGCTTTGGGAAAAAGCAAACAAAAGCAATAGAGGGCTAAAAGCCTCTATCTAGTCCAGCAGCAAACGGCTGCTGGTAAAGACATTTCAAATCCGTTGATCCCTGTTGCTTTGGGAAAAAGCAAACAAAAGCAATAGAGGGCTAAAAGCCTCTATCTAGTCCAGCAGCAAACGGCTGCTGGTAAAGACATTTCAAATCCGTTGATCCCTGTTGCTTTGGGAAAAAGCAAACAAAAGCAATAGAGGGCTAAAAGCCTCTATCTAGTCCAGCAGCAAACGGCTGCTGGTAAAGACATTTCAAATCCGTTGATCCCTGTTGCTTTGGGAAAAAGCAAACAAAAGCAATAGAGGGCTAAAAGCCTCTATCTAGTCCAGCAGCAAACGGCTGCTGGTAAAGACATTTCAAATCCGTTGATCCCTGTTGCTTTGGGAAAAAGCAAACAAAAGCAATAGAGGGCTAAAAGCCTCTATCTAGTCCAGCAGCAAACGGCTGCTGGTAAAGACATTTCAAATCCGTTGATCCCTGTTGCTTTGGGAAAAAGCAAACAAAAGCAATAGAGGGCTAAAAGCCTCTATCTAGTCCAGCAGCAAACGGCTGCTGGTAAAGACATTTCAAATCCGTTGATCCCTGTTGCTTTGGGAAAAAGCAAACAAAAGCAATAGAGGGCTAAAAGCCTCTATCTAGTCCAGCAGCAAACGGCTGCTGGTAAAGACATTTCAAATCCGTTGATCCCTGTTGCTTTGGGAAAAAGCAAACAAAAGCAATAGAGGGCTAAAAGCCTCTATCTAGTCCAGCAGCAAACGGCTGCTGGTAAAGACATTTCAAATCCGTTGATCCCTGTTGCTTTGGGAAAAAGCAAACAAAAGCAATAGAGGGCTAAAAGCCTCTATCTAGTCCAGCAGCAAACGGCTGCTGGTAAAGACATCTCAAATCCGTTTATAGCTGACAATTTGCTAAAAATTGTTCTTATTTCATCAGCGACCATCAATTGTCGAAAAGTCGCTGATCAAAAATTTGCTTTCTTAAAAAGGTAACCAGATTGTCTAAACTCTGTCAGCGGATATACTTAGATCTCAACCTTTCCTTCAACTAAGTGCATCCACTAACAACAATATTTTATTAAGAATACCAAACGGTTACCTCGATTTCTTCCCCCTAATGGGCAACTTGTACACTGTACGCGCCGTAACTACTTGAGTACATTTGAAATTGTGGTACAAGTTGTCACATCAAAACTTTTTATACGTTACTCACATACGTATAATTAAACGTAGTTTCTTTATATAAAATTATTTTTCTCATACTATCATCAGTACAAAATAATTTTCTTTATATATATTACGTATGAAAGAGAGTCCATGACGATTCGTATGAACAGTCATGGGTCCCATATCCATACCATATATATGTAAACCTTCTCCCATATCATCTTTCACGTTCATTTCTTTTCTCACTCACTTCTAAAATCTCTCAATACTTTCTATCTCTTCCATATTCCTTCAATCTTTTCATCTTCTCTTCGTATCTCTATACCTCCAAAGTTGAAAATGGCTTCTCAATCTGAACAATCTCCACAACAATCTCCAGAAAACCCCAAAAATATTTCCTCCTATCTCATTTCTAAAGTCTTCGATAATGAAGGCATTAGTCCTTCTGACAAAGTTTCCTTTCAAGCCCAGAAACTTGTGGTCAAAGCAAACAATTACTTGGGATCTGAAGAAATCCCTTCCAAAGTTAAAGGATATTATTCTATGCTGGACTTCATCAAAGGATGTCCAGTTAGAAGAGCTATCTACAAAAATCCCCATGAGATGTGTCTTCATCTTTTGAGGGAATTCTGGTGGACGTGTGATTATGATGTGTCCAGTAGCTCCATTAAAGGAACTGTAATGAAAGGGGAGCACACCATCTCTCTCTCTCTGCTGATTTATTAAGAGATGTTCTTCGTCTCCCCAAGCAATCAGAAGACAGACCCTTTGCTGACTTGGTCCCTACCTCAGTTTGGAAAGAATGGCTGTTAACCATTGGGTATGGGACAAACATAGTACCAGCACAATCTGTGCACAGCAATCCACAAAAGAAATTCATTCCTGGTGTATGGAGGCTGTTGTTTACACATGTTATTCAGTGCCTTGGTGGGAACAGTGGATCCTTTGATCAAGCCACTGCTGCCCAAATGCAAATGATATATGCACTGGCAAATGGTCGAAACATTGACTTTGCCAATGTTATATTTGAAGACTTGAAGTCCAAGGTCACTATCAGAAATCGCTCGAGCTCAGTGCCCTTCACACGCTTTCTATCATTGGTTTTCAGGCATGTGCTGAAAGAAAAGTACATGCCAGAGGGCGCTCAATTCATTCTCTCTCCAAGGGTTGCAAGCTCTGTCTATAAAGTTCCTGCTTGTGACCCTGAGCATTTTGATTCAAAGTATGCTGCGCTTACTCCAGCAATGAAGCAGGTACTTTTCACTATATACCCTGATGTCTATAAGCAAAATCCTGCTGGAGCTGGTATGCTGATAACCCCTCCAGCATCCTCCAAAACTCCCAAATTGGTCAAGAAAAGTCAAGTTCTTCCTAAAAGGAAGAAAGCATTAAGAAAGGTGGAACTCTCTCAACGCTCTGCTGCTGTTGAAAATGTAGAGCAGCAACAAATTGAAGCAGCGACACCAACTTCACCACACCCTTTAAATTTCTCTTTGGAAAGTCAAGTGCAAGTTGGTGAAATTGAAAAAGTTGGTTTGAGTAAGGATGCTGAGGTGGATGCCAGCATTGATGTTAGTGAAGGTGCTGGTGTTGGTGATGAGAAAATTGATGATGTTACTGCTGAAGAAGAGGTTGTTGGTGCTGAGATTGTTACTGATGATGAAAGTGATTATGAGCTAGGGGACATTGTCACTGAGGATTTTCAGCTTGATCCTGATAGTCATGCTGAAGAAGTTGATGCCAGTGACATGGAGGTCGATGAAAATGTTGATGAGGCAGTGACTTTGATTGCAAGACCTCCTACCCCTCCTGTACGACCAGTGAACACCATGCTCTCTATGGGCATGCCTTCCTCTTTTCAAGCTGTTCCTGGTTGTTCTTCTCACAAGACAGCAGAGGCCAAGTCTTTCTCTGCAAAGGACTTGGGCATTTCTTACTCCACCTACTCTGCTGAAAGGTTGGATAGAGTAGAACATCAATTGAATGATCTTACCAAGGCTGCCACACTCTTGGTAGATCTCAAAGACAAAGAAGATGACAGATTGGTAAAGACAATGGAAAGCTGGTACCGCAAACAAGTTGAAAACAGCTCAGAAGTAGAGCTGATTAAAGAAAAATTCACCTCCTTGGCTGCTGATCAACACAAAATCAAAATGGCCACAAAAACTATCAAACATGATCAGCAGGCCATCCGATCTAAGGCTTTGTCGCTGGTGAAATGTGCAAACTCTTCCAGCTATTCAGCAAAGAAAGCAGCCTCTACCAGCAAGTCTGCTGCTGCTGGTATAACGAAGCTGCATAATCTCATCTCTCCCCTGGCCACTCAAATTGAAAGCAACACAATAGCCTTGGAGAAACAAGTGGCTGATCTTCCAGTTCCCTCAGCATCCTTCACTGAGGAAGATCGACAGAGGCACATTAATTTGGAGAAAGAGGTGGATGAAATCAAGCACTTGCTGACACAGCTTGTTAAGCAGCAATCAGCACCGGTAGCAACAGTGGAAGTTGTTATTAATGATACAACTTCCAAGGGGGAGAAAATCGATGCTGATATCTTAGCAGCAGTTACTGAAGCAGTAAACAAGGCAACTGAAAATTTATATGATGCTGTTGCTGAAGAAGTCTTGAATGAAAAAGATGAAGTTGATGAAGTTCCCCCTGCTGGTGCTGAGGGGGAGACTGAAAAGGATGCAAATATGGAAGTTCCCCCCGCTGGTGTTGAGGGGGAGATTGAAACAGATGAAGCTAATAAAGCCCCTTCAGTACAGCAACAAATGATTATATATAATGCACCTCCTGCTGCTGTTAGGGAAGAGTTTGACCCTAAAGAACTTGAAACAGCATGGAAGGCTGGATTTGATGCTGAAATGGCTACTGATAGATCCATGGAAATGCTCCCTATTTTTCACAACCGCTTCATGGGAAATGCGGAAATCACTCCTCTCTCCGATGCTCGTCGAAAACAGCTTACTGAGTCTGGTTTCTTCAAACCTCCCTCTGCTGCTCAACTCTCCGTTCAATCCTCAGCAGGTCATCAGCATCAATTGATAGATGTATTGGCTCTGACTGCTGACGGCAAAACTCAAGAAGATGCTATCAAAGAGCTGGATAGGATCAAACAAATGAAGAAAATGTAAAGAAAAATCTTGAGTTTATTAGGCAGCTACCTCTACTGGAAAAGGATCAGCTTGATGGAGAGCAAAGAATGCTGCTGAAATCTGGTGGTGCTGAAGCCTTATACAGGCAGAAGCACAAGGAAGTTGAAAAGCAGCTCAGCGAGAAAAGAGCCAAGTTTGAGGGGGAGAAGGCTAAATGGCTGAAGTTGATGGAGGATAGAAAGAGGCCTCAACGAATTATTGCTGCTGAGGCCTTCAAAGCTGACATGGGTCGAAAGACAAATTTGAAGATCCTAAGAGAAGGGATTGACAAGCCAACCAGGTTGGAAGGAGTGAAACCAACCAACTTGGGTGCTTCAGAGTGGGCTGAAGTATACTTGCTAGTGAAAGATAGAAAGGCAGTCAGCTACCAGCAACTCCAAGACATGCTGAAAGAATATTTCGAGAAAGCACTGGAGTTTGAAACAAAGTTCAAAGTAGATCTGCCTATGCTGAGGCAAGTATTTGGTACTCCAGCTGCTATCTCCTCAGCAGGTCGAAGGGTTCAAAGAAAGAGAAAGGAAGTGCATCAAACTCTTAAAATTGATCTTCCTCCTATCGCTGGTGATGCCTCACTGAACACCAGACTCCCTCCCAGAAGCCTATTTGAAGAAGGGAGAGTACTTGAAACACCTGCTGGCATCTTCTTCACAAACTTCCAGAACAATCAATTGTTCTTTCGTCTAGCTGAAATTGAAAAAGCTTCAACGGGGTTTCTCTTGAACATAAGAAAAAGATGTGCTGAGACATCCAACAATAGATGGTTCATCAGCAAGGTGGATGAGGAGCTGGTTAAGCCTCATAGATATAATGACCAGCTGTTCAGATTGCCAAGCAAGAACATGCTTGGGAATTTGAAGCTGAAAATGAATAGATGTCTTACAAATGTAAATGCTGTATGAGTCAGCTTGTAATGTTCAAAGATTTGTATATAAGACATCTTTTCATCTTTCTATAATTTTCTGTCTTCACTCAAACAAGTCTTCTCAGCGAATAGGGGGAGATTGTTGAGTCAAGGATTCGCTGACCAGACTTGGTCGCTGACGTGGGTCGTCAGCGAGTCATCAGCGAGTCATTGACTCCCGTCAGCGGGTGGTTTGCTTTCCAAATTGTTTGTCAAGGCGGGAAGATTTCAAACCAACAAGAAGACAAGAAGTCACATGGTGGTTCTCCTAACTGAATGTTACCTTATATGGCAAAGGTACAGTTGGGACCAAAACAAGGGTTTCTCTCTTTCATACCCGTTTTGGTAAAGAAGACAAAGGCTCCTGGATCCAAGTACTTAGAGCCAATGGATTGTCGACAACCACCATCACATCACTACCATTGTAAGGCTGTGTTGCCCTAATTCCTCTTCTATATAAAGGAACATAGCCGCATCTTTTAAGTGTGTTTGTCACCACAAAGTGTTTTACTTTATTTGTAATTGTTTAAGTTTCCTTCTTTCTAGACTTAGCAATTACATAGTTCATTTGTATTCTTGTAAGACAATTGTATTATCGACCATGTATTCATCGTTTAAATCAATGATACATATGATTAGACTTGCATAGTTTTCTAACAATTGAACTTGTTCTTGTTTGTGTTCTTTACTTTCTTGTTTAGTTTAAACAAATATAAGTGTGCAAATTACTGGACTGTCATACTATTATACACAAATTAATAATTAAAATGAAAAAGACAGTGGATCGCGCATAAGGCATCAATAGTACTTAGGTTTAATGACTTGAAAACAACGATCAACCTTCTTTGGACATATTAAATTCTAGGAAAGTTTAAAATAATTCCGTGATATTATTTTAAAGCGTTAACTAGCTATATACACAACTTAAATATATGGGTTGAAGTCTCATGAGACTTATGTTGTGTAATATTGCTACTTTCCTTACAAATAATATCAACAATATCCCTTTCATAGTACGAACTATGTTTGTATCCATTTCTCTCCACGTGCTTTCATCAATGATATGTAAGGTCTCAATCCTGATATAGGCCATTTAAGCAGATAAATTTATGATAACCTAGCTAGTTATACTATTGTGTTGCAATAAGATTGTGAATTTGATCGAGTAGATTAATTTAAATATAGCCAATTCCAAATTGACATGAAATTCAACTAATGAAACTCAGGTTCGAGCACTGGATTTTACTATTAATTTGTTATTTTGCTTATGGGAAAATGGGTTAATGGCTTTCTTTTTGCTTATGGGAAAATGGGTTAATGGCTTTCTCGGAATGTAGAGTTAAGTGGGGTAAGGGTTTCATTCGTCTGGGTTATGTCAGTTGGTATGTATCTTTAACCATTATGACACCATGTACAAAACACCCGGTATCATATGAGTTGGCCGTCACCACTTAGGG
>CM067169.1:71705058-71785058 GCA_034093135.1 Erigeron breviscapus
GTCCTTCGAATAGTGCTTGTGGCATTTCATCGTTCCAAGGGGTCATAGGCTTGTTCCGAACTTCAAATAATCTAGGTTGCTTGCGAATTGTACCTTAATGATGAACCTAATATGAATAATAGCTTCACTAGATGATGTATTGGTAGGCACCGCTTGAGGTTTTCCATTTGAATTTTGCAACTTGTGTGCATGAAAAGCTCGAAATGTATTAAATATGCTTGTGGTAATTTGACTTAACATATGGTTTGCACACCGGATGTCCGGTCCTTAATTCTTATGTTATAGGTTGTAGCTCTAGTCATTATGTTTGGTCTTTATATCGGGGTGTCTGGGGTGCTTCGGCATCAAACGGGTGGCACATGTGGGAATGCGCATAATCATTTTCTAATAGTCTAATGTTAATGTGGTCTTTGAGATTCGAACAAGTAAGTCCTTGGGGTAACTTCGTTTTACCTAGCCCACCTAAAGCTTCCAACTTGGGATGGGTTGTCAGAAAGTTTGTTACACGGGTCTCATCGAAAATCACGGGTGTTAAATTATAAAACCTTTTATTCTCACATGTGTTTGTGTTTAGAGCATGGTCTCTGGATATGCAACCCAACCTTGAGTTCTGGCGTATGTCTCTTAATGATACTCACGTATCCGTAGCGAACCGCTGGCCGGACGCTTAAAGTACACTTTTGTATGATCACCTGATGTGTGGATAGAGTTTCAATTCTAGACCGTAGGAGTATGTTTTGTCAGAGGACTCATAAGTATAACGTAATGAAAACCTTATGGAAAACCAATGGCGTGAGTGTTTAAGTGGAAAATTATACCAATAATCATTGTGGAATATTGCTTATGTTGCCAATAATAATGTTGATGCTTGCTAGTAGATTATAGCTTAGTAAGAACGAGCCTAAGGTCAATTGGCATGATAGAAATGTTCAAGAGGTGTTAACACAAGCATAGGGAGGATTCTAATTGTAACCGAAATATGGTTTTGCCCTAGATTAGTCGAATTTTCTGATTTCGTCTTAAACTTTGCCCATTAGTTTTTAAATGCATTTGCTTTTGGTATTCAACACCGCTTAGTTGGAAACTTCCGGATTAGTCTTAATTGTTTGTGACATTTTGTTTGGTTTTGAGAATTGATTAAAGTGCATACTTGCTTGAGGGCAAGCAAGGTTTAAGTGTGGGGAGGTTTGATGTGTCTCAATATATACATATTTCCCACATCTTATTTGGACGTTTTAGACACGTTTGTTAGCCGTTTATACATGTTTTGTGGTGCTTTATGGTATTTGCTAGTGATTTCAGGTCTACAGCAGGTACATCGCTCATAATTGGTAGAAAATAGCTTAAGAATGGTCCATATGCACTAACGATGAAGAACGAAGCTGAAAAGGGAAAACTTGCACCCAGTCGCGACGCGACCAGAATCATTCGCGGCGCGATCCTTCACAAACTTCGCCTCGCGGCGCGATCCTGGAACCTCGCGACGCGACAAAAACCCCTGGACGAAAATGCTCTAGTTTCTGCATCATTCGCGGCGCGACCATGGGGGCTCGCGGCGCGAGTTCTGTCTGACAAGTCGACTTTCTCTCTCCTGGGGTATAAATACCAAACCCCACTCAACCCTAAACCTATTCTTGGACACTCCAGCCTCCATACTTTCTCTCTAGCCGATTTTGAAGGTTTTTCAAGGGTTTTTCATCATCCAAACTATTTTGAAGACTTGAAGATTAATTTTGGCTCTTGATTAGTGATTGTAGCTCGGTTATAACCTCGATTTGGATTATTACTTCACATTTGGTACACTATGTTCTCCTTTTTATTTGAATCTTTAGCTCTTTTCATTATGAGTAGCTAAATCTCTATACATCTATGAAGATGAAGTGAAACAATTAGTTATGGTTGCATAATATTTTGAATTCAAGTTGGTTTTACTTAACATTTTGTCATGATCTTAATGAAGTGATTTCTTCTACTTAAATTTGTGTTCTTGGTGATATTTGTGTTCTTCGATAGTGGTACTAGTTGAATGCAAGTATTATTTTAGTTGTTTGTCTATGAATAACTCTTGCTAGGTCATGGTATGATAGTAAAGAATACAAATCTAATAGAAATTACTTTGTTAAGTGGATTTAACGGTTGGTGGTACCACGTTTCTTTCACAAAGATAAAAATTGTTATTTAAATAATCAAACAAACTAGTTAGTTCGAGGAATTGTAATAGGGTTGGTGGTACCACTTGTTGCAAGAAATTGGATTGAATAGGTGATTGAGTCAATTTTACAAACGGAGTGCACCCGGTTGTGTTTTTGTCTTATCACGATTATTATCACCAACACATATGAAATTTGAGCTTAACCTATATGCAACCTAGACTTTTTGCGTAGCGGATTCGACATAGATGGCCTTTTAATTATTTGTTTACAACTCAAACTCTTTTTGTGTGCTCTCGATTAATACCGGTTGAGTACTTTACTTTACTCGTTAATTACATAGCTTTCAGAAACGCAAAGTGACAATTCGGTCACACCAAACTTTTTACTTGTTTCACATTTTTACAACCTTTAGTACAACAATCAGTCCTTGTGTTCGATCCTGGTCTTGCCAGTTAGCTATATTACATACGAACGGGTACACTGCCCGTAAGTGTGTTGTAGTCAGTTAGCGGTAGATCTTGTTATAAATTATAAACTAGATTTCACACATCAAGTTTTTGGCGCCACTGCCGGGGATTGATTTTAAGTACTTTTGGTTGAGATTCTGTGAATCGATCCTTTTTCGTGCTTTGCACGGAGAAGTTACTTGCTTTATTTTATTTTAGTTTTCTTTAATTGTACCCCAGGTGCTATTAAGGTTTTTGTTTGTTGTGTTGTGTTCGCAGAATATTTCCAGGTAGTGGATGAACACTCGAACTTCTGGGAGACCATTAGTGAAGGCCACATCCAATCCCGAAAAACTCAAAAAGCGCACCAAAACACAAACATCACAACCATCAACTTCTGACCCATTTTTCATAGACACCACTCCTAGACCCAAATCCGACCACATACTTCACGAGACTTATTACGAGTCGGGAAGTAACGAGTGGGGTTACCATTCTGAAAAAGAGGAACCCCTCTCCGATAAAACACCTACTCCACCCGAATCACCGAAAACAACCGTCAACATGGCCGGTCAACAAAACCCTCCCGATCTCTTCAACATGAAGATCGAGGACCTTCCTCGAACTATACCAAAATCTCGCCAATCGGCCATTCGTGCACCCGAAATTGACACTTTCACGGTGAAAGGTAATCACTTGCAAATGGTTAAAGATTTGTGCTTTGACGGAAGGCACAAAAGAGACCCTCATGAGCATCTCGAAAAGTTCGAGATGATTTGCAATCTATTCAATTATGGGGAAAATCAGGCCAACAACGTCAAGATGAAGCTTTTTCCCATGTCTCTCACGGGAGAGGCTCACAAATGGTTGAAGGGTTTGGCACCGGATAGCTTGACTACTTGGGGTGCGGTTAGGGAAGCTTTGATTGGGAGATTCTTTCTGGCTAATCGGGAAAGAGAGCTTATACTTGTAATTAGATCTTTTAGGCAAGATGAGGATGAGTCTATTGTTGAAGCTTGGTTAAGAATGAAAGATCTCTTGTGGGAATGTCCCGGCATGGGGTGAGTGACACCAAGATTGTGGGGATATTCATGGATGGGCTGAATAGGGAGAGTTATGAGAAGATGGTGATGACGTGTGGAGGTAGTATCAGTTACAAGACCTCAAGTGAGCTTTGGAAAATGTTTGAGGATATGGTAAAAGCTCAAGTCTCTAGGTCTTCGAATAAAGATAAGAGGTCGCGTAAGGTGGTAGCTAGAGTTGATAAGGGTGAAACATCCGAGATCATTCTGGAAATTAAGGCACTTTCTAACCGGATGGATGAGAGGTTCTCAATGGTGGATAATAATTTTGGAGGATTTGAGCGTGATGTGAAGATTATGGCCGGGGGTTGTACTAATTGTGGCGGACCACACCATCCCGATGAGTGTGAGTCGGTGGCTCAAGAAGATGTAAATTTCGTTCAAAGCCAACGTCAAGGACAATATCAACCTCTTTTCCAACGTGGTGGAAATTTTCAAGGCCGATATCAAGGTAACTATTCTAACTCTTCTAATACTTATTCTAACAATCGTGGTGGAAATTTTCAAAATAGGTGGCAGAAGGATGACAATCATGGCGCGCCTATCCAACAACAACCACCATCACCTCCAAGGCGAGAAGAAGACGAGGGCGAAGGATCACCTCTCATGGCCATGATGTCCAAGTTCTTGACAAACAAGACAAACGAGAGGAGGCCCAAGAGAAAAGGAATATCTCAATGGAGAATTATTCCAAGCTTTTGAATGACAAGATCGGGGGCTTGCATGACAAGATTGATATAAACAATCGCAACAACCATGCTTTGATCTCCAACTTGGAAAAGAGGATTGATAGAATGGGAAACCAAGAAAGGCAACCGGGTACTCTTCCGAGCAATACCCAACAAAACCCGAATCAAGGCCAAGGAGGATCATGGAGAAATGGGGATGACAAGTACAAAGCACCCAAACACCGGAATGAAACCGTTAACGCCATAGCCACACGGTCCGGGAAGGTAATTACTCTTCCTATTGATAATTCTTTTAATTCTAATGTTTCTCCTCGAGTTGGGCAGTTTGAAGAAGATGTTGATGAAGAGGTAGAGATGGAGTCACCTCCGGTGGTGATTTCTTCGGTTCCTAAAGCCGCACCAATCAAGGAACCCGAAGTGAAGCCGTATAAGCCCAAGATTCCTTTTCCTCAACGCTTGAGGAAGGAAAAGATTCAGGACCAATACAACAAGTTTTTTGATATGATCAAGACGGTTACAATCAATGTGCCGTTAGTTGATCTCATTTCGGGCATGCCTAACTATGCCAAGTTTATCAAAGAACTTGTGACGGATAAAAAGAAGCTTGATAAAGCAAAGGCAACTTTCCTCAATGAAGAATGCTCGGCGGTCATCCGAAACAAGCTTCCACCTAAGCTTTCGGATCCAGGGAGTTTTCTTATCACTTGCACTTTTAGTAGTAAATTGTCTTATAAGGCGTTGGCCGACCTTGGGGCAAGCATCAACTTGATGCCATATTCCGTTTTTAGAAAGCTTTCTTTGGGGAAATTAAAGCCCACTAAAATGAGCATCCGCCTTACGGATCATTCTTTTCAATACCCATTGGGGGTGGCCGAAAACTTGCTAGTGCAAGTAGGCAATTTGTGTTTCCGGTCGATTTTGTTATTTTGGAGATGGAAGAGGACACAAAGGTGCCTCTCATTTTGGGCCGACCATTCCTATATACCGCGGATGCTATCATTCGGGTAAAGGACAAGGAAATTTCCTTGGGTGTCGGGGAAGACCGGATTGTGTTTAAAATTGAAAAAGCCTTGCAACATTCTTATTCTTCCGATGACACTTGTTTTAAGATTGATGTTATAGATAATGCGGTTGAATTGGAGATGTTGGAGCTTGTTGGAATTGATGGTGAAGACAATGATGATAGCTTGGCTAGCATTGGAGAGGGAGATGTCACTAGTGACTAAGTCGAAGAGATTGAAGAGATTATGGCACTAAGCATGGATGACACTTTTACTTGCCCTTTTGGAACATATGCTTATAGCCGCATGCCTTTTGGTTTATGTAATGCACCGGGCACTTTTCAAAGATGCATGTTGGCCATTTTCGAAGATATGATTGAAACCTCCATGGAAGTTTTCATGGATGATTTTTCGGTATTTGGTAATTCATTTGATAGTTGTTTGGCTAATTTGGACAAAATGCTTGAAAGATGTAAAAAAGCACATTTGGTTCTTAATTTGGAAAAATGTCATTTTATGGTCAAGGAAGGTATTGTGTTGGGTCACAAAGTGTTAAGGGTGGGTCTTGAGGTTGAAAAAGCTAAGATTGATGTCATGACTAAATTACCTCCACCCACCAATGTGAAATCGGTAAGAAGCTTTCTTAGTCATGCCGGATTTTATCGGCGTTTTATCAAAGATTTTTCTAAGATAACAAGACCCATGACTAGGTTGTTGGAGAAAGATGTCCCTTGTAAGTCCCCTGGTACGGATCGTCAATAGCTTGATCCAGTTATCTTGAGGTGCGGAATCCCTCACAATAACTTGGTGATCAACAAAAAGCCCCTAGATCATCTGCGGCCTCGCAGATCTTCTTCGGGCTAGCGGACAACCTTTAACGACTATAACCTGCAATACCTGCTTGATATTTCGACAAATGTTCAACCCTAAACTCTGTTAGGGTTCGGTTTATATAGGTAACACCCGACATGGGCTTCAGCACATCGGGCTCGTAAACCCAGCCCAGCCCGTCACTAATGCGAGGTCGCATTCTGTGATTGGCCTCGTATTTGTCCCTGCAAATACGGGGTCGTATTACCTATATGACTAACCTCGTATTTAACCCTGTAAATACGGGGTCGCATTTCATCTGTGAATTGCGAACTCGCAATTCACACTTAGTAGATTTACTATACATTCAATACTTAAACTTAATCTAGTATTCTATGCATAATACTAAGTTCATTAATGACAATCACATTACAAAGACATATAACAATATAAACCCAAACAATCTAGACTGCTATTGACATAGACGTGCACTTACAAACTCCCCCTTGGCAATAGCTTCTAGACGTTAACATACCTATGTCTTCGTCTTGTCTTTGTCATCAATCTACTTCCTCTTCTTGCTCCTGCTCTGCTCCTTCTCAGTCTCAGTCTCAGTCTCAGTCTCGAAATCAGAATCTGACTCTGACTCTGAAGGAGTATGAGTTAACCCTAACCGTTCTTTCTCTTGATCCCTCAAAGATCCTGGATCATAATAATAATCCGCAATCTCTGCCCTAGCTCTCATATGAGCTTGTGGATGATAACCCAATCTCTTCTCCAGTCTATGCACAATAATTGGATGCAAATCTGACTCGGTAGAAGTATTATTGGTAGAATCGGTCTTGGTAGACTAACTATCCTAAGCACTAGCATTATCAGTTTCAAGAGTAATAGCATCAGATTGCCCTACCAAATTCTTATCCTTATCTAATCGATCAATGTCAACATCTTCTGTAAGGAGTTTGGTTTGAGGTGCCTCAAGCTCAACTACCATGTTTAACTCTGTAGACATCTGTTCTTGAGCTTGTGGAGCTTCTGAGGTTGCCTTGCCAGCAATACCAGCCTGACTAGACTCTCCTTGAGTCTCTTGAGTAGCTCTGGCAGCATCTGGATCTTCATTCTGATCATCATCATGCCTTGCCATAGCCAGCTCATCACCTCTGCAACCTAAGCTATCTCTCTCAGCTCTAACTTTGAGATAGTTATCGATGAGATCATGCAATTTTTCTTTGGCGATTTTGACTCCCTTTTTCAATCCATCTTCCATCCTGATAACCTTCTCATCTAAAGCCACATACTTCTTATACATACTGGACACTACCACTTCGGCCTTGCCCAACTTGTCTTCAAGAAATGTGTTCTTTTCACTAACAACCTTCAAATTATCAGTCAAACGAGTAATCAAACTTCTCATCTCATTCATCTGTCTCTGCATATCACTAAGATTGGTTTCTTCACTTGTTTGTAACTGTGGATGTGTAGTCTCAGGAACAACAATCCTTGGAACACTATCAGGCATACCAGCAGCATCAAAAGTCTCTTGTTCCCTGACAAGTCTAGTTCTCTTTGGCATAGGCTGCTCTGGCACCCAGTCTTCATCTGTTTCTCTTCTTCTTCTTCCTTGAACTGCCTCAGTAGGTTTAGGAACCATCTTAGATCCAACTCTAATGAATGCATGAGATCTATAAGGATCTTCATCATCATCACTGCTGGAATCATCATCAGAATGGATAGAAGGCTCTCTGTCTGCTTGAACATCAGCAACAGCCTTTCCTCTACCTTCAGCATCTATACCAGATCCACTAGCCTGACCTGCTCTTGTCCTACTAGCTTCTTCAGTACCAGACCCACTAGCTCTAGCTGCTTCAGAACCAACTGCAGCTTCAGCTACATAATCATCTATGTCCCGGTCAAGGTCCACATCTACTAGGTCATCAACATTAGCATTGTACCTTTGCACTTGAGCAATATCACCCTCTGGATCAGCCATTTGCTCTAATAGATCATCTACAATCTCAGGATTGGCTCCAGGTTGGTTAATCACATCATCTGCAACCTGTACAACAACTTCAGGCTCTTCTGGTGCATCTTCCCGAACTACTACATCATGTAACTGCTCAACATTCTCAGCAGCTTCATCACCCTCTGGCTGAGGCCCTTCATAAGCTGATATGACCACATCAGTAGGTGCTATGTAGTTAGCATTGATGATGGCACCGAACAATGCAACATCTTGTTCATTTGGATCATTATGGTATCGAGACACAAACTCATCATAACCACGTCGGATGATCGAGCTCACTTGCTTCACTTCTCCTACAGCTGGTAGATTTGGAAGTCGAGCATTGATTATCATCATCACGAACCGAGGATACATCAAAAACCTCCTCTTTCCTGTGGCTGTGATCTGTTTCTTCATCTCATCGAAGAAGAATTTCGAGAAACTATACGGCTTGTTAAATACCAAGCCCACCATCTGTGCTTGGGCTTCCTGGTTCAACGTATCATAACCAGACTTCTTGTTGCTTAAACTAACCAGCAACACATGCGCAAGATACCTCCACCTGCCATAAAAACCCTTCTTGAACAGAGTTTTACTTGACATATCTGCAGCAAACCCGATTCTTCTGAAAGCACCTTGAATGACTTCATGTCTGAACTTGGTGAGACCTGTAGCACCACCTTCTTGTTCAACTGTGCCCAGATTAAGAATGTTAATGAGGTCAGCAGCTGTGAACTGTATCTGCTGCCCAGCAACTATGGTATGAAATATTTACACATCTCCTGCCTTTACACAGTTAGCATTATTCCAGAAATCTCTGAGATAATCTAAATATATGATTGGAGAATGTGTAAGAATATGATGAATCCTTGATCTTCTGAAGAAAGCGAATATCTCATGATAATACGCAGTTCCCTCCTGATTATCATCGAAGTTCATCACATAATTATGACCTGCTATGAAATCTCTTGCCATTTCTGTAATCAATAACAAATAATTAATTACTCAAATAGACATAAAAATTCATATGCATAACATACACAACTAAAATTATCCCGGTAATTTAGTCAAAGGCATAAATTATCCCTGTAATTTATAACATAACATAAATTATCTCTGTAATTTAGTTATAGATAGATTAACTTATTTTCAAATCTTTATTAACATAAACTTTTGAAAATCTGTTAAATTAACTTTAATTAACCATGTAATTAAGTTAAATGTAGATTAACTCATTTTCAAATTTTTATTACCATAAACTTTTGAAAATCTGTTAAATCAAAAATACGAGGTCGTATCCCTGTACGAGGTCGTATTTCAAGGTCAAAATACGGTCAACCAAACTCTAAAATACTAGGTCGTATTTTCCAATTTGGCCACGTATTTGATCAGGTCGTAAATCGGCATCGTATTCCGAAAGTCAAACCAGTCAAAATAAATTGACAAATGCGAAGTCGCAAATCTGGGCCAGCAAACCCACTTTTGCGAGGTCGTCGCACTGTTCATTTTCCCCAATGCGATTTTAAGATTTACCCAACCAAAACTGGTAAAAATTGTTTCTTTATACTCGTATTCAAACGATAAAGATACCTCAACCCTTAGTTTTACCCAGAAAACATCAAAATCGAAGAAACTGGAACCTAATTCAAAAATTTTGAAACCCTTTTTCTTGATTTTCTTGTTGCATGGTTAACTACTGGACGATTAGATAGTATACCTAGATTGTGTTTTTCACGGTGATGACGAATATATCAACCAAAAACACTTGATCTAATTGTATATATCGAATCTAATACGGGGTAGCAAAGTAGCATTTCGGGGTCGTAATGCTCTAATTTTGATATTTAATATGTGAGGTCGTGTTTGGGTAAATTTGGTTTATATACCCACTTGACCCGAATGGGTCTGGGTCACCGGCCCAATTACGAAGTCGTATCTGCATAAGGCCCAATCGACCATTATGAGGTCGTATTCTGCCTCTTGCTAATTACGAGGTCGTAAAAATTTCTGCACACTTTAAAATCAAAATTTCGTCAAAGTTTCTGAATATTTGATCAACGATTACCACGAACTTCCTGGAAACATGAAAATTTAAAAGATCAAACCTGTGAGCATCAAATTTTCATCTTTTCCTCGATCTTCGTCTTAACCTGAAAAGTTAATAAACTTACCGAAATTCTTTAACTTTTCCACGATCAATCTTTCCAAAACTTTCTCGATTAAGCTTTCCCGAATCTGTACCACTTGCAACAATCCATATTTCTAACCAGTTATAGAATTGATTCTTCATTCTTATACCTCCCCCTCAATTTTATGACTAGGAAGTATAACGATGACTAATCATAATAACAACCATCATTCTTATGTACTCCCCCTCAATCTATGACTGGGATACATAACTATGATAGAACAAAATATTGATTAAATATTGAAGGAAAAAAAAATTTATTTTTTTTTTTATTTTTTTTTTTTTTTTTTTTTTTTTTTTTTTTTTTTACAACCCTGTCTTCTATGCTTCAATGTATCGTAGTTTTTTTTTTTTTTTTTTTTTTTTATCAGTTTTGTGTTTTTTTTTTATTATATATATAGTTTCTTTTTATTTTTTCATTCGTGTGTTATTTTTTTTTTTTTTTTTTTTTTTTTTTTTTTTTTTTTTTTTTTTTTTTTTTTTTTTTTTTTTTTTTTTTTTTTTTTTTTTTTTTTTTTTTTTTTTTTTTTTTTTTTTTTTTTTTTTTTTTTTTTTTTTTTTTTTTTTTTTTTTTTTTTTTTTTTTTTTTTTTTTTTTTTTTTTTTTTTTTTTTTTTTTTTTTTTTTTTTTTTTTTTTTTTTTTTTTTTTTTTTTTTTTTTTTTTTTTTTTTTTTTTTTTTTTTTTTTTTTTTTTTTTTTTTTTTTTTTTTTTTTTTTTTTTTTTTTTTTTTTTTTTTTTTTTTTTTTTTTTTTTTTTTTTTTTTTTTTTTTTTTTTTTTTTTTTTTTTTTTTTTTTTTTTTTTTTTTTTTTTTTTTTTTTTTTTTTTTTTTTTTTTTTTTTTTTTTTTTTTTTTTTTTTTTTTTTTTTTTTTTTTTTTTTTTTTTTTTTTTTTTTTTTTTTTTTTTTTTTTTTTTTTTTTTTTTTTTTTTTTTTTTTTTTTTTTTTTTTTTTTTTTTTTTTTTTTTTTTTTTTTTTTTTTTTTTTTTTTTTTTTTTTTTTTTTTTTTTTTTTTTTTTTTTTTTTTTTTTTTTTTTTTTTTTTTTTTTTTTTTTTTTTTTTTTTTTTTTTTTTTTTTTTTTTTTTTTTTTTTTTTTTTTTTTTTTTTTTTTTTTTTTTTTTTTTTTTTTTTTTTTTTTTTTTTTTTTTTTTTTTTTTTTTTTTTTTTTTTTTTTTTTTTTTTTTTTTTTTTTTTTTTTTTTTTTTTTTTTTTTTTTTTTTTTTTTTTTTTTTTTTTTTTTTTTTTTTTTTTTTTTTTTTTTTTTTTTTTTTTTTTTTTTTTTTTTTTTTTTTTTTTTTTTTTTTTTTTTTTTTTTTTTTTTTTTTTTTTTTTTTTTTTTTTTTTTTTTTTTTTTTTTTTTTTTTTTTTTTTTTTTTTTTTTTTTTTTTTTTTTTTTTTTTTTTTTTTTTTTTTTTTTTTTTTTTTTTTTTTTTTTTTTTTTTTTTTTTTTTTTTTTTTTTTTTTTTTTTTTTTTTTTTTTTTTTTTTTTTTTTTTTTTTTTTTTTTTTTTTTTTTTTTTTTTTTTTTTTTTTTTTTTTTTTTTTTTTTTTTTTTTTTTTTTTTTTTTTTTTTTTTTTTTTTTTTTTTTTTTTTTTTTTTTTTTTTTTTTTTTTTTTTTTTTTTTTTTTTTTTTTTTTTTTTTTTTTTTTTTTTTTTTTTTTTTTTTTTTTTTTTTTTAAAATAAAATTATTTCTATATCTAAGATCTTCAACTAATAATGACATTTCTATCATCATCTTGTAAATACTATAAATAGTAAAAACCTGATGATCTTAGCTTTTGATAGCAAGGTCTTGAATATTTCAGTCTTTTGCTTAGAAATCTGTTAGGTCCAGTTCACCTGGAACTGGCCAGTCACCAGTTTTACTGACCAGTTCACCAGTTGCATCTGGTGACCAGTAAACTGGTGACCAAGAAGATTTGTCGAGAAATATATTGAAGTCCAGTTGCACCGTACAGTTAACGCAACTGAAGACTTCCTCCAGTTGAGAACTGACCAAGTTGAAGAAACATTCCAGTTGAAGTCGAAGACAACAAATGGAAGAAAGAGAATGACAATGGCAGCGAAGCCCAGTTGACATTCTAGTCAGTTACAAACTGGAGACCTTCAGTGGAAAGCCCTTACAAAGCTTTACACTGATTACGAGGAATTGACTTGTATACTTTATGTACCTTTACCCGGATAATAAGCCTTATCTTATTATTTAAGTATTAAAAGGTACATAAAGGTGGTTGTGTAAAGTCACTGTAACATGCGACTTTACAACACTTTTTAAGGAATTAAATGCTATTCCTTAAATGCTTCCAACCACATTTGTACGGCTAAAGTTAACATCCATATGTTAACTTTGCCTATAAATACAAGTCATTGCACAACCAAGAAACACAAGTTATTCAACAAGTATTCGTTCTCTCAAGTTATTTCACACACAAACGAATAACTTCATACTTTGCAAACCTGCAATATTCTTGGTGAACTTGTGCAATATTCTCTCAATCGCTAAAAGGAACATTTCACTACTTTAAGTGTTTCGATTGTAGAAGAGAAATTCCGAGTATAGATCAATTGTATTTCATAGGTTGTTAGGATATTTACATTCGTGTATTATCTTGGTTCCGCATCAACCTTGTAATTTGTTTAATATCAATAAATAAATTACACTTTGAAAACTACATATTGTCTCATCAAGATTGTTTACAAGTTATTTGTATTATTGCATTGTTCTTTACTTATTGTCTTTTATATAAGTAATCTATCTAGAACTTGGTATATACTTATCTAACTGGTCGTCTCCAGTTTAGTAAGTATATTGCAAAGTAACTCCACCATCGACATAGAGGTGTCTTCAGTAGTACCATCTAACAAGTTGGGACTTACAAGTGGTATCAGAGCAGAAGGCTAATAAACTTGCCTTGATCTGCAAAGATGAACACTACTGAAGGTGGAGATGGTTCTGGTTCAGGTGAAAACCCATTGAACAATAATTCACCACCTTTTCAAAATGTTAACACCAACCCTCCTCCTCCTTCTACCCCAAACCACGTCCATGTACATTACTCTAACACTCCTGTTCCAAAATTTGATGGAAACAGTGAGACCTTTGGTACATGGAAAGCTAGAATGCTGTTGCATTTTGGTGGTATTGAGAGGTATATGTTGAAAATCCTTAAGGATGGACCATATATACCTATGTCTATTGGGGTGAGTCCTCTTCTTGATCCAACTGGAAGAAGAGGCTCAAGGGAAAAGCCAGAAGACCATTGGTCTGATGAGGATCGCAGACTGGTGGACTTGGACACCAGACTGAAAAACATGATCCTTGGGGCTGTCCCTGAAGACCTAATTCCAACACTTGTGTTGTTTCCCAGTGCCAAGTCTATGTGGGATGAATTAGTGATTCAATTTGAAGGAGGTGATGACACTATTGTCACCAGAAAAGTTGCTTTGAACAAGAAGTATGAATCCTTCTTTGCCTTGCCCAATGAAAGTTTAACTGGTACATATACCAGATTTTCTAGCCTCATCAATCAGTTGAGAGGTTTGGGTGTAGAGAAGGATAAGGATATTCTTCTTGAAAAGTTTTGTGATATTCTTCCTTCCAAATGGGAAAACATGGTTCTTGTCTTGAGACAAGGTAAAACCTTGCACTCTCACACTCTTGCATCGCTCTATGGAGCCTTCAGATTCACTGAAGATAATAATGCTGCAAGACTTGTGGCTGAGCAAGATGCCATGAACCATGCTCAGAGTCCCAAGGTTGCTAATGCAATTGAGCGACCTTGTGCTGCTCTAATGTCTGCTGAGAGTGTCCAGGCACACTCGATGAAGGAGATGTTGAACAGTTTCTTAAACTCTGGGCTGACCACTGAAAACAGTGAAGGTTATGATGAAACTGACGATGATGATCTGGTCGCCATGATTGCTAAAACCTTTAATAGGTTTAAGCATAAATCTAAAAGATTTAATGGCCCCAACAATGCTTCCAGCTCCAGCTCTCTGGATAAGACCAATCTTACATGCTATAAGTGTGGCAAGAAAGGTCATTTTATGAAGGAATGCAGATCTAGTCAGTTGAATAACCAAACTGGCCCCTCTGTCCCTAATTACAATCGGCCTGATGATAGCTACAAAGCTAAATACAAGCAGCTTAAGGCCCAGATTGCCCTTCTGTCCATGGATAAGAAAAAGGACCAGTGCTTAATTGCACAAACTGAAGGAAAATGGGAGTACTCTGATGACTCATCTGAAGATGAAGAAGAGGAAAGGGACATGTGTTTCATGGCCTTGGAAGATCAACAACAACAGCAGCATGTGGTGAAAGATGATGTCATCTCTGGAAGATGGGTGGACATCATACTGAAAAAGGTATGTGATTATGATCACCAGGTTGACCCTGAATTAAAACTGGACCTGGCTGAATCATTAAGTGGTGATTTGGCATTTGTAGAAACTGTTAGAGCTGATAGTGAAAGATATTTAGACACTATCTTAATTGAACTGAACAATGTCAAACCACAACTGAATGATTTGCAAAGTGTCCAGTTGGCTCTCAAGGAGTCAGTTTTAAAAATTGAGGCATTAGAACTTGATAATCAAAAACTATCTCATGATTTTGAAAAAGCTCAAATGATTATCAAGTCCTGGGTAAAAGCATCTGGCAAAAACTATGATGCATTTTCAAGAACTATCGATGCCCAGAAAAATGCATGGAAATCTGAAGATCTGGAGATGGCAGCTCTTATACCAGATCTTCATGCATTGCCTCCAGCTCTCCAGGTTGAAACACCTTATGATCAACCTGAAGCTGTTGAAACTGAAACCAATGAGACCACCCCCATTGAGGTTAAAACTGGAGCCAAACAGGCTAAAGCTCCAGTCAAAAAGGCCACTGTTAACAAGCCTTTACCTCATAAGTCTAAGGAGCCCAAGACCCGAAAGACTAAATCCCCAGTTGAACCAATGTCCAAGGTTCAACTGCCTGAACAAAACAATGTTTTGGTTAATTTGGAAAGGCAACTCCAACTTTTGTCTCGGCAGGTTCAGAGTTGCACTGCCCGGATTAACAATCTGGAAGGAGGTTCACCACCTCCAGTTTTAAAACAAAACATTAAATCACTCCCTTCTGTACCTAAACAAAAGAATGTTCCATCTGGAACAAAATCTGGTAAACTTAAGGTGAGTAAATATCAAATACCAATCGTTTTTACTTCTGCACCTGGAGCTGGTGATAATGCTCCAGATGTAGCCTCCAGTTCAACACCTCAACAATCAACTGTGGCTTCTGTAGAGAAGTCCAGTGGACCCATCAAGAAAAGATGGGTTCACAAAAATAACTAATGATTTTTGTGTGTGTGTAGGGCGATCGAAAGAAGAATATCTGGTATCTGGACAGCGCTGCTGGCCGGACTATGACCGGATGTAAGCCCCTACTGGAAGAGTTCACTGTCCAAGATGGACCGACAGTGACGTTTGGTAACGATCAATCTGGAAAGACTGAAGGATATGGTGTGCTCAATAATGGACAAGTCGAATTCAAAAGAGTTGCATTTGTGAATGGTTTGAAATATAACTTGATCAGTGTAAGCCAACTTTGCGATGATGGCTTCAGAGTATTGTTCGATATTGCACAAGGCACCATATTTAACAAGGATTGGAAAGTGGTGATGATTGCACCAAGAAAAGGGAATGTGTACATCATGGATATGGAACCAGCTCCAAAAGAGCAATGTTTCTATACCAAAGCTGATGAGGACACCAACTGGCTATGGCATAAAAGGTTATCCCACCTTAATTTCAAGAACATTAACAATCTGGAAGGAGGTTCACCACCTCCAGTTTTAAAACAAAACATTAAATCACTCCCTTCTGTACCTAAACAAAAGAATGTTCCATCTGGAACAAAATCTGGTAAACTTAAGGTGAGTAAATATCAAATACCAATCGTTTTTACTTCTGCACCTGGAGCTGGTGATAATGCTCCAGATGTAGCCTCCAGTTCAACACCTCAACAATCAACTGTGGCTTCTGTAGAGAAGTCCAGTGGACCCATCAAGAAAAGATGGGTTCACAAAAATAACTAATGATTTTTGTGTGTGTGTAGGGCGATCGAAAGAAGAATATCTGGTATCTGGACAGCGCTGCTGGCCGGACTATGACCGGATGTAAGCCCCTACTGGAAGAGTTCACTGTCCAAGATGGACCGACAGTGACGTTTGGTAACGATCAATCTGGAAAGACTGAAGGATATGGTGTGCTCAATAATGGACAAGTCGAATTCAAAAGAGTTGCATTTGTGAATGGTTTGAAATATAACTTGATCAGTGTAAGCCAACTTTGCGATGATGGCTTCAGAGTATTGTTCGATATTGCACAAGGCACCATATTTAACAAGGATTGGAAAGTGGTGATGATTGCACCAAGAAAAGGGAATGTGTACATCATGGATATGGAACCAGCTCCAAAAGAGCAATGTTTCTATACCAAAGCTGATGAGGACACCAACTGGCTATGGCATAAAAGGTTATCCCACCTTAATTTCAAGAACATTAACAAGTTGTCTCGCAAACAACTGGTTGATGGGATACCCCAGATTTCCTTCAATAAGGAAAAGCCATGTCCAGGGTGTGAGATGGGTAAGCAGAAGAGAGCCAGTTTCAAAACTAGGCAAAATTTTAGCATCACTGAACCTCTTCACATGCTTCATATGGATCTTTTTGGTCCAGTGAATGTTCAAACTAGAGCTGGAAAGAAATACACTCTAGTTGTGGTTGATGAATTCACCAGATATTGCTGGGTGGTATTCATCAGATCCAAAAGTGATGCACCTGCTGAAATCATCTCCCTTATCAAAAGAATTGAGCTCAAGTACACTCGAAAAGTTTGTCAGTTGCGAAGTGATAATGGTACTGAATTCCAAAATAAGGTACTTGAAACATTTTGCACTGACACTGGCATTTCTCAAAACTTCTCATCAGTTCACTCTCCAGAGCAAAATGGAGTTGTGGAAAGAAAGAATCGTACACTGATAGAAGCGGCCAGAAGCATGCTATCTGAATCTGGTCTTCCCACCAGTTTTTGGGCTGAGGCAGTTGCAACTGCTTGTCACACCCAAAACCGGTCAGTCTACATCAAGAGACACAAGAAGACTGCCTACGAAGTACTCAGGAATCGAAAACCAAATATTGGATACTTTCATGTATTTGGTTGTCCAGTTTATATACTGAACGATTCCAGTCAGCTTGGAAAGTTTGATGCAAAAGCTGATGAGGACACCAACTGGCTATGGCATAAAAGGTTATCCCACCTTAATTTCAAGAACATTAACAAGTTGTCTCGCAAACAACTGGTTGATGGGATACCCCAGATTTCCTTCAATAAGGAAAAGCCATGTCCAGGGTGTGAGATAGGTAAGCAGAAGAGAGCCAGTTTCAAAACTAGGCAAAATTTTAGCATCACTGAACCTCTTCACATGCTTCATATGGATCTTTTTGGTCCAGTGAATGTTCAAACTAGAGCTGGAAAGAAATACACTCTAGTTGTGGTTGATGAATTCACCAGATATTGCTGGGTGGTATTCATCAGATCCAAAAGTGATGCACCTGCTGAAATCATCTCCCTTATCAAAAGAATTGAGCTCAAGTACACTCGAAAAGTTTGTCAGTTGCGAAGTGATAATGGTACTGAATTCCAAAATAAGGTACTTGAAACATTTTGCACTGACACTGGCATTTCTCAAAACTTCTCATCAGTTCACTCTCCAGAGCAAAATGGAGTTGTGGAAAGAAAGAATCGTACACTGATAGAAGCGGCCAGAAGCATGCTATCTGAATCTGGTCTTCCCACCAGTTTTTGGGCTGAGGCAGTTGCAACTGCTTGTCACACCCAAAACCGGTCAGTCTACATCAAGAGACACAAGAAGACTGCCTACGAAGTACTCAGGAATCGTAAACCAAATATTGGATACTTTCATGTATTTGGTTGTCCAGTTTATATACTGAACGATTCCAGTCAGCTTGGAAAGTTTGATGCAAAAGCTGATGAAGGGGTATTTTTAGGCTATTCAGATATTCGAAAGGCCTTTAGAGTTTATAATTATAGACTCCAAAAGGTGCATGAGACAATTCATGTCACATTCGATGAATCAACTGAAGCAATCAACAAGAGACCAAGCCTTGATATTTCTCCAGTCATTCCAATCAACTTTGGTGAAACTGACCAAGTTCATCGGTCAGTTGTTTCACCAGAAGATGCTTCCAGTTACAACAAACTGGAACCAGTCAAGAAGAAGAAAAGCACCAGTGACACATCATTTTATCCCTCCATCAATTTTAACTTACCACAAGAATTGGTGATTGGATCAGATGTACGTGCCACTCCAATATCAGCACCAGTTCAAGCCCCTACTTCTCCAGTTACTCATGAAATACCTTCAACTGAGGAATTTCATGATGCCAATCGAGACCTCATTGACTCTGATGAGGATGTAGAAGCTGTTTGGACTGATCCTTCTCCAGATGCTGCTGCAACTGAAGAAGATCTCCAGGTATCTTGCACTGATATTGTAGTTCACCAGCCTAGTCAATACACTAGATGGACTAAAGCCCACCCAATTGAACAAATTGTGGGTAATCCAACTAGTGGGGTTCAGACTAGAAGAGCCACCAGTGAGCAATGCTTAAACGTCACCTTCTTATCTTTAATTGAACCAAAGAAGATTGACGAGGCTATGGCAGACCCAAGCTGGGTGGAAGCTATGCAAGAAGAGCTCCTCCAGTTTGAAAGGAACAATGTTTGGGAGCTTGTTCCTTGTCCACCAGGGTTAAAGAAAGAACCTATTGGTACCAGATGGGTCTACCGAAACAAAATGGATGAAGATGGCCATGTTGTAAGAAACAAGGCCAGATTAGTTGCCCAGGGTTATTGTCAAGCAGAGGGCGTTGACTTTGATGAGACTTTTGCTCCAGTTGCAAGACTTGAAGCCATAAGAATATTCTTGGCTTATGCAGCCCATCTGCAGTTCAAGGTCTTCCAGATGGATGTCAAAAGTGCGTTCCTTAATGGAACATTGGAAGAAGAAGTTTATGTTAAGCAGACTCCAGGTTTCATCGATGAGAAGCATCCTCATTGGGTTTATAGACTGAACAAAGCATTGTATGGTCTAAGACAAGCCCCAAGAGCCTGGTATGATACTTTAACTAAACATCTTCTTAAAAATGGCTTTCAAAGAGGTGCAATAGATAATACCTTGTTTATCTTGAAAGAAAGAGGTAATATCTTATTGGTACAAATTTATGTTGATGACATTATTTTTGGTTCAACTGATGATGCAATGTGTAAAAAGTTTTCTAAAATCATGTCATCTGAATATGAGATGAGTTTAATGGGTGAATTAACATTTTTCTTAGGTCTTCAGATTAAGCAAACTGAAAATGGAATTTTCATAAACCAAGGAAAATATGTCAGAGATTTGTTAAGAAAATACAAATATGATTCAATCCCATCGAAAAACACACCTATTGCAGCACCATTGAATTTGGACTCTGACCCAACTGGCAAACCAGTTAACATAACTGACTATAGAGGTATGGTTGGTTCAACTGATGATGCAATGTGTAAAAAGTTTTCTAAAATCATGTCATCTGAATATGAGATGAGTTTAATGGGTGAATTAACATTTTTCTTAGGTCTTCAGATTAAGCAAACTGAAAATGGAATTTTCATAAACCAAGGAAAATATGTCAGAGATTTGTTAAGAAAATACAAATATGATTCAATCCCATCGAAAAACACACCTATTGCAGCACCATTGAATTTGGACTCTGACCCAACTGGCAAACCAGTTAACATAACTGACTATAGAGGTATGGTTGGTTCACTGATGATGCAATGTGTAAAAAGTTTTCTAAAATCATGTCATCTGAATATGAGATGAGTTTAATGGGTGAATTAACATTTTTCTTAGGTCTTCAGATTAAGCAAACTGAAAATGGAATTTTCATAAACCAAGGAAAATATGTCAGAGATTTGTTAAGAAAATACAAATATGATTCAATCCCATCGAAAAACACACCTATTGCAGCACCATTGAATTTGGACTCTGACCCAACTGGCAAACCAGTTAACATAACTGACTATAGAGGTATGGTTGGTTCACTGATGATGCAATGTGTAAAAAGTTTTCTAAAATCATGTCATCTGAATATGAGATGAGTTTAATGGGTGAATTAACATTTTTCTTAGGTCTTCAGATTAAGCAAACTGAAAATGGAATTTTCATAAACCAAGGAAAATATGTCAGAGATTTGTTAAGAAAATACAAATATGATTCAATCCCATCGAAAAACACACCTATTGCAGCACCATTGAATTTGGACTCTGACCCAACTGGCAAACCAGTTAACATAACTGACTATAGAGGTATGGTTGGTTCACTGATGTACTTAACTGCCAGTCGACCAGATATAATGTTTGCAACATGTTTATGTGCCAGGTTTCAGGCTAACCCTAAAGAATCACATTTGCACGCTGTAAAGCGTATCTTTAGATACCTGAAAGGGTGTCCTAATCTTGGTCTTTGGTACCCCAAAGGCTCAGGATTAGATCTAATGGGTTATTCAGATTCTGATCATGCAGGTTGTAAGATTGATAGAAAATCCACAACTGGTGGTTGTCATTTCCTTGGAGAAAAACTGGTGAGTTGGACCAGCAAGAAGCAGACTTCAGTCTCTATGTCCACTGCAGAGGCAGAGTACATTTCTGCGGCCAGTTGTTGTGCCCAGATTCTCTGGATCAAAAACCAGTTACTAGATTATGGTCAGAAGTATACCAAGACCCCAATCTTTTGTGACAACACCAGTGCAATTGCTATCTCTCACAATCCAGTGATGCACTCAAAAACAAAGCATATTGACATCAGGTATCATTTTATTCGTGATCATGTTATGAAAGGTGATATTGAAATTCATTTCATCCCCACTGACAAACAGTTAGCTGATGTTTTTACTAAACCTCTCGATGAGAAAACTTTTAAACATCTCATCAGCGAACTGGGAATGCTAAACCCTTAACTGGAGCTTTCTTTGTTATTGAACGCGTCAGTGACACTGATGAAGTTCTCCAGTTGAGGAGGTCCAGATTATCTTTGCTCGCCAGGCTATCGAACGCCTTTGTGATACTATCTTGGCACTAATTGATATCTGGATCATCATTTTAGGGGGAAAGACTCAAAATAATTTTCTGACTAAAATACGTTTTTGTTTGAAAATGCAACTGGAGAACTCTTCAGTTGGAAACTGGAACTGGATTGATCCTCCAGTTACCAGGTTCGGTCTTTGTCTAAATTTTCATAACGTTACAAATACTTGGTCAATTTATGTGACACGTGATGATACTCAAGTGTTTTAAACTACTTGATATCGTGATCTGACGTGTTGAAACCATTTTTAGTACTTGACAACTGTTTGTGTTGGGAAAACAAAAAGTGTGTGGGGTTATGGGTAAAGTAAGCCGTCGTAGCATTTAATGCTGACATGGTAACATTTAATGCTGACATGGTAAATTTAATGCTTACATGGAAAATTATATTTTATTTTCAAAATATCTTCGAAAATATTTGGTTTAATAAAATATGATTTGTGGGTTTACATTGGGATCTTGAATCCCCTTATAAATACCCTTATTTACTTCATAACACATTTACTTTCTTTTTCATTCTCTTCATTTACTCTCTTCATTTACTTCCAATCATAAATTTCAATTTCATTCTTCTCTTTGCTTCCAAATTCAAAACCCTAAATTCCTAAATTTCAATTTCATTCATGGCACCTAAATCTTCTCGTTCAAGAGATGTAAATCTCTTGACTGCTCCTTACAATCCCTCACCAGATGTCGCCCAGGCACCTGGTTCTCCTTATGGCGCAGCCCTAAAATTAAACCCAAACAATCCATTGGCTAGCCTACAAGGCTCTCAAGGGTCTAAAACCCTCATTGGTAGAATCAGAAAATTTTTGAAGGATTCTCCAATAGGACCCTTATTCACCAGGAACCCACGCAAGATGTATCATGATTACTTGTGTGAGTTCTGGTTCACTGCCACACTTTCTTCCGATTGTTCCTCCATCAGTTTCACTTTAAAGGATGGAACAATCAAATGTACTTTGGACGTTGAAGTATTGAGGGATGCTCTTCACCTCAATTACTGGAGAGAGGGCGAGTCTCCAGTTGTTTTAGCCTCAAATGTAAATTTTCGTCAAGTACTCCTTGAGATGGGTCATAAGGAGTGCTTGGACAGTGATGGTGTGTTAAAGACCAAGGGGGCGATGACCATGAAGGGCCTTACACCTTCATGGAGGTTTTTCTTTGTACATCTGGTTGAAAGTCTGGGTGGTAGTTCAGGTGGTCTTGACCAGATCAACTCTTCACAAGCTGAAATGGCTTATTGTTTGTGGAAGGGGTTGAGGGTGGATTTTGCTGACATATTGTATAGGAGTCTTGTGCAAAAGCTGAAAGGCTCCAGGGGTGTGTGTATCCCCTTTTCCAGATTTCTATCTTTGTGTTTTAAGCAGATTCTGGGTGAAGAAGAGTATAGAAATACAGACTCTCCGTTCACAAGGCCAGATGTTTTGAGGAATCTAGACTCACTAGTATCTGAAGCTGGTGAGGTTGAAATTCCTAAGCAGATGCAGCTGGCGTTTGCTAAAACTGGTGCACCTTTGGAAAGTGAACCAGAAAGACAACTGGGCGGGCCTCAAAATAATGAGGGACCCTCCAGTTCGTCTCCAGTTGTGGTTGAGGATAGAACAACCATAACTCAAGCCGTTCCTATCACGTCTATCCCTGGTGAAGATGTTTCGGCATCTGATCCTTCAACTGATGAAACCATCCAGGTAACTGGAACTGGTCATCAGGAGCCTGAACAGGTTGTTCAGCCGTCCCTATCATTTATGGATCTAGGCATAAATGAGGATGAGTTTCATCTTGAATCTTCGGATTCAGAAGAAACACAAGCTGATCAAGAAATGGTTGATGCATCTGTACATGCTCAACTCCCTTCTTTCTTTGATCAACCCCTAGAACACCAAGTTTCAGTTTCCCACCAAGATACTCCTACAAATATTTCCCCACAAAGAACTCAATCACCACCACCGTCGCCGTTGGTCATACCTGAGCATTCTCAGCCTGACCAACACATTGTTTCTCCTCAGCCTTCTTTTTCACCCCCTATATTTCCTTCTTCTGCCACTGGAACAACTGGAGAGGCTCCCTTTGTTTTGCCTCCTTCAGTTGAACTGGTGCAGCCTGCTACTGGTCCAGTGACAACTGCTCCTTTGTCACTGGAAGCTCAATTTGTCTCTTTCTCAACCGATATCCAAAACCTGATCAAACGGGTGGAGGGTGTTCATAAGACAATAGAGCAAAATGCCAAGTCCATTTCCAGATTCAACAAGGAAACAATTACAAATTCAAAGGTTGTTGATCTGGGAATCAATAAGTTCGCTGCAAATGAAGACTTGGTATTTAGAAAGTTGAATGAGTTGGTCTCAAGCTGCAACAATTTGTCCACATCCTTAAAAGAAGCTTTTGACTTAACCCATTCAAATGTCAATACATCTATCTCCAACCTCTTAAGCAACACTGTTCGATCATCAGAGGTGGATCTTAAGGAGATAGAAAGGCAGGTCAAGGAGTTGCTTGAAAGACCTGGCCTTAATGTAAGTGATATTGGTCAGCAGGTGGCCACTTCTGTTGGCCAGATGATTGATGAAAAACTGGCCAGTCGAGAAGATGAATTGGTCAAGAAGGTTATGGCTGAATTTGCCAAGCTCCCACCTCCTAAGATTAATCTGGAGCCTCTGGCACTTGAAGTTAGCCAGTTAAGGGGTGCAGTTAATGCAGTGAACACTCAGTTGGCCTCCCACACTGCTTCTATCAATAAATTGGCAACTGAAGTGGAGAACTTGAAGAAGGAAGATGATGCAGTAAAGGAACAAGTGGTTAAGGGCTTAAATGAAGACTCACAATTGTTGAAAGACTTGAAGACTGGACAGGACCAAACTGCAGCAAATGTATTGGTCCAGTCTCAAGAAGTTAACCACTTGTGGAGATCCTTTAGGATGATATGCACTGTGTTCAGAGAGTGCAAGGATATGCAATCGTGGCAGCCTCTAGCCCGTTTGCCCTCTAGCAATGAAGACTGGGCAGCTATTCGTGCAGGTCTCGATGCTGCCAAGGGGGAAAGGGATAGAAGGAATATCCTTGCACCTGGACCAAGACTGCCAGGTCCAGTTAGTGCAAGGCAACTGGTGGAAAGGACTGTTGTTGGATCTGATGAAGGTGATGAGCAGGTGATTGAACAGTTTGAAGACGTGGTTGATAGGGGGAATAAAGGTAAGGGAAAGGAAGTTGGGCCGGCCACTGGTGAGCAAGATAAAACAACTGGTACTGAAGCCAGTGTGTTAGAAACTGGCAACATTGATCAGCTCCCTCCAGTTTCAGAAGATGTTAGTAGGCAGCTGGCAAGGCTTGGAGATGCCATCAAGGAGAGAAAGAAACAAATGAGGGTGAATCAAGCAAAAGATAGAAATACCTTAGCCCCAACTCTTCGTGATATAAGTGATGGTCGTCTTCTGGGCATGACACTTGCAGAGTATGCCAAGGTCAAGGCTGATCCCAGAATTATAAATGCATTGAAAGAACAACTGGAGATTGAGCTTGACAAACATTATAGGGAGGATGAGGCTGAGTATGATGCCAGGTGTTTGAATATCACAGTGGAGAAGGCCAAAGAAGTTAGAACTGAAGGAATTCTCAAGAGAGCTGAACATGTCAAGAAGGTAGTCAAACAGGTGATGAATCCACCTAAGTCCAAAGGTAAACCTAAGATGTTGCCAAGAGATGCTGACCTTAGGACCTGGGTGGATACAACTGAACCCTCAAGTGAAGATATCAAAGCTGCAGTGCATAGTATGAGCACTGGCCAGATCAAACTGGCCAATGAATCTGAAGCTAGAGAGTATTTATCTGAAGTGCAGCAGCGGAGATATCACCCTGGTAAGATTATTGATATGAAAGTGTTTATCAAACCAGGTACCAAACATTTCACAGTTGGGGTTCAACATCTGGATGGACCCTTAAGGCAAACTGAGAATCCTGATGTACTTTCTTATGGTTACACTGAACTGGTGGAAATGGCAAAGCTGTTAGAGGCCAAGCAACAAAGGAATAAGGTGGAAAGAGGATGGATGTTTGTGCTTCAAAGTCTGCTCAAGTTTAAAGAAAATATTGAAGAGAGACTGAATGTTGATCCTGAAGACAAACAGCCCATCTCTACAGTTGCCAAAAGAAGAAGAACTGGCGAAGGGCCATCAGTTTAAGTTCTTTCTTCATTTTTATCTTCTTGTAATTTGTTGTACATTCTGCTGTAACTTGTGTAAATTTCACTCCTTGTATAAAAGAAGTTACCAGTTTGTAACCACAAGGTAGATAAAAGATTAAAATCTAACAAACACAAAAGAAAAACCTAAGGCATTTATTGATCTATAAAAATGCCCTAGATATCTTAGATAGATTTAAATCAAACAAGTCTCTATAGTTCACACTTGTATAGATACAAAACTAGAAAAGACTTAGACTATATTTCTAGACAAATAGGGGGAATTTGTTAGGTCCAGTTCACCTGGAACTGGCCAGTCACCAGTTTTACTGACCAGTTCACCAGTTGCATCTGGTGACCAGTAACTGGTGACCAAGAAGATTTGTCGAGAAATATATTGAAGTCCAGTTGCACCGTACAGTTAACGCAACTGAAGACTTCCTCCAGTTGAGAACTGACCAAGTTGAAGAAACATTCCAGTTGAAGTCGAAGACAACAAATGGAAGAAAGAGAATGACAATGGCAGCGAAGCCCAGTTGACATTCTAGTCAGTTACAAACTGGAGACCTTCAGTGGAAAGCCCTTACAAAGCTTTACACTGATTACGAGGAATTGACTTGTATACTTTATGTACCTTTACCCGGATAATAAGCCTTATCTTATTATTTAAGTATTAAAAGGTACATAAAGGTGGTTGTGTAAAGTCACTGTAACATGCGACTTTACAACACTTTTTAAGGAATTAAATGCTATTCCTTAAATGCTTCCAACCACTTTTATACGGCTAAAGTTAACATCCATATGTTAACTTTGCCTATAAATACAAGTCATTGCACAACCAAGAAACACAAGTTATTCAACAAGTATTCGTTCTCTCAAGTTATTTCACACACAAACGAATAACTTCATACTTTGCAAACCTGCAATATTCTTGGTGAACTTGTGCAATATTCTCTCAATCGCTAAAAGGAACATTTCACTACTTTAAGTGTTTCGATTGTAGAAGAGAAATTCCGAGTATAGATCAATTGTATTTCATAGGTTGTTAGGATATTTACATTCGTGTATTATCTTGGTTCCGCATCAACCTTGTAATTTGTTTAATATCAATAAATAAATTACACCTTGAAAATTACATATTGTCTCATCAAGATTGTTTACAAGTTATTGTATTATTGCATTGTTCTTTACTTATTGTCTTTTATATAAGTAATCTATCTAGAACTTGGTATATACTTATCTAACTGGTCGTCTCCAGTTTAGTAAGTATATTGCAAAGTAACTCCACCATCGACATAGAGGTGTCTTCAGTAGTACCATCTAACAAGTTGGGACTTACAAATCCTTCCTTTGGATCGACTTCTCTGCAAATACACTGAAAAATAATCATTTCGAGACAACTAATATAATTGCCATACCCGAAACTTTGATCCTCTGAAACTTCAGATTTAAGAAACAAACTTCAAACTCTCTGTATCGTCATAAAAATCAACTAATGCACCATAGCTTGTTGTAGTTCTCCCCCTCAACGATAAATCTCTCCGAATTAAGCATATCTCGAGTCCCTGCTCGCCTTGCCTAACCGGCATGTGATAGAGAGGTAAAATTTCCAACAATCAATCCTGAACTAGTTGACTCCCATGAAAACCAGAAACTTTGAAACTTGAATCACAAACTTCAGGAACATGGAACCTATTTCAAAAGCAATTCTTTGTCTCCATAAAAGATGTTTCTTCTGATTATGATCAACATCTTCAGATAAAACATATAAAATACAGCGCATGTCATGTATTCCCTGCACAATAAGCTGTTTAACAGAACACATAAACGAGATAAAAATGATAATGTTATTCTTCATTATTTCATCACTATAATATACGATAGTAACGACTTAATCTAGAACTACATTTCAAGAACTTGAACATCTTATTGTTCAAAAATCTAAACCGTAAGATCTCTGTCTTATTATTCTACGGATACTTATCACAAATTTAGAATCTTAAGATCTCTGTCTTATTATTCTACGGATACTTATCACAAATTTAGAATCTTAAGATCTCTGTCTTATTATTCTACGGATACTTATCACAAATTTAGAATCTTAAGATCTCTGTCTTATTATTCTACGGATACTTATCACAAATTTAGAATCTTAAGATCTCTGTCTTATTATTCTACGGATACTTATCACAAATTTAGAATCTTAAGATCTCTGTCTTATTGTTCAAAAATCCAAACCGTAAGATCTCTGTCTTATTGTTCAAAATCATTGACCTATAAACTCCTTGTTTATCGTCAACTTATCAGAAAAATTCTAGAATCTTAAGATCTCTGTCTTATTATTCTACGGATACTTATCACAAATTTTAGAATCTTAAGATCTCTGTCTTATTATTCTACGGATACTTATCACAAATTTAGAATCTTAAGATCTCTGTCTTATTATTCTACGGATACTTATCACAAATTTAGAATCTTAAGATCTCTGTCTTATTATTCTACGGATACTTATCATTTAGAATCTTAAGAACCCTGTCTTATTATTCTATGGATAACCTAATCTAAGGTCTTCCAACAAAATATCCTTTATTATGCAAATTTATATAGATTCTGTTTCCAAAGTCACTTGTCTTTAACTCAGCAAAGACATCTAACTGAGACCTAATCATCTATACTTTTGCATATTAGAAACATAGGGTAAGTTCCCGAAAAATTACAAACCATACGTAATACTCTTATGATTGCCTCATCATACTAGTATACATCATGGTTAAACAATTATAAATACTCCTATGATAATCACATCAAACTAGTATTTATCTTTGTTCAGTATGGATTTGCATGATCCATATCTTGCTTCCATGGTGAGATTTTGCTCGACAACCTACAAAAACGAATATTTGTCCGCTGTCCTGCACATCTCAACACAAAGCATCAAATCTTCTCAAAGTAATAACATACAATCTGAAGAATTGAATAACATTTACAAGATAAAATGAATATACTTAGCAATCTATTATTAGTGTGATTTAGGCTAATAATTCACTACAAGCACTTTCAAATTATGCACATAATACATCAAAATTATTTAGAATCTCTGTTCCAAATCTTTTTGATTCAAAAATCTTTCAAAGATTAAATTCAAAACTATGAACATCTCTGTGTTCATTCTTAAGAAAATCTTCTTTCTAAGATATAAAATGATTCTTTTAAAGATAAAATTCAAAACTATGAACATCTCTGTGTTCATTCTTAAGAAAATCTTCTTTCTAAGATATAAAATGATTCTTTTAAAGATAAAATTCAAAACTATGAACATCTCTGTGTTCATTCTTAAGAAAATCTTCTTTCTAAGAATCAATGCAAAGGCATTAACTCAATATCTGTTTATTGAAAATAACAACTCTGTGTTCTTTTCCTTAAACTTATATTCTGTTAATGTGACATACTTTCTTTTAGCTTTTGATCACAACACTATCGCTTAACTACCCTACTCGTTTATTCACTGTTCCATAAGAACGTAGTTGAGTCCTCTTGGAAACTAGATTCTATTCTGACTCTGTCTCTCGTGCAATAGGAACTTTTATTTTACAACAACAACACAAACAAAAGTTGAACATTTCACGAAAAACATAATACACACACACACATACACTAAACATAAACGAATAACATAGTTACAAGAGCTAAAGTTACTGCTGATTAGATTAGATTAGCATGTTACATAAGCCTACTAGCGAGAAATAATTCTCTTATTATTAGTTATGAACAGTAATCCAAAAACGATTACCAATATGTTTGTCCTCTTAAACACTCGGTACTTCCAGTCTCCTTTTTAGTTTGTGACACTTTCGACATACCCTGGCCAAGGACAGTCACCATGTAACCCGAGTAGCCTAATATGTCACTTAATCATATTTGCGAACTTATGTGCCCCATATTCAGATACACTCTCACAATCGACACAAGCACTAAAATTAAGACATTTTGTGAGTAAAGTGAGAAAGTCTTTAAGAATCAAGTCAGCGGTGACAGGTCGGTGATTCCTCACGTGCAAAGTGACTTAACTTGACTCACGTACGGAAATATACTCAACATTGCATAATGCTAAGTACTTGCATATTTGTGACATTATTTTAAGCACTTATGAAAACCCGTGACTTTCGAAGAGACCCGTGTAGCGAACTTTCTGACAACCTATCCCAAGTTGGAAGCTTTAGGTAGGCTAGGTATACAAAGACACCCCAAGGACTTACTTGTTCGAATCTCAAAGGCCACATTAGCTTCATATTTTCAACAAATTTATTTGATATTTGCATATCTAGTCACAAATATACATCCGAAAAAGCAATACATACACATATATGTACCCGAGACCTTCTTTATAAAGACCAAATATACCTAATTATAATGCAAGATCTTTCATAAGATTTAAAGGACTTGTCTATTTTAAGAACAAGCATTCTCAGCCATATATCTGAATACGTTTCCTATAAGAACATTGTATACATTTAAGTTCAGATTATAAGGAAACTTTGGTACTTTGTGCCTATCGATACATCATATAATGGTATCACTGAACTGAGCATTTTAAAGTACAATTAAGTAGGCTTAAAAGCTAAAGTATCGTCACGTCTAATCGTCTTGATGCAGTGACCTTACTCTTTTTATTATATTTTCTTTTTCTTTTCTGATTTTTCTATTTTTATTTTGTTTTTCTCATTTTTATTTTGTTTTTCTGACACTATATGACACACATACATTACGACACAAACACTAACTCATTTTACATAGTTCCTTTTTGAGAGACACTGTCACTATAGATTTCTCATTCCAATCAATTGGACTAACAACTCGAAACGAGTTCGGTCGAAAGCCTTAGTGAACAGATCAGCTAAATTAAAGTCACTCGGCACTTTTTCTAGGACTATTAGTTTCTTTTCAGCACAATCACGAATAAAATGAAACCTTATGTCTATGTGCTTAGTCCTACTGTGCTTAACAGAATTATTGATTATGAATAAGGTGGATATACAATCTGTCTTTATGAGAGTACAAAGGAAAACCTAACCGTGATAGCCCGAGCCGGTGAATGAGTATTCACTTGCTGTTATGTAATCCGATCTCTCCCCTAAGACAAACATCCACTGATGTCTACTTCCTCAAGAACACCAATTTCTTCATCCCTGTAATTAAACTAGTGCACTTCTGGAACTGACATATAAATCATAACCAACAACAAAAATAAAGCATAAAGTATGAGAATCTGTACTATAGATCATCATCTAAACATGATCTTCTATAGTACTTTGTTTATCGTCCGAACAACAATAAACATAAACTAATTAGAAGAATTCTTCTTGGAACATTGATCATGTGTTTCATGGATCTTTTTCTTCTGTTCATCTAACACATCTTCAAAGTCTTTGACAGCTTGTTCATGAGACCTACAAATCTCTTCTTGTTCAGGAGTTAACACAAGGGTAACAACTTTCGGACGATCATAGCTGCGATCCTTCATGTTAACTTCTACACTCCATACCTTGTCTATCAAAACCTGAGGAAAGCAAAATCTTGAAAATTCCATCTCGGTAAAAACTCGATCACTGCCCTTTAAAATATAATGAGTAAGATAGACTTTTTCCTTTTCTAAGTCCTTCTTAGACATTGATACGCCTGGCAAAAGGTCCTGATCCTGTTTTTCAACAAAATTAACATAATCAATTAAACCGCTTCCTTTTACAACTCTTCCAACCCCGGAAATTTTTCCGCCTTTGGAATCAGCAAAACTCACATAAGACCCTTTAACAGGTGTAAACTCTTTTAACAGTCTCTTGTCACCAGTCATATGTCTTGAACATCCACTATCGACAAACCATAATCCTTTAGTTCTCCTTAGTGGCTCCTTATGTTCAACACCTTCAAGATGTGCCATCAAGCTCGTCTCAGCTTCGACGACATCTTTGCTCTCAGCTCTTACTGGTTCTGATGATTCAGGTTCCTCTTCTACCCTCTGATGAACACTACCATGATCATTGGCACATACCATAGGATCTAATGAATTATCTGCAAGATCATTCATTTCTTCATCAAGGTCTTGAATTATTGCCATGAATGCATGATTCTGATCATCGGTACTAGTTGAACCCCAATTATATGTACCATCAGATTGAACAACTAAGGCTCTTGAGTTGTCCGCTTCTCCTGAGCTTCGGTTCCCAGTATTAGCATATTGATGTCCGGAATTCTGACTCACTATAGAACCACTTTGATTGAAGTTCTGACGGCCGATAGCTGAATTGTTATCCCGTCTTGGCCTCTGACATTCTCTAGCAAAATGTCCAAAACCATCACAGTTATAACACTTCACCTTGGTCTTGTCGAACCCTACTTTGCCATTCACAACCTTCCTTCCGGTTCTATCTGTGAAACGCTGAACTCTCAATGTTAACATAGCTAATTGCCAGTTTAGATCCATTTCTTCCAAGTCATCTGGATCAACTTGCTTTTAATCCTCCCTAACCAAATCAGGATCAGTTAGTTTTCCTCCAATTAACTTTTCATGAGCAGACACAAATAAAGCGAGCATGCCCAATTGTCCCTCAGCGGATCTTATGCTCATCAGCATCCCTGTGTAACTCGAGTTTGGAGAACTACCATTCTGACTCCCATTATGCACTATCATGGCCGATTCTGGAGAAGTTACATACATCAAGTTGCTATCAGAATCCGTTGACATCTTCTTATCATCATCTCCACTATAGAAGGCAGTAATCCCTCCACTTGAAGATTTTGCAGAAGGAACGCTTGATTTGCTATGATAAAGTTCAGGACGCTGAACAAAATCACTGCTACCTACTTCCTTCGACTTTCGTTTCATGTCTTGACCTCTCAGCTTTCGAATGATCTGATCCAAAGTCCATGTGCTAAATTCGGGATTTTGTTGGATTGAAGTAACAAACCCTTCCCACTTAACTGGAAGTGCTTCCAACAACTTCTCGATGACATCTTCTGGATCAGGTTTGTACCCAAAATATGCAAGCTCAACCAGCAGATGACTGTAACTAATCAAAATCTCATCAAGGGGTTCATCTTTGAAGCTAGTAAAAACATAATACTGCTTCAGCAAATCCTTTCTTCTCTTCTTGAGATCATCATCACCTTCACAATGCTCTTTGAGTGCATCCCATAAGCCTTTTTCACTATCATACATTTCAAACAAGTGCAAGAATTACCCTTGGAGAGCCATTCGGAGTGATCCTAAAGCTTTACTTTCTGCTTCGTAATCTTTCGTTTGATCAACAGTCATTTGCTCATACGAAGCTGCTTTTCCACCACTCGAACCAGTAGGTTCTTTGTCATTTTGCACAATGGGATGAACATAACCATTAACAATACATATCCACATCCTCACATCCATTAACCTGCAATATGACTCGAATCTACCCTTCCAACTGAAATATCTATCAAGGCTTATCAACTTGGGCGGTGAGTTGGCCTTTCCGGTTTCGTGATCCATCAAAATTAGTTGATTCAGCAAAGCTTGATAGTTTGCGGGTAACTGAGACGTCATTTTATTCGAGCTAGTAAAGTTCACGAACTGTTCAAAAATAAACGAGGTCGTAAAAGTTTACGAGGTCGCAATTAATTACTCGGGGTCGTAATTGAACTGGTGAGGTCTTAAAGAGCTCACGAGGTCGCAAAACGGAATACGAGGTCGCCATTGAACTGGCGAGGTCGTAATTAGCTACCCAGGTCGTAAATAGAGCTGGATGAGGTAATACGAGCCCGCGGGGTCGCAAACGATGCTGAAACCTTTAATACTCTTGAATTTGAAACCCTAATACCCAAAACACCTTCTTATGCCAAGATAGGGTATAGAAGGTACTCCTGATTTCCCTCCAAATTTTTGCCGCCAAAATATGTTCTCATGAAACTTTGAATTCCATGTAAACTTTGGATAACATGATCATAAGAAAATTTTGATGATTCCTAAAATTTTCGCCAAATCCGCGTCGACAACGGATGAAAATTGACCTAAAATTTTTCGAACGCTACCAAACTTCAAATCTTCATGTTTCATCCCATTCTAAGACCCTGGGCAAAAATTATTTTTCCCGCCAAAAGACTTTTTTTTTTTTTTTTACAACAACAACAATAAGAGTCTTTAACAACAACAACATAAGAGTCTTCTCTCGGGAACTTACCCTATGTTTCTTCAGATAACCTTTTTCAACTCTGTGATTAAAGTCTTCTGATTAAACAACTTGAAACGCATAAGAACTCCTCTTTAATGAGTGGACTAGAACTACTGCTGCTTGTATATGCGAGGTCGCAATTTCTGAGCAATTACGAAGTCGCAACTTACTTGTTCTTTACGAGGTCGTAAACTAGATGACTAATTACGAGGTCGCAATTCAGAAGACCAATTGCGAGGTCGTAATTCTACCAGGTAGCAAAACTTCCTGATCAGCATCTTATTCGAACGACAGCAGCTCTTCTTTTCCAGAAACCCTAATTCGTCCCCAACCTGAAAAGCCACGAATCTGGGTCTCCCTCAACATGCAAAACTAATCAGATCTTGTTTTCATCATTACAAGGCTTTAACACTATAAAGCGTGTAAGGAGGAAAACACAATCTGATATAGTTTCACACGATCAGATCTCAAAAATAAAGATTTCGGTCGTAAACTCCATGAAAAAAATCACGGCTAGACGACCAGATCTCAATACTAATGTTTTCGGTCGAGAACTCCGTGAAAGAATCACGGCTAGACGACCCTAAACGATATTGTCTATCACCAACAAGCTATAACCTTCCGGTATTTAAACCAAGAGGTTCTGATACCAATTGTAAGTCCCCTGGTACGGATCGTCAATAGCTTGATCCAGTTATCTTGAGGTGCGGAATCCCTCACAATAACTTGGTGATCAACAAAAAGCCCCTAGATCATCTGCGGCCTCGCAGATCTTCTTCGGGATAGCGGAACAACCTTTGACGACTATAACCTGCAATACCTGCTTGATATTTTGACAAATGTTCAACCCTAAACTTTGTTAGGGTTCGGTTTATATAGGTAACACCCGACATGGGCTTCAGCACACTGGCCTCGTAAACCCAGCCCGGCCCGTCCCGTCACTAATGCGAGGTCACATTCTGTGATTGGCCTCGTATTTGTCCCTGCAAATACGGGGTCGTATTACCTATATGACTAACCTCGTATTTAACCCTGTAAATACGGGGTCGCATATCCTTTTGTATGAATTGCGAGCTCGCAATTCATACTTAGCAGATTTACTATACATTCAATACTTAAACTTAATCTAGTATTCTATGCATAATACTAACTTCATTAACGACAATCACATTACAAAGACATATAACAATATAAGCCCAAACAATCTAGACTGCTATTGACATAGACGTGCACTTACAGTTACTATTTCTACTTTCCTACCGAAAACACTGTTAAAGTTGCTAGATATGCTGAGTTCTTTGAAAAGAATCTCATCACTCAAGAAAACAGTGGGAGGATTGTCGAACTTGATGAGACTCAAGAGGAAGATGTGTCACCTTCTGAAAATACTAGCGATCATCAACTTGGGGGGGGGAATGTTCAAAGTGATGAACCTCAAGTTGAAGATGATGTGATTCCAATTCGTAGGTCCTCAAGGACAATACGTGCTCGTGAAAGATTGAATCTTAATATTGAATCTGAAGAACACGTATTAGGAGACTTAAATGAACCTCCTAATTTCAAAGCTGCATTATCAGATCCAGAATCTGACAAATGGCTTGAAGCTGCGAATGTGGAAATAAAATCCATGAAAGACAATCAAGTCTAGAGCTTGGTTGATCTTCCACCTAATAGGAGAACCGTTGGGTGTAAATGGATCTTCAAGAAGAAGACCGACATGGATGGAAATGTACATACCTATAAAGCTCGTCTCGTAGTGAAAGGCTATACTCAGCTCTATAGAGTTGACTATGAGGAAACCTTCTCTCCCGTAGCGGACATTAGAGCTATTAGGATTATCTTAGCCATAGCAGCGTACTATGACTATGAGATATGGCAAATGGATGTCAAAACCGCTTTCTTGAATGGTTATCTAGACGAGAAAGTTTATATGGTACAACCAGAAGGTTTTGTAGATCCAAAATATCCCAACAAAGTGTGCAAGCTTCAAAGGTCCATTTATGGACTAAAGCAAGCATCAAGAAGTTAGAATAAAAGGTTTGATGAGGAAATCAAAAAGTTTGGTTTTGCTCAAAATCCTGATGAGCCATGTGTATATCGCAAAGCTAGTGGGAGTAATGTTACTTTCCTTGTCTTATATGTAGATGACATATTGATAATAGGAAATCACATTCCAATGTTGCAAGATGTAAAATCCCATCTTGGAAAGTGTTTTGCTATGAAAGACTTGGGTGAAGCAGCATTTATTCTTGGAATCAAGATCTATAGAAATATAAGTAAACGGTTGATTGGACTAAGTCAAAGTGCTTATATTAATAAGATCTTGAAGCGATTCAAGATGGAGAATTCCAAGCGTGGTTTTGTACCCATGCAAGAAGGACTTAACTTATCTAGCAAACATGGTGCCTCTACACCTGAGGAGGTGGAGCGTATGCAGAGGGTTCCTTATGCTTCGGCTGTGGGATCTATTATGTATGCAGTAACATGCACTAGACCTGACATAGCGTTCTCGCAAAATATCGTTAGCCGATATCAACAGAATCCAGGTGAAGATCACTAGACTGCTGTGAAGAACATTCTTAAGTACATGCGGGCTACTAAAGATTTATTTCTGGTGTATGGAGGAAATCCCGATACAGAGCTCAAAGTGACTGGATACTGTGATGCTGGATTTCATACTGATAAAGATGATACAAAATCTCAGTCGGGATACGTCTTCGTTTTAAATGGAGGCGCGGTGGATTGGAAGAGCAAGAAGCAAACCACAGTTGTTATGTCTGTGACAGAGTCTGAGTATATTGCCGCCTCAGATGCCGCCATGGAAGCAGTCTGGATTAGAAAGTTTATTTCTGGGCTTAACGTGATGCCCTCAAATAACACACCTTTAGATATGTATTGTGACAATACTGGTGCAATCATCATTGCCAACGAACCCAGAGTTCAGAAAGGTGCCAGACATTATCAAAGAAGATATCATTATGTTTGTGAGCAAATCAAACTAAGTGAAATCAATTTACTCAAAGTTCACACTCATTATAACTTAGCTGATCCTTTTACAAAGGCATTGTCAAAAGTAAAGCTCAATAAGCATGTCGAGGGCATAGGACTTAAATTAGCTAGTTATATCATGTAAATCTGTGTTTGGTATTTGGATAAGGGATGTTGAACAATTATTATTTTAATAAATGGATTAAAGTACTTGGTATGTTTGTTTTCATTTCAATATATAATTGTATCCTATATTTGCATGTTTAAATCCATGAATATTTAATATTCTAAATGTCCATTGTCGATTAACTATATGGGAATATAGTTAAACTAAGACAAATCTGAGTGATTGGTAATATTCATAAGAATATTTGAAGATGGTCCTACCAAACTCACATGATATTCATAAGATGCATATTGGACTACCCCACTTAACGAATCATCACTTTATGGATCGGCGTCATTAAGTGAAATTCGTGAAATGGTTGCTTTATTTATCCTTAGACTTGAGATACAAGCAGGTTATGCATGTATGGATTGCATTTTCTTGATATAGTTCTAACTATCCTGAATAAGGTAGTAACAAAGGGCTATTTTCAGAAATGTAGTGAAATGACATGACTAACACGTGTAGTCAAAATAGGATTTGTTCCTTCAACTTGCAATTGAAGAATGATACCATTTGACGCCCTCATTAATTAATTAAGATGTTTGTATGGTCATACCCAAATGAACTCCAGATGTTGTCTCGATTAATTTGGTAATCTTAATTAGTTGTAGAAATGAGAAATAGAATCGTTAAATTATGAAATGACATTGATCCATATTCATAATTAACAAAGGTATCTAAAACAAATGGATAGTAAACACTGAAACCGTTGCAAAATACTTTAAGAAACTATACTTAAATATTTCCGGGAGCATTGGCGTGTTGCTAGACGCTAACCAATTTTATTGCCTTTATATAACATGCTCAAGTGGGAGCTGTTGGAATGTGATCACGTTACATAAACGCATGTCCGGAAAATATTTAAGCCTACGGGGTCACACGAAATGACACATATACTCTATGTAATTAATTAATATGTTAATGTAATATATTAATTAATATGTTCACGAAATGATTAATAAACGATCGTTAAAAGTTAAATATACGTTTATTAATTAAATATATTGAAAAGAGATGACTTAAGTGAAAATTAGGAATTAAGGAAACTTCCTAATTTCACTAATGGGGGGCGGTTTTGAGAGGCTTTGGAAAGCCTTGACTAAACTTGTTCGCCAAGTTTAAAACCCTAACTAATTAACCCTATATATAGGGGTTAAAGCTTAAGGGTTTAACATTCATTCAAGACAATTAGTTGTGAAAACACCATAACTATTTCTCCTCTCTCTCTTCTCTTTGCTTCGGCTGAAACCCAAACCCAAAGGGTTTTTTGGTTCTTGGTTTTCGACTTCAAAGGGCTAAACACAATCGGGTTGTAAGTTTGTGATCGGGTACTAGCATACATACGTAGGGGTGTCAAGTGTGCGATCGTAGAGGGGTTTTACTTTAAACCCTAAATAATAATAATCTTCATTATTAATTATATTGGAAGCTAAGCTAAAAGGTACACATTCACGTTTATACTTTGTTAATTATTATATTGCATATATGATTCTTTCTGTTGCGTACTCGTGAATATGTTTATGATAATAGTTATGAATCCTAACAGTGGTATCACGAGCCTAATATGTGATATATTAGTTACAAAGTTCAAAACTTGAAGGGGGTTTAGGGTTGGTTCGATTTAATTAATTAAATAATTAAATATTAAAATTGTTTTGTTTATTTATTTTAATTAAAATCATTTTTTAATAAAAATAAAATTAGGGTTTTGTTTTATTATTAATTCAACCTATTCAATGTTAATGATCCATTTGATTATAGAGCTAGTAGGTGGGTAAATTCCTACTAGCCAAATTGTGATTTAGGGTTAGTAGGTGGGTAAATTCCTACTAATCCATTTGTGATTATAGCTAGTAGGTGGGTAAATTCCTACTAGCATATTTGTTATTAGGGTTAGTAGGTGGGTAAATTCCTACTAACCCATTTGTGATTATAGCTAGTAGGTGGGTAAATTCCTACTAGCATATTTGTTATTAGGGTTAGTAGGTGGGTAAATTCCTACTAACCCATTTGTGATTAAAAGCTAGTAGGTGGGTAAATTCCTACTAGCAAGTTTCCATGGCCATGTGAAAGTGAAATTATGTCATGATTGACTTTGCTATCGTTGGATAGGCTATATGTGGTGCTTGAGACACATTGCTTGGTAACTTGATTATGATTATATGTATATGCATTCACTAAGCGTTGCTTATGTTTTAGTTGTTTAAATCTTTTATAGGAGTTGGTAGTAGCAAAGGTAAAGAAGTGAGCAAGTGAAGTGATTTGGAAGCTTTGAGCCAATTTGAAGGTTGGCACTTTGGGTAATTTGGATAGATAATCCCCTTTGACTACTATGGCTCTTGGTACATGTTGGTGTTGTTTGAACAAGTTCATTTGGTTGTATAATCTGTAGAAATGTAAAGTTTTTGGGTCACTTGGTTGTTTTTGGTCATAACTTGGTAACTAGGTCGTTTTTAGGTCAAACGACCCGTTTGATGACACTTATCGCTTTTGGTTCAAAACTATGGTTGTAAGTATTACATTTTGTGTCCATTACTGTTTTGAAGCTTCAAATGTTCTGATTTGGAGTTTGGTTAAAGTTGGTTTGAGTTGTAAGAAGTTAAATGGGTTAAAAATGCTTAATGTTGCACTGCACAGAGTACGGACGCTCCCACGGATCGTCCGTCGTTGGTTCTGTTCATATACTTTTCTTTTTGGAATCGCCAGCTCACGGACGCTCCCACGGATCGTCCGTCGTTGGTTCTGTTCAGATACTTTTCTTTTTGGAATCGCCAGCTCACGGACGCTCCCACGGATCGTCCGTCGTTGGTTCTGTTCAGATACTTTTCTTTTTGGAATCGCCAGCTCACGGACGCTCCCACGGATCGTCCGTCGTTGGTTCTGTTCATATACTTTTCTTTTTGGAATCGCCAGCTCACGGACGCTCCCACGGATCGTCCGTCGTTGGTTCTGTTCATATACTTTTCTTTTTGGAATCGCCAGCTCACGGACGCTCCCACGGATCGTCCGTGCTGCGTCCGTGAACCTTCTGTTCAGATTTTACACTTTGTTTACAAGTCAAGTTCCAATGGTCCAAATGGTCTGATTTTGATAAGATATGACTTATACTTCATCTTAAGCTTAACCATTTCATCAAAGTTCGCAATCGAAGATTTTGTTTTCACGGACGCTCTCACGGACTCTCGAGCGTCCGTCCGTCAAAAAAAAAAAATTATAACTTTTGAATCATTTTACCTTATGAGTTTTGGTCGTTACATTTTTGGTATCAGAGCCATGGTTCAAGGGATTTAGGTATTCGATCTTTGCGAATAGGATGCCTAGACTTGAACCATAGGAGTGACTTTGACCTTAGGAATTTGGGTGTTCACGTTTGAAAGTGGAAGTGGTTAGTAAGATTGATTTAAAATGAAATAGTTTATGAGCATAATAGAGCCGGCCTATTACTGGTCATAAGCTATTACGTTCTAAATCAAACTTACTAAATATGGAAACGATCGAATGTGGGCGTTTGGGGTATTAGAGACAAATTAGCAAATTGAGTGTTTATTTATAAGTTGTTAAATTTGTAGTATGGAATCATTCCAAGACGAAGACGGATCAAATCAGAATAGGGATAAAAATATAGAGAATGTAGAATCGTCGGAACGAGAAGACCTTTCCGGTGATTTTATAAGTGAACAAATAGGCAAGGCATTAGAGAATTTCTCTCCGTTTATCGTCAAGAAGTTGAATGAGACTCTGGAAGGAGCAATGAGTGAAGCCATTGCTAACAAGATTAGGGAGGAAGTAGCTTTGTCGGTGCAAGAAGAGTTCGATAAACGTTTTCCTAAAGACAAAGCACCGGAAACACAAACAAATGAGAATCCTCCAAAGAACACCAATGAAAAACCTTATGATCTCAAAAACTTCACCATTGCAAATCCTCCTACATACAATGGAGACCCCGATCCCATTGTAAGCACCAAGTGGGTGTATGAGATTGAAGGAGCTTTCCGCATTACCAAGACTCCAATTGAAGACAAAACGTTGTATGGGTCAAGCATGTTGAGAGACCGGGCTAAGTTATGGTGGGATAGCTTAATTGTGACAAAGGGTGAAGGAGTGACGAGTATGGAGTGGGCAGATTTTAAAGCGGCTTTCTTCAAGGAATTTCGATCTGAGTCCGATGTGACTAAACTTAGGAGTGATTTCATGAATGAATCTCAAGGTTCGTTGAATGTAAATGAATTTCGTGTGCGGTTTCTTGACAAAGCACAGTTTTGTCCCGAGTATTTGAAAGATGATAAGTTGATGAAGGAACACTTCTATCGGAAACTCCGCAAGAATATTCGAGAGAAGATCACTCTTCTCCAAGTTGAATCTTTCAATCAATTGATTGATGTGGCAAGATGGCATGAGGTGGAACAAGGCATGCTGGATGAAGACTCCTCCAAAAGGAAAGCGGAGCAAATTGAGTCACCAAACAAGAAGTTTCGGCCAAGTGGAAGCTCGGGAAATAATGCATCTAGGAGAAACGCCCCCACTTGTAACAAATGTGGGAAACATCATTTCGGGGTTTGTCCTTCATCTCCCAAGAAAGGGTGCTTCAATTGTGGCCAACCGGGTCACATTAGTCGTGATTGCAACTTCTCTCCAAACAAGCCTACTGTGTGCTTTAAATGCTTTAAGGAGGGACATATGAGAAGTGATTGCCCATTGTTGACGAATGAAGAAAGGCAAGCGGAAGCAAGAAAAATGAATGAGAGGAAGATAGTGAAACATGTAGGAACTCCTAAAGGGAGATCTTTCCAACTCTCGGTGGTGGAAGCTAAGGAATCAACCGATGTTGTGTCAGGTACTTTTCTAGTCCATGACACTCCCGCTAAAGTTCTATTTGATTCCGGGGTAAACCGTTCCTTTGTAGCTACCCGATTCACTAAATGTATTCCCCTACAACTATCTTTGCTTAAACCTCCGTTATTAGTGGAAGTAGCGGGTGATTAAAAATGTGTATTTAGACTGTAGCTTGACCAAAAATTTTGAAAATTTTAAAGCCAATCTTATACCCATGGGTTTGGGTGAATTTGATGTGATTTTGGGCATGGATTGGCTCGGTAGACATAGGGCGAGTATTTGTTGTGGTGATAAAAGTGTCCGACTCAAAACTCCTAGTGGCAAGGATATGGTGGTTTATGGAGAAAGAAATCAAGACTTGTTACCGTTGTGTACTTATGCTCGAGCTCGTCGACTTATCTCCCGTGGATGCAAAGCTTTTCTTGCTCATGTCCTTGATTCCGATAAGGAATCTAAATCAATTTCTGAAATTCCGGTTGTTAATGAATTTGTTGATATTTTTCCCGATGACTTACCGGGTCTTCCTCCTGATAGACAAGTAGATTTCAAGATTGATCTTACCCTGGGTGTTACACCCATCGCTAAAGCTCCGTATCGTCTTGCTCCAACTGAAATGCGAGAAATGATGGAACAACTCCAAGAACTTCTTGATAAGGGCTTTATACGCCCAAGTAGTTCTCCTTGGGGTGCTCCTGTTCTGTTTGTTAAAAAGAAAGATGGTAGTTTGCGGATGTGCATTGATTATCGTGAACTTAATAAAGTCACCATCAAGAATAGATATCCTTTGCCCCGTATTGATGATCTTTTTGATCAACTTCAAGGAGCATCGTATTTTTCAAAGATTGATCTTCGTTCGGGTTATCACCAGCTGAAGATTGGTGAAGAAGACATTCCAAAAACTGCATTCAGGACCCGTTATGGTCATTATGAATTCTTGGTCATGCCTTTTGTAACACCCGTTTCGTAAAAATATGGATTTCCAAAAACTTTTGCCTAACGGCATCAATTATGCGGAAACGATTTATTAAAAACTCTCAACAAGGAAAACAGTTGAGAAGCAATAGTGGTGTTACTAACGTATCGTAGAAATAATAAAAGAAAATCCATAAGATTGCCCAACATAAAGCAATCAAAACAGCAGTCATTACATAGGGTTCCAAGAGGAAACAATATCATAAAGTCTATGAGAAACTATTGGGTAGACTAAGGCCCTCTTGATCCTCTACCCATCTCTCGTCAAAGCTTCACAAGTCATTTCACTGCTTAACCTGAGGGGAACAACACATTTAAAGAACAAGTGTTAGCTATAAATAGCTAAGTAAGATGACACCAGGTTTAAGCAAAACATTTCATCCATTTAAATCGTCCTTTTAAAACTTTAAGTCATTTTAATTAGGCATACATATCATCATATAAACATATCCACGTCACATATAAGCATAGAGTTCATGACCCTAAATGTGCCTAATCAATTTCGTCACTTTGATTCATCTCGTTAAATTGTGACTAGGTCACCGTTAAGTTGTAACCGAAGTTACCGTTATCATATAGGGTATGAGTTTGTGTGCAGGCGGTCATACGACCTCAAGGAAGCCTCACACCCGACTTGATGGAGAAGTCTTTCGACGGTCCATTCTGCGTCGTTAAGGAAAGACAATGTCGATCCCTGAGTAGCACGTTATGTTCATGACATTAGGTGGGTCATCAGACCACCCGAAACTACTCGCCACGTATGACTGTTGCAAGGAGCAACCCAAGCAACCACCTCAGCGTACCTATATCCACCGTCAGGCACGGGTTATGCATAACACTCATCATCTAATTAGCTCGAGCATTTACCACATTTAGTTTAGGTTTCTTATGTTATCCTAAACTAGTCATCATCTATCATCATTTCACGTTAGGGCCCTTAAAACGTGCACGTGTCATGGCAACCTAAAAAGGTCTAGTGTTCTAGATGAACAAGCCACATATACATGCACATATCATCATTACATCATATCATTAACCACCGTTCGTCATATCATATCATATCGTTAAGCATATCATCACACATCACATATCATGTCATAAACATATCTGCGGGGAAGCATTTTAGGCATAAGCATCGTCATATCATTAATCCCCGTGTACCTCCCATATCGACCCATCCACATTATAGGTTATACATTACCGTTATGGAGGTTATAGTTTATGAAACCATTTTTTTTGTTGCACCCTCAGCGTGACAAAAGTAGTGTATCTTACCTGGTAGTAGTGTACGCGCGTAATGAAAGGCTAAAAGTGCTTAACAATAATCCCCGACACCTAAGATACATTAATATACAAAATATAAGTCATTTGGGACCCAAACGAACCTTACAGACCTCACGAAATTAGTCTGGAAAATCCTTCTTACGAACTTAGCTACAGTTCTTACGAAGATAACCAAAACGAAGATAGATTTGTTCTTACGAAGATAGCAAAACGAAGATTATCTTCGCAAGTACAAAATCAGACTCAGCTAACGAATTTAACGTAATTTCGTCCAGATTTCAAAAACGACCAAGTTCTTCGATTTTTCCAAAAACGAACGACTAAATCTTCTCCCAAAACATGTTTTCGACATAAATAAACATCTTTTGATCATCAAGATCGACCTTAGACTCGTTTAACACCGTTTTGAACATTAATTGACTTAAACATATTTTAAACCCTAATTCTATCAAAATCCCTTTTTAATTCAGATTTGAATCAATATATAACATCTTTAGATCTGAAAATATAGACAACGAATCATGGATTACCTGTAGCAAATGATGGCCGATCCAATTCAATACAAAACACTCGATTCGATTGACCAAAACTTGAAGATTTTGCTTAAGAAATCAATTAGGGATTGAAGAAACTTTGTGTTTGCTTTTTAATTATGTTTAGGCTGGAAAATAACCCTAGATTAGGCTAATCCTAACCTAAACCCGTTTTTAACTTTACACCTTTGGCAAAACTAGTCCCTGGACTTCATATTGACTTTATTTCGCTTAAAAACACCTATTGGGGATACATATAACACACTAAAGCACTTTCGCACACTACAAAGGCCTTTTACACATCATTTAGTCCACTTTATTGTCACTCATTAAAGATAATTAAATCTCACATATAGGGCACATAAACATATAAACACACATTTTACCACATAACATATCACGAACTTAGAATTTGACCTAACGACGTTAGTCAACAGAAACGATTAAGTTTTGGGATGTTACACCTTTTGGGTTGACAAACGCTCCTGCAGCCTTCATGGATCTTATGAATCGTGTATGTCGCCCTTTTCTTGATAAATCTGTTATTGTTTTCATTGATGACATTTTGATCTATTCGAAGTGTCAGTCCGATCATGAGAAACACCTTCGTGAAGTTCTTGAAACCCTTCGCCGTGAGAAATTGTATGCCAAGTTTTCTAAATGCGAATTCTGGTTACGTGAAGTCCAATTCCTTGGACATGTTGTCAATAAAGATGGAATTAAAGTGGATCCTGCAAAGATTAGTGCAATCACAAAATGGGAACCTCCCAAATCCCCGACTGAAATTCGTAGTTTTCTTGGTTTGGCGGATTATTACCGTCGCTTTATTCAAGACTTTTCTAAAATTGCCTCGCCGCTTACTAAGTTGACCCGAAAGAATGAAAGGTTTAAATGGAATGGCGAACAAGAAAGTGCATTTCAAACTTTGAAAGAGAAGTTGAGTCAAGCACCCGTACTTACTTTACCCGAAGGAGTTGAAGATTTTTCGGTTTATTGTGATGCCTCATTTAATGGTCTTGGTTGTGTCCTTATGCAAAAGGGGCGAGTCATCTCTTATGCATCAAGACAATTAAAACCTCATGAGAAGTCTTACCCCGTTCATGATTTGGAACTTGCTGCGGTTGTTTTTGCTTTGAAGATTTGGCGTCATTACCTCTATGGTGTTAAATTCACCATTTATTCCGATCATAAGAGTCTTAAATACTTCTTTGAACAACGAGATCTTAATAACCGTCAACGAAGATGGCTAGATTTATTGAAAGACTATGATTGTGAAATCTTGTATCACCCCGGAAAAGCCAATGTGGTGGCCGACGCCTTAAGTCGAAAGAGTTCTCACTTTTCTATTCGTGTTTCACCTTTGTGGATAATGATTACCAATGATTTCATAGAACGTATAAAGAAAGCTCAAGAAGAAGCTTTACGACATGATCCTAAACGAGAGAGAATTAAAGGTCAAATGAAGCATTTTTCTATAGACTCTCGTGGCCTTACGGTTTGTTATGGACGAATTTGGATTCCTTTTTCGTGCTCTTTGAAAGAAATTCTTCTTGATGAAGCACATAAGTCCAAATATTCTATTCATCCCGGTGCAACGAAATGTATCACGATTTGAAGGTTGACTATTGGTGGCCGGGTATGAAACGTGACATAGTCAAGTATGTGGAAAAATGTTTGACTTGTTTGCAAGTTAAAGTGGAACATCAAAAGCCCTATGGGAAACTCCAACCGCTTGAAATTCCTCAATGGAAGTGGGAGCACTTGACTATGGACTTCATTACCAAACTTCCCAAGACACCCAAGCATCAATTCGACACTATTTGGGTAATTGTAGATCGGTTAACGAAAAGTGCTTTGTTTTTACCCATTCGGGAGTCATCATCTTCCGAGGTATTGGCCGATATTTACTTGAAAGAAGTTGTAGCTCGGCATGGCATTCCGGTCTCTATTGTTTCGGATAGGGATACACGGTTTACTTCCCACTTTTAGAGGAGATTTCATGAAGACATGGGTACTAAGTTACACATGAGTACCGCGTACCATCCTCAAACGGATGGGCAAAGTGAGCGAACCATTCAAACGTTGGAAGACATGCTACGTGCATGCATTATTGATTTTGGAGGACCATGGGACGTGTACTTGCCTTTGGCGGAATTCTCGTATAATAATAGTTACCATTCTAGCATTAAAATGCCTCCCTATGAAATGCTTTATGGTAGGAGGTGCCGAACTCCCATTTGTTGGGGAGAAGTGGGTCAGCGAGAATTAGGCGGAACAGATATTGTCCTTAAGACTACTCAAAAGATAGATGAAATTCGTGAGAGACTCAAAGCGGCTCAAGATAGGCAAAAGTCGTATGCTGATGTTAGAAGAAGACCCATTGAGTTCATGGTTGGTGAGCGGGTTATGTTAAAGGTATCCCCATGGAAGGGTTTGCTGCGATTTCGAAAACGTGGAAAGTTGAGTCCACGATTCATTGGCCCATTTCGGATTTCAGCCCGTGTTGGCAAGGTAGCGTATCAATTGGAATTACCCGAAGAGTTATCTCGTATTTATAACACTTTTCATGTATCTCAACTCCGAAAATGTCTTGTTGACAATGCAATATGTGTTCCTTTGAATGAAATCGAGCTAGACAAGAAGTTAACTTATGTTGAAGAACCGGTTGCTATTGTCAAAGAAGAGTTGAGAAGGATAAACAATAAGACGGTGCGAACTTTCAAAGTACAATGGAAGCATCAAAAGAGCTCGGAGTATACTTGGGAGACCAAGCATGACATGTTGGTGTACTACCCATCGTTGCATATGGCTTGGATCACGGGGACGTGATCGATTTTGAGTGGGGGAGATTTGTAACACCCCAATATTTTAAGGTAAAAGAAAACTTACCTTTTTTATAGTTTTGACATTAAATTAGTTTCCTAGTATTTTGTTTTGAGTTAAGGGGTAAGTTTAGTTGGAACTTTAGTGGTTAGCGGGTATTTGACCCACTAAAAATTTAGACTGGGACGTGGCAGGGGGATAGAGTGCCCAGCCAATTTCAAAGTATGATTCATACTTCCACAAACCTTATTCCCTTCACTTCTTCAATCTTCCAATTCATTCCATCAAGGAAATTACATGCAAGATTATTCCTCCCAAATTCAATCATCTAATTCATTCTAATAATAAGCAAAGTGAGGGTTTGTTTTGTTTGGGGGAGGCCGAAATTAACAAGAAGAAAAGAGGGAAAATCTGGAAATTTAATTGTTGTTGTTCTTGAGGTAAGAAATTCCTTCATTCTTTAATTTCTGAATTTAGGGTTCTTTGATTTTGAAATTAGGGTTCATAGTTGGAATTGGGGATTTGGCATTTTGGGGATTGTGATGATGAACCCTAATGAAATTGAAAAGGATAAGCTTTGGGTAATTGTAAATGAGTTTAAGATGAAACCCAAAGTAATAAACACTATGTTTTGGGTGTTTGGCTAAATGGTGATTTGAAATTGATTATGGAAAGTTGTTAAAGTGTTTTGTGAATGCCAAACACCATGAAAATGGAATGCATGTTGAATGCAAGTATTTGACCTTGAAATAGTTGAGTTTATAGAACTCATAGTTGTGTGAATTGTATTATGTATAGGTGATAAAGACCATTTAGTTGAGCCTATAGCCATAGAATCGATTAGCCAAGTTCAAGGTGAGTGTGTATGCATATAATCATGTTCTTGTTATTTGGGGTCATAGGTGGGTAAATTCCTATGATCCATTTGATTATAGAGCTAGTAGGTGGGTAAATTCCTACTAGCCAAATTGTGATTTGGGGTTAGTAGGTGGGTAAATTCCTACTAATCCATTTGTGATTATAGCTAGTAGGTGGGTAAATTCCTACTAGCATATTTGTTATTAGGGTTAGTTGGTGGGTAAATTCCTACTAATCCATTTGTGATTATAGCTAGTAGGTGGGTAAATTCCTACTAGCATATTTGTTGTTAGGGTTAGTAGGTGGGTAAATTCCTACTAACCCATTTGTGATTAAAAGCTAGTAGGTGGGTAAATTCCTACTAGCAAGTTTCCATGGCCATGTGAAAGTGAATATATGTCATGATTGACTTTGCTATCGTTGGATAAGCTATATGTGGTGCTTGAGGCACATTGCTTGGTAACTTGATTATGATTATATGTATATGTATTCACTAAGCGTTGCTTATGTTTTAGTTGTTTAAATCTTTTATAGGAGTTGGTAGTAACAAAGGTAAAGAAGTGAGCAAGTGAAGTGATTTGGAAGCTTTGAGCCAATTTGAAGGTTGGCACTTTGGGTAATTTGGATAGATAATCCCCTTTGACTACTATGGCTCTTGGTACATGTTGGTGTTGTTTGAACAAGTTCATTTGGTTGTATAATCTGTAGAAATGTAAAGTTTTTGGGTCACTTGGTTGTTTTTGGTCATAACTTGGTAACTAGGTCGTTTTTAGGTCAAACGACCCGTTTGATGACACTTATCGCTTTTGGTTCAAACCTATGGTTGTAAGTATTACATTTTGTGTCCATTACTGTTTTGAAGCTTGAAATGTTCTGATTTGGAGTTTGGTTAAAGTTGGTTTGAGTTGTAAGAAGTTAAATGGGTTAAAAATGCTTAAGGTTGCACTGCACAGAGTACGGACGCTCCCACGGATCGTCCGTGGATCGTCCGTCGTTGGTTCTGTTCAGATACTTTTCTTTTTGGAATCGCCAGCTCACGGACGCTCCCACGGATCGTCCGTGCTGCGTCCGTGAACCTTCTGTTCAGATTTTACACTTTGTTTACAAGTCAAGTTCCAATGGTCCAAATGGTCTGATTTTGATAAGATATGACTTATACTTCATCTTAAGCTTAACCATTTCATCAAAGTTCGCAATCGAAGATTTTGTTTTCACGGACGGACTCTCGAGCGTCCGTCCGTCAAAAAAAAATTATAACTTTTGAATCATTTTACCTTATGAGTTTTGGTCGTTACAGCTAAGCTAAAAGGTACACATTCACTTATATACTTTGTTAATTATTATATTGCATATATGATTTTTTCCGCTGCGTACTCGTGAATATGTTTACGATAATAGTTATGAATTCTAACAAACCTTTTTCTATAAGACTTAGATCAATTGATATGGAGGCCAATAATAGGAGACTTATTCTCTTAGTAACCAAGGTTCGATTTTTGACGGCCAATAATTTATTATTGTGCTTACGCATGTGTAGATTATTGGGTTTTTCCTATGTTGGAGTAGAGATCAGGTGAAAATCTTTTGTTTTAGGAAACAGTTTAAGATCCGATATTCACAGAATGATCGGAGGTCTTTTAAAATCAGTCTTTTATCGTATGATAGGGGAATGACCATCTACATTTTGCGTCTCTTATATGTCCCGTGGAAGATGGGATTGAATACGTTCCTGACTATAATATATCTCCTTATGGTATTGTGGTCAATCAACTTTCATTACGAAAAAGAATCTATGACATATTAAACAAGACTAGATGTAACGTTAAAAAGGTGGGTGATCCCATATGTCTAGTACTTGTTACATGGAGATCGAAATGCTATATCGTGCCACATGGTTAAGAGCCTACCTATTTGTCTTTGTATTCATTCAATTCCATCACCAATCATCAACCCCTCCCATGGACATCATGTCCATAATTTAATGGAATTGAACTAAAGCTGTTTTCCAACTTTATTAGACACAAGAAAGTGATGATAATAAATTTAAGCTATAACTTAAATAGGATCTATGAAATGAACCTAGCAAATGGTGTAGAACGTCGAAGAAATTCTAGTTCTGAGATTCTTTTGACCCAACTGACACTTTGCAAAATATCCGGCCTCGTTACAATGTTAAATCAAGTATCATCATGTGAAGTGAGACCGATTTGAAATCATATCATTTTTTTCCGCAAATTTCACTACATCTGTCCGTAAAGTATGTAGCTACGTTTAAAAAATAGTACGATTATAAACAAACCCATAATTAATTTTTTACAAAACTCAAAATAAATATGTTGTTGATAGAACATAATGATATAATTTGGATATTACATGAGATTGGCATTGCTAAATGTCCTATTATATATTATATATATAACATTTAAGGTTTGGCTTATGAATATTAAGCCAAGCTTTAAATAGTAACCGGCTCGGCTCAGCGGCTCGAGCCATGAACAGTACCGGCTTATTTTGTCTTTTTTTTTCTTTTTTTTTCCTCTTTTTTTTTTTGCTCTTTTTTTTTGCACTATTTTTTCCCCCTTTTCTACAAAAAATATTTATAAAAAAAAATTTATACTTTTTGCATCGGTGATTAGACAGCTAACTAAAAGTCTAAAACTTTTGCCGCCAGAGTTTAATCTTAGCTACTTTTTTCGCATAACTTCGAGTTTTTTAACTTTATCCACCAAAGTTTCATAACTTTTGCCACGAAAATTTGGTTTTCAACTTAATGTCTTTTAACTTTTGGCTCGAGCCATGAACAGTACCGGCTTATTTTGTCTTTTTCTTCTTTTTTTTTTCCTCTTTTTTTTTTTTTTTTTTTTTTTTTTTTCCTCTTTTTTTTTTTGCTCTTTTTTTTGCACTAATTTTTTCCCCCTTTTCTACAAAAAATATTTATAAAAAAAAATTTATACTTTTTGCATCGGTGATTAGACAGCTAACTAAAAGTCCAAAACTTTTGCCGCCAGAGTTTAATCTTAGCTACTTTTTTTCGCATAACTTCGAGTTTTTTAACTTTATCCACCAAAGTTTCATAACTTTTGCCACGAAAATTTGGTTTTCAACTTAATGTCTTTTAACTTTTGGCTCGAGCCATGAACAGTACCGGCTTATTTTGTCTTTTTCTTTCTTTTTTTTTTCCTCTTTTTTTTTTGCTCTTTTTTTTGCACTAATTTTTTCCCCCTTTTCTACAAAAAATATTTATAAAAAAAAATTTATACTTTTTGCATCGGTGATTAGACAGCTAACTAAAAGTCTAAAACTTTTGCCACCAGAGTTTAATCTTAGCTACTTTTTTTCGTATAACTTCGAGTTTTTTAACTTTATCCACCAAAGTTTCATAACTTTTGCCACGAAAATTTGGTTTTCAACTTAATGTCTTTTAACTTTTATCACGAGAGTTTTGTTTTTCTCCCGGGGCAACGCCCGGGTAGAAATGGTTCTTTTTTTTTTCTCTAATTTTTTCCCCCTTTTCTACAAAAACTATTTAAAAAAAGAAAAAAAATTATACTTTTTGCCTCCGTAATTAGACAGCAGCTACTTTTTTCGCATAACTTCGAGTTTTTTAACTTTATCCACCAAAGTTTCATAACTTTTGCCACGAAAATTTGGTTTTCAACTTAATGTCTTTTAACTTTTATCACGAGAGTTTTGTTTTTCTCCCGGGGCAACGCCCGGGTAGAAATGGTTCTTTTTTTTTTCTCTAATTTTTTCCCCCTTTTCTACAAAAACTATTTAAAAAAAGAAAAAAAATTATACTTTTTGCCTCCGTAATTAGACAGCTAACTAAAAGTCTAAAACTTTTGCCACCAGAGTTTCATCTTAGCTACTTTTTTCGCATAACTTCGAGTTTTTTAACTTTATCCACCAAAGTTTCTTAACTTTTGGCACGAAAATTTGGTTTTCAGCTTAATGTTTTTTAACTTTTATCACGAGAGTTTTGTTTTTCTCCCGGGGCAACGCCCGGGTAGAAATGATTGTTAAGCAATATAAATTTCCTCTGTTTACAATAATTATTTACTGTGGGTCTTTTTTAAGTAAAAAGTATTGAAGAGGCACGATAAAGAATTAAAGATAGGCTAATTAGGTCAACATTATTCAATGGGATTAATCGAGCTGGCTGCTGGCATGAGCACACTAGTGTATTAACACTATTATTAATTTATTAATAAATCGCAACTAACTGATGGAATCGTGTTAACTTTTCCACTTAAGTATTCTATCTTCATTTAGACATTGACACATAATATTATATGAAGTTTTTATTGTTTATGTTTATTTGGACAAAACACACTATCATTAAGAAGTCACATTTCCTTAATCAATTCTTTTTAGGAGCTAGCTAACTCAACGGTGTATAGGGAATGCTTATTTTGAACCTACCTATTGTTTCGAGTTCGGCCCTCATAGCGAGAGAACCTAAGACCTTCACCGTTTATGATCGAGTAAGATTTGGGCAAGTCTGTAAACACACCCTTATGATCCAGGTTCGAAGACAAAACCTACATTCTTCATTGCCCTTCAAAATTTCCATAACATTTAAAACGAAAAATATTTTTGCTGCGTGAAATCAATTCAAAATTTCAAATCATACACATTATACGTACAATCTAATCTTGGATCCATTTTTAGCCGGTTGATCTCTCTATTTACTTTGAGAAACTAAATTTAGTTCATCTACAAAATTCCAATTATAAGTCTTGTTCAATATTGGTGTCTAGATAATTTATTTGTTTAATTTGACTACGAAACAAATTAATCTTAGTTAATCAAATACAATCTAAACATAACCTTATTTTAAAATAAAAATGACATGTGAATAATGATACGTACCTACAGTATGTCGAAATTATATAACAGAATTATTCCTTTTAAAAAACAGAATTAATATGACTAGTTAACTTTGAAAGTATATTTTATTTTTGTAATTTTTTATCATTGATTTTTATGTGTGTATAGTTTTATACTGATCGTTAACTGATCAATTAACTGATCAATTAATGTTTTTTTTTTTTTTTTTTTTTTTTTTTTTTTTTTTATTCCTTTTAAAAAACAGAATTAATATGACTAGTTAACTTTGAAAGTATATTTTATTTTTGTAATTTTTTATCATTGATTTTTATGTGTGTATAGTTTTATACTGATCGTTAACTGATCAATTAACTGATCAATTAATGTCATGTGTCAAACTCTATATAATCTAAATACACGTAGAATACCAGCAAAATTTATCATTAATATATATTGAAATACCAACAATCGTACATAAAAATCAATACCTATGTAATCTCATTTTTCATGAGTTATGATAAAGCAGGGATATAAGCAATGGCTAAATACTATTAAAAAACCTCTAGGAAGATTAGAACCTTATTTCTATTTTTAAAGAAGAAAGGTTTTTCAATTGATACAACCGTATTTAACAATCATGCATAAAGTGGTCATCAAATTGTTTTGTTTATAGTATTTGAGGTATTAAAAAAAAAAAAAAGAAGAGATACTATTAATTAAAAAAAGAAAATCTTCGGATCCAAACAGGAATTGGATTTGAGGTCCTTGCATAGACAATTCCCACCAGTCACGGAATACAAGAGTGGGCCGTGGTGGACCATGTAGGTTGCTAGTGACACTTTTCTGTATCACGCACCGCTTATTATTTTATTTAGAGTAAATTTATATAACTTTACCAAAATTATTTATACCTATATTATTTTTAACTAGATTGATGTTCGCGCAATGCAGCGGCGGTAACGGCGACGGTGATAGTGTGGTTATTAACGTAAAAGTAATTTCATTGCGGTCGGAGATGTGATGAATTGTTGCGTGGGATATGAAAGGGGGAGGAGGGGGACGAATTTTGAGTTAGGGTTTTTGCTATGTGTTTCCGCGTGGGGGAAAGATAAAGGCTGAATTTTTTTAAGGGTAGATGTGTCATTTCAAGTTCTTAAAATTAAGGAGGGGGAGGTGAGTTTCTTTTATAAAGGAGTATAGAAAAATCCAATGGATTGACTTTGTGAATAAATTTGATCAAAGATTGTTTATATTTTTCGATACTTGATGGCATATGGTTATAGAAAAAAGTGTGATAAATATACGAAGTTATTTTATAGTACAAGTTAACACTAAAAACTAGTGGTAAGCAATTCAAATGATTTTTTTTTTCACGCATCACACAAACATGATACTAACAATAATCTAATAACAATCTTTACAAATCACAACTATGGTCACCAAAACTCTTAATTGAAGAATACCACTTTGTCACTTTTGATAGAATGATCATAACAACTTGATCAATCTAGTTACATTCTTGTGGAATAACGCAAAAAAAACTTATAGTTATCATTTATGAGTATATCTTATATGTTATTGAAATTGTCTAACTAATCTGCAGTAAGAACAAATTTTTTATTTTACTTTTAAAGTTAGATCTCTAATTATTTTATATTTATATAAGTAATCTCTCATTTTATACTCACGCCTGTTAACTACGGCTAACAGGGGAGAGTTTCTCTGTAAAATCTCACGTTCAAATCTGACGAAATAATATTTTTTTTCCGAAGATTTAAATAGAGATTTGTTCGTCACAGGGATTCTGAATCGCAAACTTGATAAACACAACATATACCTGATATATGTGATCATTTAAAAAAAGAAATTACTATTGACAACTATGAATACTAGTACTCGTATAAAATAAAACACAATAATAACCGGGAGTGGTTCTACTACTAGTGTCAGAGTTAATAAAAAACCATTAAAATTTTAGCGTCATTTCTTCCAAATTCCACTACAATATTACACGTATATATCACATTTATATTTATATTTACATTTCTATATATCTATATCTATATATAATAATAATAATTTAATAATCCACCTCCTGCCCTCATATCCATCCCTTCTTCAACACTGCTCTCATGCCAACAACACTACACTACTACTATACACATGTACACTTTACAAATAAAAAGTAATTATTTCATCAAAAATTTTCTTTTCTCTCTTTTCCAAAATCTCCATCTCCTCCACTAAACCTCAAATGTTCAACTTGTTCAAGAACACTACTCCATGAAGGTCCATTTCCATTATCATTTTCATTACATGAACAACTTTTTTTTATTACTATTATTAGTAAGTGTAACAACATTTCTTCACTCTGTTCTTGTTTATAGCACAACAGATCCTAATGATCTAGAAATCTTGAACCAGTTCAAAAATGGTTTAACAAATTCAGACCTTTTAAAATGGCCTACCAATGGTGATAATGATCCATGTGGCCCACCAAGTTGGCCTCATGTATTTTGTGAAAAATCAAGAGTTACACAAATTCAAGTTCAGGGTATGAATTTAAATGGTACTTTGTCTAGTAATTTAAATAAATTATCTATGTTAAGTAACTTAGGCTTACAAAAAAATCAATTTAGTGGTTCTTTGCCAACTTTAAATGGACTGTCACAACTTAGATGGGCTTATTTTGATTACAATTTATTTGATGTTATTCCTTATGATTTTTTTTATGGGTTAGATAGTTTAGAAGTTATGGCTTTAGATAATAATCCACTTAATGTAAGTACTAATGGTTGGTCTATATCTAAAGATTTACAAAATTCTGCTCAGTTAAAGAATTTGACTTTAATGAGTTGTAATTTAGTTGGACCTTTGCCTGAGTTTTTAGGAAGTATGTCATCTTTAGAGGTTTTGAAGTTGTCGTTTAACCGAATTTCGGGTGGGATACCTTTGAGTTTTAATGAATCTTTTATTAGGATTCTTTGGTTAAATAGTCAGGCTGGTGGTGCAATGAGTGGTGGTATTGATGTTGTTGGGACTATGAGGTCTTTGACTAGTTTATGGTTACATGGGAATCATTTTTCGGGGAAAATACCGGAAAATATTGGTGAGTTGAGTGAGCTTAAAGATTTTGATGTGAATAGTAATGATCTTGTTGGGTTGATTCCGGACGGTTTAGCTAGTCTTAGTTTGGAAAAGTTGGATTTGAATAATAATCAGTTCATGGGTCCTATACCGAAATTTTCGGCTGTGAACGTTAGTTACTCGTCGAATAAGTTTTGTCAGCCGGATCCTGGTGTTGCTTGTGCTCCTGAAGTGAATGCGCTTTTGGGGTTTTTAGATGGTTTGAATTACCCGTCACGTCTTGTTTCCACGTGGTCTAGTAATGACCCGTGTGAAGGTCCTTGGTTTGGTTTGAGTTGTATTAAGGGAAAGGTGAGCTCGATTCATTTGGCGAAATATAATCTTTCTGGAACTTTAAGTCCTTCTGTTGCGAATCTTGAATCACTTACCCGAATTGATCTCGGGTCAAATAGGTTGACTGGTGTGATTCCATCAAATTGGACAAACTTAAAGTCTTTGACTTTGTTGGATTTGAGTAACAATAATCTTTCCCCTCCTATGCCAAAATTTAGTCCTGCCATGAAACTTGTTTTGAATGGAAATCCGTTGTTGGTAACGAATTCACCTAAGGCTCCTTCTCCTACAGCCAGTTCACCAACAGGGTCATCATCAACCGGGTCACCATCCGACACCCACGGATCTTCGGTTCCATCAGATTCGGGGTCGAAACCTGGTAGTAGGGAATCTGGTACTAAGGAACCTGGTAATGTCGTTTCTGGTGATGGTGCTGCATCTATTAGTGAAAGACATTCAAAGAAGTTTAATATAGTTGCAGTTATAGCTCCTGTTGTGGTTTTCATCTGTTTGATATTTGTAGTTGTGCCTTTATGTATCTACTTCTGTAAAAAAAAGAAAGTCAACTCAAGTCAACCACCAGGCTCGCTAGTGATCCACCCACGAGACCCATCTGACCCAGACAACATGGTCAAGATTGCAATAGCCAACGACACACAAACTAGTGTCGGCAGTGGTTCTGGCAGTCAAACAGCAAGTGGAGCAGGTGAGTCACATGTAATTGAGTCTGGCAACCTGATCATTTCGGTTCAAGTTTTAAGAAATGTGACCAAAAATTTTGCCCATGAGAACGAGTTGGGTCGTGGTGGTTTTGGAGTCGTTTACAAAGGCCAACTAGATGATGGCACGAAAATAGCAGTGAAAAGAATGGAGTCTGGTGTCATTAGTAACAAGGCATTGGATGAGTTTCAAGCAGAAATTGCAGTTTTATCAAAAGTTCGACACCGCCATTTGGTGTCACTTTTAGGGTATTCGACTGAAGGACCTGAAAGAATTCTTGTTTATGAGTATATGCCTCAAGGAGCGTTGAGCAGGCATCTTTTTCATTGGAAAAACTTCAAACTGGAACCACTTTCTTGGAAGCGGAGATTGAATATTGCATTGGATGTAGCTAGAGGGATGGAATATCTTCACACTCTTGGTCATCAGAGCTTCATACACCGAGACCTTAAATCGTCTAATATATTACTTGGTGATGATTTTCGAGCAAAAGTTTCTGACTTTGGTTTGGTCAAACTCGCTCCTGATGGGGAGAAGTCTGTCATTACTCGTTTAGCAGGGACATTCGGATACCTAGCCCCTGAATATGCTGGTACTATTCATTTCTTTGTTCATATGCTGAATAAGTGTAAATGGGCAGCTTGGGTTGGTTGGTTAACGTGTCATAATGGGTTTGGGTTAAAGCAGTTATTTCTTGTGTGGCTCAAAATAGGTCAGATGGGTTTGCCTTACATTTTTTGCTCATAACTTAACATTTTAACAAGTATTTAATGTACAGATTAGAATAAGTAAGTAGTTCAATAATATTAGTATAACTTTTCTGAATAATGACTCAGGATGTTTTATACTTTTAAAGTCCACATTGGTCAAATTTCGCCTCATTACTCTTTCCATTTGAGCTAATTTGTGAAGTATCTTGTTTGACCCATTGGAGATATAAGGATAACCCGACCAATCATAAGTTGATAGTAGTATTTTATGAAAACTTTGTATGACTTGGTTTGTAAACTCAAGATTTTTCCATCATCTGCTTTCAGTGACAGGTAAAGTCACGACAAAGGCCGATGTGTTCAGCTACGGTGTAGTCCTAATGGAGCTATTAACCGGCCTAATGGCATTAGATGAGGACCGACCCGAAGAAAGTCAATACTTAGCAGCATGGTTTTGGAGCATTAGATCAGACAAAGAGAAACTAATGGCTGCTGTAGATCCTGCTCTCAATGCAAATGAAGAAACATTTGAAACCATATCCGTCATAGCTGATCTGGCTGGCCATTGTACAGCTAGGGAGCCAAGTCAGCGGCCAGACATGGGACACGCAGTTAACGTGTTGTCACCACTTGTAGAGAAATGGAAACCCATGGAGAATGAAGCTGAAGAATACTGTGGGATTGATTATAGTCTTCCGTTGACTCAAATGGTCAAAGGATGGCAAGAAGCAGAAGGGAAAGATTATAGTGGCTATGTGGATCTTAATGATAGTAAGAGTAGTATTCCTGCAAGACCTACTGGATTTGCCGATTCGTTTACTTCGGCTGATGGGCGTTAAAACACAGGTCCACTTTTGCTTTGTGTTAAAGTCATGATACTTTTGTTCAATGTAGATAGCATCGAATAACTCTTTTTTTTTTTTTTTTTTTTTCGTCTTTAGTTTGTCGTATTTAAGCATGTATGTTGAAATTTTTGGTGTTGATATGTTTGAATGATAAGCTAAGATGTAATCATCAAGATTTTGAGTTTCTTAGTTTCATAAGTAGTTGTGTTCATATCTTTCAAGCAGGGATAGAGCCGGAAACTTTTTGTGAATGGGGACAAGGTCACAAAACAAACGATAAACATTAGAGATATTAAACTGAGAACTTTGTGGGTACCTGTCCACGCTACCTTTGTTTAAGTTTAACAATTGACTTGACTGTAGGAGTCAGTAATGCATAAATGTTGTAAATGTATTAAAAGTAGTGGTACGTATATCACCTCCCTATTCTGATGGCCAAATATGGTTACTTTGAAAGTGTTAGTGGTTTGGAGATTATAAGAACTGTGTACTCATAGTTATTTTCAACTTGAGGGATCTCCGTCCCTTATGGAGTAAAAGACAGAAAGGCATTGGAAAAGGAACAGGTTCGAGGAGTGGTATTTGGCGCAATTTGATGGTAATTAGTATTGGCCAACAAGCGGATCAAGACGATACATAAGATGCAACGAAGAAAGGAATAGGTTTCAAGAAAGGATCCAGTTTGAAAAAACGTATGAAAAACTGTCTTCTTCATGTCTGAATCCAACAAATTGAAGAATACCTCTTGCTGATTATGGTATATTTTCTTTTTGTTCTTTATTCTTGATTTGAAACTTAATACATCCAAATGTTTATGTACCCACCTATTCAAAGTTTGTGCCATATTAAAAGATGGTCAAATGGATATCTTTAAAGCTCAATTGAACAATCATGATGCTCTAAGCTTCTAATCGATATATTATGTTTTGTTTCTTAAAAAAGTCAAATGTCTGCTTATCCAAAATAATCGATATTTTATGTTAGAAAGTCAATTTTTTTACTGTGACTTAATCGATATTTTATGTTATTGTTTCTTAAAAAAAAAATTCTGCTCATCCAAAATAATTATCATCAAAATTTAAGTTCAAATGTCTTTCTAACAATATCGTATCACCTTACCTTTAAAACATTTAAAAGATGGTTTAAGTAATTTTAATGTTATCTATAATATAGTCTTTGATTTTCTTCTTGTCTTATCGAACATTACTAGTTACAACTTCAATCTTATTTTATAGGATTGTAAATGGATAGAACACCTCGAGCTTGAGGTTAACTTGTTTGAATTTTATTAACAAACGTTGATCTCGGCTCATTAGTAATTTAGAGCATGGCTCGAATCTTTTATAAAATATTTTTGCTTTTTATTTTTGACCAATTATGGTCCTCAACCTAATTGATCTAATTGGTCTGACGTGAGTTGGGATTGTTTACTTTACGGATATTCTTATTCGGGAGTTTCGAACTTGATTCACCGCGAGCGTTATGCAGATTAAAAGTGGTAGAAGAATCGGGATTCAAACTCAATGGAAGTCATATATACTCCGTAGTTAAGTATCTAATCATTAACACTTTCGTAAAAATAAAAAAAAAAAACATAAGCCCAAATTTAAAAAAAAAATCATTAACACTTTCGTAAAAAGAAAAAGAAAAATTATATAATTTCAAGGCTTTATTGTAAATCCGGTCAAGCGGTACGGTGGTCAAATTCCTCATGTATATTTGTCCTTTTTAACGAACTTTCTCACACACTCGAGGGATAGTATCTGTCATTTGGTCAACCGACACAATAAGATAAACTTAAGCATTTCGCCTTCCGGATTATTTTTGGAATGGTAAAAACTGGGATTCAAACTCGACTTGGAAGTCATATATACTCCGTAGTTAAGTATCTAATTATTAACACTTTCGTCAAAAATATATAATTTTAATTTCATGGCTTGATTCTAAATCCAGTCAAATATAACATGGTTGAATTAAATAATTAACACTTTTAAGATAGATATCAAGAGTTCAAACCACTCTCAAAAGCCAAGTCGAGTTATTAGGACCCTAAACTATATAAATGATGACATTGCCAATGAACTGAACAGTCAAGAACCGTTCGGCGGAAGTTCGTTCGTTTTCGTTCGTTTTGTTAAATGAAAACGAAAACTTTGATGTGGTAAAAGTTAAAAGATAGAAACTATAGGGGTTAAATGAATGTTTGAATTTTATTAACAAACGTTGATCTCGGCTCATTAGTAATTTAGAGCATGGCTCGAATCTTTTATAAAATATTTTTGCTTTTTATTTTTGGAATGGTAAAAACTGGGATTCAAACTCGACTTGGAAGTCATATATACTCCGTAGTTAAGTATCTAATTATTAACACTTTCGTAAAAAGAAAAAGAAAAATTATATAATTTCAAGGCTTTATTGTAAATCCGGTCAAGCGGTACGGTGGTCAAATTCCTCATGTATATTTGTCCTTTTTAACGAACTTTCTCACACACTCGAGGGATAGTATCTGTCATTTGGTCAACCGACACAATAAGATAAACTTAAGCATTTCGCCTTCCGGATTATTTTTGGAATGGTAAAAACTGGGATTCAAACTCGACTTGGAAGTCATATATACTCCGTAGTTAAGTATCTAATTATTAACACTTTCGTAAAAAGAAAAAGAAAAATTATATAATTTCAAGGCTTTATTGTAAATCCGGTCAAGCGGTACGGTGGTCAAATTCCTCATGTATATTTGTCCTTTTTAACGAACTTTCTCACACACTCGAGGGATAGTATCTGTCATTTGGTCAACCGACACAATAAGATAAACTTAAGCATTTCGCCTTCCGGATTATTTTTGGAATGGTAAAAACTGGGATTCAAACTCGACTTGGAAGTCATATATACTCCGTAGTTAAGTATCTAATTATTAACACTTTCGTCAAAAATATATAATTTTAATTTCATGGCTTGATTCTAAATCCAGTCAAATATAACATGGTTGAATTAAATAATTAACACTTTTAAGATAGATATCAAGAGTTCAAACCACTCTCAAAAGCCAAGTCGAGTTATTAGGACCCTAAACTATATAAATGATGACATTGCCAATGAACTGAACAGTCAAGAACCGTTCGGCGGAAGTTCGTTCGTTTTCGTTCGTTTAGTTAAATGAACGAACATGAACACAAAAATTTGTTCGTTTAGTTAAATGAACGAACATGAACAAAGCTCTCGTTCGTTCATTTATGTTCATGAACGTTCGTTCGTTTATGTTCGTGAACAATCGTTCGTGAACATCGTTCGTTTATGTTTGTGAACGTTCGTTCGTTTATGTTCGTGAACAATCGTTCGTGAACATCGTTCGTTTATGTTCGTTTATATATACTAATACCTAATCAACTATAACTAAAAATAGTTTAAATATAAAAATTTTTTCATATTCTAATGGGTAAATTACATAAATCATACCTGAGGTTTGTTCAAAACTACACTGATCATACCTACAATTTAAAAATTACGCGAGACATACCTATCATTGTCTAAAACCCACACTGACCATACCTAACCCTAACAGAGCGTAACGGATCGTTAAAAGGGGGTCACATGCCAGTCACGTGAGGGGGTAAAAGACTCTTTTGCCCTTCATATCATCATCTTCATCGACAAGATTATTACTCGTAATATCTTTTCATTGATTTCTTCTATTTCTACTTTCAAATCCAAATAACCTAAATCATAAAGCCATCTATATACCACATCTTACATTCTAATCAAAAACCAAAGGAGTCTAGCCGATGATATCAAACCCAAATCTTTTGTTATATATATAAAAAATCTCACTCTCTTCTTTCTCTCTCTCTTTCTCTGTGTGTATATATATATATATATGCGCTGTGTATGTATGTGTGATGGTATGAAACCACAAAAAATCCAATGAAATCCAATAGAAGACCCATTAAAACAAAGAAGCTCCGGTGATGGCGGTGGTTTAATAGAACATCCGACCAGTGGTGGTGGTCAGGTCATCGACGATGGTGGAGTTAGGATTAGGCTTCTCAACAGAGCTCGAAACGTTCGCCAAATCCCATAATCTTTTTTTTTCCCAGGGGCTTGCTCCATCTAATCGGCGGCCACACCTGGTGCGGTGGTTTGCGGCGGCGCAGTGGTGGTCTTGGGGTTTTCCATGGGAATTTTCGAGGGTAATATTGGTCTTTGGTGAAACTTATGGTTAGCTTCCAAATCTCGTTTCAATTGTATATGATTTTGTTAGAAATATAAATGGTGTTAAATTGTAATATTTCTAGTTATATAAGGGGTATTAGTGTTAATTAGATGATAAGTATAAATACCCCTTCCTTAATCATTTTGTAACTAAGCCATTAACATAATAAACACACATTTGACTTATTTTCTCTCTCCTCCCTATCATCTTCAACCTCCCTCTAAACACACTTTACACACACTAACCCTAAAACCTCCATTAAACCTTCAATTAAGCTCATTTCTAATCTATCAATTGGTATCAGAGCACAATCAGCATATCTGAACGATCCACAAGCTTATTTGAAGCTTAATTTGTGCTTATTTTCTGGAATTTTGAGTTTTTCTGGATATATCATTTGCCGAGATTACTGTTCTAGTAATTTCTGCAAAATTAGTGTGTTTTTCTTCTAAATTTGTTCACCGATCACTTTGTTATCAGTAAATCATCCTTCGTTATCAATTTCAGAGCTTAATTTCATCATTTGATTCGATTTTGAATAAGCTCGGCAAATCGCATGTTTGTGAGGGTTTGATTTCTGGTTGAAATTAGCAGTTAATTTGTTTAAGGATTTGTGCGCATTGAGTTTCTGAGCATTTTGATATAAATTTCAAGCTTTAATTCGCAAAAATGAGTTGGCTGAATTTGGTTAAGTGTTGATTCTGTTTACACTATTTGCAGATATATTATCACGGCAAATAGTTATTTCAACAAAATTCCACCAAGTGTTTTGAGATCGATTTCTGTTTGTACCATTTGCCGAAGAAATTGTTCGGCAAACAGTTGAAGTTGGTTGTTGATCAGTGTACTCGTGTTGTGACTTGGCTGATTACACCATTTGCCGAAGAAAAACCTCGGCACTTAGTTGAAATTGGATTTGTCAAATTTTAATTTTTAAGAAAATTGATTCCAAATCAATTTTGTTCAATATTTTTCAAGTGGGCTGAAAATAAAAAAATTAAGGGTCAACACGTTTAATTCATGTGTGTTTTTCTTTTGTCTTTTGGGCTAAAGGTTTGATTAAGGGTTAAGTTTGGATTTAATTGGGCTGAACTTTTAATTTGTTTTTATTAGGCTAGTTTTTGCATTTAGGATAAAAGTTTTTTTTTATTGGGCTGAACTTTAGTCTTTATTTGGATTGTTCTTTAATTGAGTTTTTGACAAGTTTAATTCAAAATGGCTATTAAAATTACGGACAAGTTTGTTGCAAGAGTGGAAGATTTTTTAATGGGTGAAGAACCAAGTTGGGAAGAAATACGTCGTCATGATAATCATATTTGTTGGTGTACCAAGAAGAGTAAATGTGCAGTAGTTATTTTTGAAGAAAACAAAGTCGATGTGAATATTTTTAAAACGTTTGTGAGAGAACACCAGAGTTTTCAACTTGAAATTAAGGAACTAACATCTGAGAACAAAGGGCTCAAATCTGCGAATAATCCCAGCTTGTCTGTCTTGGAAAGTCTTAAATCTGAAGTTGACCGAGTCAAATCTGAGAACAAAGAGCTCAAGTCTGCTAATACTCTCAATTTGTCTGCTATGGAAAGTTTTCGACTTGAAATTGACCAACTCAAATCTGAAAACAAAGAGCTTAAATCTGCAAATGATCTCATTTTGTCCAACATGGAAAGTCTTCAAAAAGAAAATGATCATTTGCAATCAAAGATTTTCAAATTAACAAATGAGTTGGACAATTCTTCCAAAGAGCTCAATAAAATTGTTTTAGACAATCAATCTAAAGAACTTGTTTTGCAACAAAAGATTTCTGAGCTTAACCATGAGTTGCGAAATAAGTCCACAATTTTTGTGAGCAAAGAACAAAGATTTTCATTTTCTTATTTTTGAAAATCCAAAAAGATTTTCATTTTCTTATTTTTGAAAATCCAAAAAGATTTTCAATTTTTCTTATTTTTGAAAAATCCAAAAAGATTTTCTTTTCTTATTTTTGAAAAATCCAAAAAGATTTTCTTTTCTTATTTTTGAAAAATCCAAAAAGATTTTCATTTTCTTATTTTTGAAATATCCAAAAAGATTTTCATTTTCTTATTTTTGAAAATCCAAAAATATTTTCGTTTTCTTATTTTTGAAAAATTCAAAAAGATTTTCATTTTCTTATTTTTGAAAAATTCAAAAAGATTTTCTTTTCTTATTTTTGAAATATCCAAAAAGATTTTCATTTTCTTATTTTTGAAAATCCAAAAAGATTTTCATTTTCTTATTTTTGAAAATCCAAAAAGATTTTCAATTTTTCTTATTTTTGAAAAATCCAAAAAGATTTTCATTTTCTTATTTTTGAAAATCCAAAAATATTTTCGTTTTCTTATTTTTGAAAAATTCAAAAAGATTTTCATTTTCTTATTTTTGAAAATTCAAAAATATTTTCATTTTCTTATTTTTGAAAATTCAAAAATATTTTCATTTTCTTATTTTTGAAAAATTCAAAAAGATTTTCATTTTCTTATTTTTGAAAAATTCAAAAAGATTTTCTTTTCTTATTTTTGAAAATATCCAAAAAGATTTTCATTTTCTTATTTTTAAAAAATCCAAAAAGATTTTCTCTTTTCATCTTTTTGTTTATATACTTTGTCTTTTAGTTACTCACAAAGTATTAGGATGAGATGCAAGGCATCGAACGCCTTTGTGTACTGCCTTTGTAGTCTCATTTTTAATGTTTGAGATATCAAATTTTCATTTTCTTATTTTTGAAAAATCCAAAAAGATTTTCATTTTCTTATTTTTGAAAATCCAAAAAGATTTTCTTTTCTTATTTTTGAAAATCCAAAAAGATTTTCATTTTCTTATTTTTGAAAATCCAAAAATATTTTCGTTTTCTTATTTTTGAAAAATTCAAAAAGATTTTCATTTTCTTATTTTTGAAAAATTCAAAAAGATTTTCATTTTCTTATTTTTGAAAAATCCAAAAAGATTTTCATTTTCTTATTTTTGAAATATCCAAAAAGATTTTCATTTTCTTATTTTTGAAAAATCCAAAAAGATTTTCATTTTCTTATTTTTGAAAATCCAAAAATATTTTCATTTTCTTATTTTTAAAAATCCAAAAAGATTTTCATTTTCTTATTTTTGAAAAATTCAAAAAGATTTTCTTTTCTTATTTTTGAAAAATTCAAAAAGATTTTCATTTTCTTATTTTTGAAAATCCAAAAATATTTTCGTTTTCTTATTTTTGAAAAATTCAAAAAGATTTTCATTTTCTTATTTTTGAAAAATTCAAAAAGATTTTCATTTTCTTATTTTTGAAATATCCAAAAAGATTTTCATTTTCTTTTTTAGAAAAATCCAAAAAGATTTTCATTTTCTTATTTTTAAAAAATCCAAAAAGATTTTCTCTTTTCATCTTTTTGTTTATATACTTTGTCTTTTAGTTACTCACAAAGTATTAGGATGAGATGCAAGGCATCGAACGCCTTTGTGTACTGCCTTTGTAGTCTCATTTTTAATGTTTGTGAGTAACTTTCAAACCTTTTTACTCACCCTTTATATGCTAAAACTTTGTTTATATCATGCATATATTTAGGGGGAGTTTGTTTATAAAACCAAAACTTCCAAGTGTTTAAACTCATTTTCCATTTTAAAACACTTTGGAAGATTTTCAACCATTTTCGATCATATTCAAAGAAGTTCGGTGTTAGATTTGCACACGAGAGTTTAGGTCACTCATAAAAACTCCATGATCTTGTCATCGCCGATGAGATCTAACCCCGGAGTTAAATTCTCAATTTTAGATTGTGAGGGTTTATGAGCGTGGTGATGTTGTTTGTGCAAATAGGACATGAGGGAGTAGTCGAAAAGTGAGAGGTTACGGTGAAATGATGATGTGAGAAAGGGCTAAAAGAAATGAAAGCCCTCCCCAAATTCTCAAAAATCCGGGTCAACACGTTTCTATCGGATTTCATTTGTTGATTTCTCGATATTGAAGAAGACTTCATGGACCCAGTGAAGCAATGCACATCTTTACCTAACCACTCAAGTATTTCTTAACAAATGCTTGTTTTATTCTCACGGAGATTTTCACATTTCTATCGACTCTTCATTTGGAAGATGTTGATATTGAAAAAGGGAGACACTCTGCTCTGGTCCCCGACTTCATTTGATCACTTATCGAGTCTAGAGCGTACTTGAATATTATTCTTTGACTAGGACACATCGAGTCTTTATATGTCTTTGTGACATTGCATATCTTTGTGATATTGCCGGAACATTCGTAGTGATATCATATTATTGATATTCCACGATGATCGAATGGAAATCCTACCAATGCTAACATCTTTTCCAACGTTGAACGTAGGTCTCACATTTTCATTTTATGAATTTGTTGATAAACGAGAAGTCTATGTGACCTCGGATTTATTTTCCCAAAAGTCTTTGAGGATAGTAAGACATGGTTATCGAACGCCTTTGTGACACTGACCATGAATTACATTCTTTAAAGCAATCTATCGGTTGAAAAGCCATAGACCACCATTTAGAGATAAGCTTTGTGCATTTCTCGATGATAATGGGAAGTCCTAAAAATAGTAATCGTATTTTTAGACCACACCATTAATCCTTTTGATTTTTGGTTGTGTCAACGGATCATTATTATCTGGTTTTCATTTCTCTTCACACAAACACCATTATAAAATCTTTTTCCAACAACGCAACCTCACATTCTAGTTCACCAATAGGTTCATTGGGAATTGGGTTGGGTTAATTTGCGTGCTTGTTGTTTGTTTTCATCTACCGTTTGTGCTATCAATCATTTTTGTATGATGAACACGTTTCACATATTCATCATAAGGGGGAGAAATGATTAAATGATTGATAGATAGAATTCAAGGTTTTAGGTAGAATTTGATTGATAGATATTAATTGAGGATAATTCATAGTGTTTGGTTGTTCAAAGGATCGTTAGTTTAGGTGAAGAGAGTGAATAATTATCGTGATATCTTGAAAGTTGTAAGATTGTTTCGAGAAAGTTGAAAGATTGTGTCTAGAAGATAATATTCAAGATGATTTTAGTTTTGGAAAGTACATGGTCGATAATTGAAAGATTTGTTGAGAAATATGACCATTGTTTGATGATTACAAGAGTTTGAGATTGAATAATGTTTGAGAAGAGATGAAAAGTTTAAGATTAGATGGAGGTTGTTCTTTTGATATTAGATTCAAAGTTTGAAGAGATTGTTCATTTGAGGGGGAGCAAGAGTAAACTCATGAATTGTTAAATATGCTCCGAAATGATTGTTTGTTTGAGGGGGAGCAAGAAATTGAAGATTGTTCATTTATTTGATAAAGTTGCTCCGAGATAGTTGTTTATTTGAGGGGGAGCAAGAATTAATTGATCAAAGGATAAAATGCTCCATGATGATTGTTGATTCGAAGAAAAGTTGGTTTAAGAAATAAAGTTTCATAGTCAAACCAAATTTCCGCATTCCAAAACCAAGCTTCCGCAAAGCCAAAAGAATTCAAAGTTAAATCAAGCTTCCGTATTGCCAAGAGAATTCAAAGATAACCAAGCTTCCGCATGTGAAAAGAATCCAAAAGATTTCAAAGAATTCAAAATGAAAACCAAGCTTCCGCATGCTACTCAAAGTTCAAGTTACTTCTCCAAGCAACATCAAGTTGAAATCAACATTCAAAAGTTCAAGTTGTGAAAGCTCAAAAGCTACAAAGATTTCAAAGATGCTTCCAAAGTATTCAAAGTTGCAAGAGAAGATCAAGTTTTAGAAAGTCATCGTCAACAATATATGTTTGTTGAGAAGATTCAAAAAAAAAAACAAGGTTGATACAAGACGTTGAAGACAATGAGAAAGCTTCAAAGTCCAATCAACATTGAAGATTTTCAACAAATGGGCTCATCATGTTATTTAAAGACCGAAGACGATGCAACATTTACAATTCAACACCAAGGGGGAGATTGTTAGAAATATAAATGGTGTTAAATTGTAATATTTCTAGTTATATAAGGGGTATTAGTGTTAATTAGATGATAAGTATAAATACCCCTTCCTTAATCATTTTGTAACTAACCCTTGTAAGCCTTCACATAATAAACACACATTTGACTTATTTTCTCTCTCCTCCCTATCATCTTCAACCTCCCTCTAAACACACTTTACACACACTAACCCTAAAACCTCCATTAAACCTTCAATTAAGCTCATTTCTAATCTATCAATTGGTATCAGAGCACAATCAGCATATCTGAACGATCCACAAGCTTATTTGAAGCTTAATTTGTGCTTATTTTCTGGAATTTTGAGTTTTTCTGGATATATCATTTGCCGAGATTACTGTTCTAGTAATTTCTGCAAAATTAGTGTGTTTTTCTTCTAAATTTGTTCACCGATCACTTTGTTATCAGTAAATCATCCTTCGTTATCAATTTCAGAGCTTAATTTCATCATTTGATTCGATTTTGAATAAGCTCGGCAAATCGCATGTTTGTGAGGGTTTGATTTCTGGTTGAAATTAGCAGTTAATTTGTTTAAGGATTTGTGCGCATTGAGTTTCTGAGCATTTTGATATAAATTTCAAGCTTTAATTCGCAAAAATGAAAGAGAAATCAATGATTTTCAGAAAGCTCGGCGTTTGGGTGTTTGGCTGAACGAAGAAGAAGACCTGTAACCGACTATTTTGTCGTTTAGTGAATTCTAGTGTTTGCAGAGGTCGTTGGCGAGTTTTGATCTTATTTGTTCTATTTGCAGAGATTTTATCTCGGCAAATACGTGATTCAGCAAATTTTGGTTAAGTCTAGAGCTACTTGTTCTATTTGCAGAGCTTTTTGCTCGGCAAATAGCTATTTCAAGAAATTTTCGTTAAGTGGTGGATCTACTTGTTCTATTTGCAGAGATTATTTCTCGGCAAATAGTTGATTCAAGAAAATTTGGTCAAGTGTGGTGCTACTTGTTCTGTTTGCAGAGATAAAAGCTCGGCAAACAAGTGTTTTTGGTTGTTGCGACTAAGTACAATTCTTATTTGTGCTATTTGCAGAGATTTTTTCTCGGCAAATAGTTGATTCAAGAAAATTTGGTCAAGTGTGGTGCTACTTGTTTTGTTTGCAGAGATAAAGCTCGGCAAATCGCATGTTTGTGAGGGTTTGATTTCTGGTTGAAATTAGCAGTTAATTTGTTTAAGGATTTGTGCGCATTGAGTTTCTGAGCATTTTGATATAAATTTCAAGCTTTAATTCGCAAAAATGAAAGAGAAATCAATGATTTTCAGAAAGCTCGGCGTTTGGGTGTTTGGCTGAACGAAGAAGAAGACCTGTAACCGACTATTTTGTCGTTTAGTGAATTCTAGTGTTTGCAGAGGTCGTTGGCGAGTTTTGATCTTATTTGTTCTATTTGCAGAGATTTTTCTCGGCAAATAGTTGATTCAAGAAAATTTGGTCAAGTGTGGTGCTACTTGTTTTGTTTGCAGAGATAAGCTCGGCAAATCGCATGTTTGTGAGGGTTTGATTTCTGGTTGAAATTAGCAGTTAATTTGTTTAAGGATTTGTGCGCATTGAGTTTCTGAGCATTTTGATATAAATTTCAAGCTTTAATTCGCAAAAATGAAAGAGAAATCAATGATTTTCAGAAAGCTCGGCGTTTGGGTGTTTGGCTGAACGAAGAAGAAGACCTGTAACCGACTATTTTGTCGTTTAGTGAATTCTAGTGTTTGCAGAGGTCGTTGGCGAGTTTTGATCTTATTTGTTCTATTTGCAGAGATTTTTCTCGGCAAATAGTTGATTCAAGAAAATTTGGTCAAGTGTGGTGCTACTTGTTCTGTTTGCAGAGATAAAAGCTCGGCAAACAAGTGTTTTTGGTTGTTGCGACTAAGTACAATTCTTATTTGTGCTATTTGCAGAGATTTTTGCTCGGCAAATAGTTGATTTGGTTTTCTTCGACCAAGTGACAATCTCATTTGTGCTATTTGCCGAGAATTAAGCTCGGCAAATACTTGAGTTGGCTGAATTTGGTTAAGTGTTGATTCTGTTTACACTATTTGCAGATATATTATCACGGCAAATAGTTATTTCAACAAAATTCCACCAAGTGTTTTGAGATCGATTTCTGTTTGTACTATTTGCCGAAGAAATTGTTCGGCAAACAGTTGAAGTTGGTTGTTGATCAGTGTACTCGTGTTGTGACTTGGCTGATTACACCATTTGCCGAAGAAAAACCTCGGCACTTAGTTGAAATTGGATTTGTCAAATTTTAATTTTTAAGAAAATTGATTCCAAATCAATTTTGTTCAATATTTTTCAAGTGGGCTGAAAATAAAAAAATTAAGGGTCAACACGTTTAATTCATGTGTGTTTTTCTTTTGTCTTTTGGGCTAAAGGTTTGATTAAGGGTTAAGTTTGGATTTAATTGGGCTGAACTTTTAATTTGTTTTTATTAGGCTAGTTTTTGCATTTAGGATAAAAGTTTTTTTTTATTGGGCTGAACTTTAGTCTTTATTTGGATTGTTCTTTAATTGAGTTTTTGACAAGTTTAATTCAAAATGGCTATTAAAATTACGGACAAGTTTGTTGCAAGAGTGGAAGATTTTTTAATGGGTGAAGAACCAAGTTGGGAAGAAATACGTCGTCATGATAATCATATTTGTTGGTGTACCAAGAAGAGTAAATGTGCAGTAGTTATTTTTGAAGAAAACAAAGTCGATGTGAATATTTTTAAAACGTTTGTGAGAGAACACCAGAGTTTTCAACTTGAAATTAAGGAACTAACATCTGAGAACAAAGGGCTCAAATCTGCGAATAATCCCAGCTTGTCTGTCTTGGAAAGTCTTAAATCTGAAGTTGACCGAGTCAAATCTGAGAACAAAGAGCTCAAGTCTGCTAATTTTTAAATTGTAGGTATGATCAGTGTAGTTTCGAACAAATCTCAGGTATGATTTATGTAATTTACCCTATATTATATATATATATATATATATAGGGGAGCCTTATTTTGAGAACCCATTTTTTTGTAAGAACCTTGAGAACTCTTAAATTATGTATTGGATCACATGTTTTTTTTGTTCATTCACATGTGAAACGTTATAAAAATATATGTTGCAGAAGAAATTTTTTTTCAAAACCTTATATATAGCCGTTTGTTCACATGTAAATGAAAACGTGAACATATTCATTCACAAGTTCACAAAAGGCTATTTTTTAGGTTTTTTAAAAAAATTTCTTCTACAACATACTTTTTTATATCATTTCACATGTGAATGAACAAAAAAAACATGTGATCCAATACATAATTTGAGAGTTCTCATGGTTCTTGCAAAAAAAATGGTTCTCAAATTAAGGAAAGTCTATATATATATATAGGGGCAGGATAAATTGAGTCCAGCTTATTTTGAGTCCAAAAAGGGTCCATATAACTTACACATGTGTAAGTCTCGCCGGAGATGGTCGTCGTCGCCGGAAAATCATGGTGGTGGTCGGAGATGATGGTGGTGGTGGTAGGAGGTGGTTGGAATTTGAGAACATGGAAGAAAATCAATGGACTCAAATTGGACTCAAAATAAGCTGGACTCATTTTATCTTTTCCCTATATATATATATATATAAAGGTAAATGGGTGGAACCTCTGGTCCCATGTACCATTTTGGTACCCAGAGCGCACACCGCATAGAATTCATGTCCGGTAAGTCACTATCCTCACACATGGGATCACAAGATATAGTTTTTCCACTTGCTTTGCAAGTTTTGAACCTGTGACCTCTAGCCTTCATCTGTGGGCACATGTGATCACATGAAGATATAATTATCTATATTTTATTAAAAAGTTTAAATATAAGTACTTTTTTTATATTAAAACCATGTGATCGTGTGATATTGGCTCAAATTTAAACTTTAACTATTTTTTTTGGAAATGAAAGGATATAAACCTCTTTTTTTAATTTGATAATGTTGTATATTCGTATCATAAGTAAGGAACGTTCCATAAAACTTTTAGCTGACCGATATTTTATAATCTTGAACTTGAAATCTAATATTTATAACTATATGTTTATTTATTGGTGTTCGTTCCTTAGTGTTCATTTATTAGTGTTCATTCGTTTATGTTTGTGAATATTCGTTCATGAACACAACGAACGAACATGAACAAGCCATTATGTTCGTTTATCCGTTCGTGAACCGTTCGTTAAATTAAACGAACGAATATGAATAAAGTCCCGTTTGTATTCGTTAGGTTCGTTTACAGCCTTAGCCATGTACTACATTCTAAATCCGGTCAAGCGATCCGGTGGTCAAACACTTCATATTTGTCCTCTTTGACAAACATTCTCACACATTCCAGGGGTAGTATCGTCATTTGGGCCACTCAACACAATAAGATAAACTCGAGCATTTTTGCCTCACAAAAAAAAACACAAAACAGCATATAAATGTTTAAACTCCCACGTACACACCACCGTTCCAAACACATATCTCAAAACCTCTTCCCCAAGCAATCTCTATATCACCATTAGACCCTCAAACCGCCTTAATTAATAAATATATATAGAAGTATAGAACCACCTCCTCAAGTATATATATATATATACATGTATCACCCATTTTAATTAGCTCAGATCCTTTTCATGATTTTTCAACAATATATTACAAAATAAACATAATGGTGCAAGATAACAAATCGGTGGCATTTCCTATAGTGTTATATGATGGAGAACGTGAAATAGATGTTGGTCATATAAACATCCAAGAAACACTTATTTTCAAGCAGTTTCAAATGATGTTAAAAGAAACTATAGGTATTTCCTATAATAATCTCACAACTTACTTTGTCGAAAAAGATGCAACAAAATTGCCATCAGAAAGAAAGAAGGTTTTGATTACAGGAAAAGTTAACTTTTCGAGTTTAATACAAGAAAAGAATTGTTACTTTCTTGTTGTGTTAAAAAGGTCACGAAGAGACCGAAGAAGAAAAGTTGGAAATTATAGTCATAATGTTTCAAATCCAAGTGTTTTTGGGCCTTTAGTGGCCCATGAACCTATGGATTGGGTCATGAAGAATGTTGGTTTTGGTTTGAATGGTTATGGGTGTACGTTTGATGAAATGAGAAGGAATGATAATGAATATTATTATTATTCGAATTCGGGTTTAAATGTGATTTTTTCGAACTCTGGTTTTGGTAAGGGAAGGATATTGTGTAAGGATTGTAAGAAGGCAGAGGAGGAAGGGAAGAAGGCAGGGTTTCATTTTTGTGTTTATGATGATGTTGTTGAAAGTGGTTTTCGGTCGCCTGTTTGGACCAATTTGTCGTCCTAAATGATGATAACTTGTTATGCAAGTAATTGGTTTTTTGAAAGTGTCAAGGAAACAAGTATATGAGGGGTTGACTTAGGTCAAGGGTTACACGAGTACATGAGAAAATTTGGGTACATTGTGAATCGCAAGAATGGTCAATTGAGTGCCAACATTGAGTTAGGACCTAGCTAGAAGGTTGGCTTAGTGTATAAATGACATTATCAAGTTTTTAGACTATATATATGTGTTGGTAGCTAAATATTGATATCGTATATTAATGTTAATGAAATAATGTTATGATGTGAAGTATCTTGATATGCCAATTATAATTTATTAATTTTGAGCATTCTTATGAGCCTTATTATTTGGTTATTAGAGCTTTTAGGTAGATAATACTAACATGAATTTGTGCAATACAGTGATAGACAACGGCTTCTACTAGTCATTCCTTAATTTGTTCATTTGTTGTCATTATGGTTTAAATTTTAAGTTTTAAGATAATGAATATAAACTATTTTTATCTTTTAGATAAGAGTGGTGATCTGTACACCATCACTTTTTAAAAATATGCATTACATGATTATACCGTACAACACCTTAAAGCATATTTAGTGGTGTACGGTAAAAAATTGGTGGTGTACAGATCATCACCCAAATAATAAGTCTTGCCTTATATTATACCGTACAACACTTTTAAGCATATTTAGTGGTGTACGATATTAAAGTACGGCATGGCCAGATTATCCAGGAAGCCTCATAACTTTATGGCCTGGCAGATCTATTCTTTACAAAAAAAAATCACATAAAATAAGGGCCCAACCGGGTTCGAACCGGTGACCTATTGATCTGCAGTCAATTGCTCTACCACTGAGCTATGGACCCGTTGTTGTTGTAAATTTGGACAGCTTATATCCTTCAATGTATCTTTATTGATGTGGCAATTCTACAGTTTAGTTATGATTTTTTTATTTTTTTTTTGTATTTTTGTATTTTTTGTATTTTCTAGTCTGAAAGGTAATTATGATTCTTATTGGCCTTATTTCATATTAGTAAAATGACCCTTTGATAACAACACAACATCCGTATTATCATTTTAAGTTGCGCGCTAAATCGATTTGTTTACAATACAACATACAATAGCGTGAAACCCATTTTAACTCATAAGGCCGCTCGTAGTAAGCGCTCGTCGTTAGCCTCGTCCTTCACGACATTACTGCTACCACACCCTTCCTTCTCGTCGAAAACCAATCCATTCGTAAATAAGAACAAGATGGATGAAGGAGAGTGGGGCCCGGGGAGCGTTTTGGACGTCCGAAATAAAATAAAAAACCTTTTTTTAAAATATAATAAAAAAAGTTTAGGAAAAGATGAGGAAGAGGTGTTAATGCTAGGGGTAGTTCTTGGATTGAGAAAAGTTGCAGTGAGGAAGAGGTGATGAAGAGATTTAAGAAGGGACCTTAATAGGAGGGACCTAAAACACATCGTTGGTTTGCTTCTTCATTTCCTGTCAGCACCAGTCCTACTTGGCAAGAGAATAGTCATGCACGTGACTTCCTCCTAGTGGCACACTTCATGCTTTCCATACAATGATACAAAACAATTAAGATGGTTTCTATATATACATGTTTTGTTCTTGATCTAAAATACCATCTTCTTCTCTATAAAGAACTAGTTTTCTAATTCGGGCGTTGCCCCGAACCACATAGCAATACGTAAAACTTGAAACATACATAAGGGTAAACGTACATTATAAAAGCGTATCATTATGGTAATAAAAAGTATAGCACGAAGAATTAAATGTGATACAAAAGACTATTTAAAAACTAACTCTTTAGTGTTGTACCCCGGTTAATTTATGAATAATTACTTGTTTTCTTATTTAAAATCACTCTTAAAAACGCCTTAAATATTAATATAAAATAAAAATAAAAAAGAAAAATTAAAATTAACTTTCGGTAAAAGTACAACCAAAATGAAGAAAAAGAGTAAAAATGATATAAGCAGCTATGACTGTTGGCTAAAAGTAAAAAAAATAATCTTTTTCTCATCTAATTAAAGAAGATCTATAAAAATATTTACAAAGTAGATGCATTAATAAATGAATGAGAAAAACTAACAAAATATGAACGTAAGATAAAAGAATGAAAAAGAGATTAAAAAAAAAATACAACCTTATATGCATGTATGCGGTAACCTGTTATCTCAAAATGATTAAAAAACGAAATTTAATACACTAATAAATTAATGAGAACAAAAAAGGAATATGAACACGAGGTAAAAACATGAAATAAAAAGCTAAAGAATAAGAAAATAAAAAAATGCAAGCTTAGATGCATGTATGCGGTAACCTACCAGTTAGGATTATTAAAGAACGAAATAAAAAAAAAATAAAGAATAAGCAAGCATGTAGTCTGCTGACTCAGCAGCCTGCTAGGCTGCTTCTACTGTAGCTAAGCCTACTTCTTTTGTTATGTAACTAGTTTTTGTTCCCGAGCGTTGCCCCGGGAGACATCACGTAACATCTACACATGTGGCAAAAATTATATAAAATGAAACTTTCGTGGCAAAAGTTAAAAAGTGAAAAGTTATGTGGTAAAAAGTAAAGAAAATGAAAATCGGTGAAGTTAGAAAATGAAACTTTGGTAGCTGAAGTTGATAAATTTAAAGTTACGTGGAAAAAGAGGAAAAAAATCCAAAAGTTATGTGGTGAAAAGTAAGGAAAATGAAACTTTCGTGACAAAAGTTACAAAATTAAAAGTTATGTGGCGAAAACTCAAAGTAATATGGTAAAAAGTAAAGAAAATGAAACTTTGGTGACCGAACTGGAAATACTTAAAGCTATGTGGTAAAAAGTTAAGAAAATGAAACTTCGTTGACAAAAGTTAAAAATCCAAAAGTTATATGGTAAAAAGTAAAGAAAATGAAGCATTCGTGTCGAAAGTTAGAAAAGAAAAAGTATGAAAATCGAAAGTTGTGTGGTAAAAATTGTTGACAAAAGTTAGGAAAAACAAAAGTTATGTGGTAAAAAGTAAGAGAATGAAACTTTCGTGACAAAAGTTAGAAAAATAAAAGTATAAAAAGTAAATAAAACAAAACTTTCGTGCGAAAAGTAGAAGAAACGAAAGTGATGTGGCAAAAAGTAAAAGGGCGAAAACTTTAGTAAATTTATGTGATAAAAAGTAAAGATAATGAAACTTCCGTAGCGAAAGTTAGAAAAATAAAAGTTTAAAAACTAAATAAAAAAAACTTTCGTGCCAAAAGTAAAAAAAATTAAAGTTATGTGACAAAAAGTAAAAAAATTAAAGTTTGAGGCAGATTTGTGAAACAATCCAAGTTTCCTGTAGCTAAGGAGACTTGGAAAGTATACCATAGTATTAAACCTATCCATTAAAACAATTTCGAGATTTCGTGAAAAAAGTAGAAAAACTAAAAGTTTAGTGGCTAAAAGAAAACAACATTAAAGATTAAGTTAAACGAAACTTAAAAAAAAAAAAAAATCAAGCAGGCAAGCATGCCTGGCTGCTCTACTGTAGATAAGCCGACGGCAATTGTAATATATATATAATAGTTTTTGAACCCGGACGTTGCCCCAGAAAACATAACGATACGTAAAACTTGCAATGTGTATAAGATCGGTGATATATGCGTAAAGATAAACGTACATTACAAAAGCGTATCATAAAACTTAAAAAATTACAATGCGGAGAATAAAAAGTGGTTCAAAAGACTATTTAAAAATAATACTACATCATAGTGTTATGTGATTACCGGGTCATTGGTCATGCAAATATCAGTTGTTTTTAATTTAGAAGAACCCTTAAAAATTCCGTAAAAATTAATTAATATACTAATCAATGAATAAAGAATAAATGAAAGATGAACGTTAAGGAAAAGTATTAACAAAAAGAAAAAAAAAAAAAAAATAAAAAATCAAACAGATAGTCTTATAGGTAGATATGGTTATTAGTCGTGGATTACGTGAACGTTGACGGCGGATAACAAATATTAGTATTTTTTTTTATGTAAAACACTCTTTATAAAAAAGATTACCAATGAATATACTACCAAATGAATAAAAAATAAATGAAAGATGAACGTTAAGGAAAAGTATTAACAAAAAGGAAAAAAAAAAAAAAAAAAATCAAACAGGTAGTCTTATAGGTAGATATGGTTATTAGTCGTGGATTACGTGAACGTTGACGGCGGATAACAAATATTAGTATTTTTTTTTATGTAAAACACTCTTTATAAAAAAGATTACCAATGAATATACTATCAATGAATAAAGAATAAATGAAAGATGAACGTTAAGGAAAAGTATTAACAAAAAAGAAAAAAAAAAAAAATCAAACAGGTAGTCTTATAGGTAGATATGGTTATTAGTCGTGGATTACGTGAACGTTGACGGCGGATAACAAATATTAGTATTTTTTTTTATGTAAAACACTCTTTATAAAAAAGATTACCAATGAATATACTACCAAATGAATAAAAAATAAATGAAAGATGAACGTTAAGGAAAAGTATTAACAAAAAGGAAAAAAAAAAAAAAAAAATCAAAACTTTGTGTAAAAAGTAAAAAAAATTAAAGTTTGTGACAAAAAGTAAAAAAAATTAAAGTTATGTGACAAAAAGTAAAAAAATTAAAGTTATGTGACAAAAAGTAAAAAATTAATTAATATACTAATCAATGAATAAAGAATAAATGAAAGATGAACGTTAAGGAAAAGTATTAACAAAAAGGAAAAAAAAAAAAAAAAAAAAAAAATCAAACAGGTAGTCTTATAGGTAGATATGGTTATTAGTCGTGGATTACGTGAACGTTGACGGCGGATAACAAATATTAGTATTTTTTTTATGTAAAACACTCTTTATAAAAAAGATTACCAATGAATATACTACCAAATGAATAAAGAATAAATGAAAGATGAACGTTAAGGAAAAGTATTAACAAAAAGAAAAAAAAAAAAATCAAACAGGTAGTCTTATAGGTAGATATGGTTATTAGTCGTGGATTACGTGAACGTTGACGGCGGATAACAAATATTAGTATTTTTTTTTATGTAAAACACTCTTTATAAAAAAGATTACCAATGAATATACTACCAAATGAATAAAAAATAAATGAAAGATGAACGTTAAGGAAAAGTATTAACAAAAAAGGAAAAAAAAAAAAATCAAAAGTTATGTGGTAAAAAGTAAGAGATAATGAAACTTTCGTAGCGAAAGTTAGAAAAATAAAAGTATAAAAAGTAAAAAAATGAAACTTTCGTGACAAAAGTTAAAAAGTGAAAAGTTATGTGGTAAAAAGTAAAAAAAATGAAACTTTGTGCCAAAAGTAAAAAAAATTAAAGTTATGTGACAAAAAGTAAAAAAAATTAAAGTTATTGACAAAACGTATCATAAAATTAAAAAATTACAACACGGAGAATAAAAAGTGGTTCAAAAGACTATTTAAAAATAATACTACATCATAGTGTTATGTGATTACCGGGTCATTGGTCATGCAAATATCAGTTGTTTTTAATTTAGAAGAACCCTTAAAAATTCCGTAAAAATTAATTAATATACTAATCAATGAATAAAGAATAAATGA
>CM067169.1:71787558-71826918 GCA_034093135.1 Erigeron breviscapus
AAAAAAAAAAAAAAAAAAAAAAAAAAAAAAAAAAAAAAAAAAAAAAAAAAAAAAAAAAAAAAAAAAAAAAAAAAAAAAAAAAAAAAAAAAAAAAAAAAAAAAAAAAAAAAAAAAAAAAAAAAAAAAAAAAAAAAAAAAAAAAAAAAGAAAAAAAAAAAAAAAAAAAAAAAAAAAAAAAAAAAAAAAAAAAAAAAAAAAAAAAAAAAAAAAAAAATCTAAAAAATGTCTGGATCCGCCAGTGATAGTGATACTAATACTAATACTAATGTCTGGTTACTCTCCTTGTGATCGTTACACACATCCCTCACAATCCACTTGCTATTCCTCCTCTGTTAACACATCCAAACAATATCATACCCTACAAAACCAAAACCCCACGACTAATGAGGTACATTAGGCTCTTCCTTTATCATTTTTTTTTTTTTTATAACTTTTTTCTATTTAGATACTTAAACTTGTTTCTTATTTAAGAAAAGCAAGTACTCCACATTAGAATGCAAAAATTTTTGTTTGATGGGTTACCTCACAATGTGAAACCCGAAACCTGATTTATATTTTTTTTGCGATGGCAAAAAAAAGAAAAAACCAATACCCGATGGGGAAATCTGATTATTGGGCCGGGTTTGGGTCCGGCTCTGGGTTTGTGGCTCTATGGCCGCCTGGCCGGGTATGGGATTGTTAATTTTATTTTTAGGTTCGGCTCCGAGACGGTTTAAGATGCAAATCTGTTTACTTAAATCACATACCCAACTTGTATATATTACATATGATAATAATATTTGTATTTTCAACGGGTACTAAAAAAAATCTGAAATGCTAATTGGGCTAACAGTGTTAGTTTATAAGTAAACGGATTTCAAAAGTAAGAAAAATTTAATGGTTCCCGATTACGCGTGAGGAAACCAGTTACCCGACAGTTAATAAGTAAACGGGTCCGTTAAGTCCGTATTTGGAACGGAGATTTTTAATCAGGTTTCTAGATCCGAGATTACCTAAATATGACCCTTATTAAGTCCGTTGACATCCCTACCTCGCATACCGGTGAGACAAAGCCCTTTAATTTGTTTTTTGGCAAGTATATACATCTTTTTACTTCCCTCATGATTTTAATTTGCTTTGTGCAGTTAGCTCCCAAACGTTCAAATGCTCGTGACCGCGTTACTAATGTAGGTAAGACCGTCAAGAAACAAGGTGGCATTTTAACAAAAAAGACCGAAAGTATAACAGCAGGGACCGGTGTGTTTTTACCCTTGTATTGTTCGAAGATCCATAATACTACTAGTGATGATCTTAACAACAATGGAGGTTTGTTTTGTGATTTTAAATTTTAATATGTGATTATTTTGTTTTTGCTATATATTCTAGTCATGTAAAAGTCTAGATGGTTAGGTTAATGAAATTCCAATTTGTTGTGAGGTTTTCATGTGTGTTTCATGTTACATTTTGGTGGTCAAAGTGACCAGTAGTCACAAGACAGGACAGTTCTATTGCTATTTAAATGCATGTCTATTTGTGTCCCTTTATTGTGTTCAAAGTTTGGTTTTTATTAATTTCTTTATTCTATTTAAGGTTCAATTGCCACAACTTTTTGTACATGTACATGCACCATTTCCAGCTTTATGTATACAGTACATGTAGCATTATGAATTTATGATGCAACTTTATAGTTTGATACTTTGATTTATTTAGTTTTATGCATTAACTTGAATGTGATTTCAAACAAACTATTATTACTCCTAATAGCACATGCATATATTGTCAAAAAAAAAAACTTGTGATGTGGGTCTAAGCATAAATAAATGAGCCTTGTTTCCGGAGGCCCAAGAGTGTAGCATGGGCTTATATTGGTCATTCTCCGGTCCCCAAAATGCTGGCTTCCCAGTTCCCACTAACTAAACATATTTCAAGAACTTAGTATATCGTTAGCTCGTTGCTATTTTGTTTTCATGTTTTTTTTTTTTTTTTTTTTGCTATGGAAGTATAATTAAATTTTTTGTGCCATACTTCGGAAACGATTACCCATTCGCTCTATTGGTTGACAATCGCAGATTTGCACTATCATCTCTTAGTTTGATGCAACTTTATAGTTTGATACTTTGATTTATTTAGTTTTATGCATTAACTTGAATGTGATTTCAAACAAACTATTATTACTCCTAATAGCACATGCATATATTGTCAAAAAAAAAAACTTGTGATGTGGGTCTAAGCATAAATAAATGAGCCTTGTTTCCGGAGGCCCAAGAGTGTAGCATGGGCTTATATTGGTCATTCTCCGGTCCCCAAAATGCTGGCTTCCCAGTTCCCACTAACTAAACATATTTCAAGAACTTAGTATATCGTTAGCTCGTTGCTATTTTGTTTTCATGTTTTTTTTTTTTTGCTATGGAAGTATAATTAAATTTTTTGTGCCATACTTCGGAAACGATTACCCATTCGCTCTATTGGTTGACAATCGCAGATTTGCACTATCATCTCTTAGTTTGATGTCACTCTTATCGTGGCAGGTAGGAAGGAAGAAGATAACCAACAAGAGAGGAATTATGATGAAGAGATTCCTATAGAAAAGCTTTTACCTTCAGAATGGACCTATTAATCATCACCCTATCTTCTATATACATATCCTTTTTTTTTTCCATTAACGACAAATCAACACCTACTTTTAAACCACCTCAAATAACCTAACTACACGCGTACCAGGGATAAAATGTTGGACTTCACCCCTAAGAGGCCAGATCACTACCAAGTAGGCTTTGGTAGGCTAATGTCACATTGGCTTAATGGCTTCTATATGCTAGGTTATGGTTTCCGACTTCTATCTATAGATATCTATATGTTATGCTATGGTTTCAGACTTCAGAGTACAAAAGTGTATGTTATGCTCTAAAACCATAGTTGTCGACTCGTAACTTTTGACTCGACTCGAAAACATGATTTTTTGACTCGTGACTCGGAACGTGAGTCGACTCGTAAGAGTCGGGACATTTTTAAGTACTACATAATATAGTATAATTATATATATGTGACGTTCTTTAGAGGCAAAATATAAGTTCGTTATCTTAATAAATTTACCAAAATATTACATATTCAATAGTTTTTGAGACATAAACTTACAATTTATCTCCAAATTCGCAATAAAATGATCAAAACTACATAGATAACACCCAAAATAATGTAGCAAATTAAGTATAATATATAATATATAACCATAGTATCAAATTAAAATAATTATAAGTTTGCGACTCGTGACTCGGTCCAAGTTTACATAGAGACTCGTAAGAGTCTGGACAAAAACGAGTTGACTCGTTTTTGGTGTAAATCGACTCGACTTGTAAGAGTCGACTCGTGACTACTATGTCTAAAACAATCTCATAAATAGTTTCATTTAACATTATGATTGTAATTTGGTAAATAAATTTGTCTATTATACTACTTTGGAAAAAAAAACTCCTTTTTAGTGTTTATTCACTTAATTATTTAACATCCAAATGGTCCCAAAACTTGTGAAATTTAACAAATGAAGAATTTAAGGAAAATTGTAGCACTTGCGTTTTTATACTTTAGTTACTAGCATTTGCCGGACTTTATAAGAAAACTGTATTGTGTTAGAATGTGTGGGATCAGATTCAATATCATCACTTCCCGAGTCCAAGAGATCAAGACATGAAGCCCAACTGATCAAAGTAGGCCCAAGATTAGGCCCAGAATTAGTGTTGCCCTAAGTTTCCATAAACCGTGTTATTCTTTCTTATATAAACAGATCTTATGTAATCGTTTGGAATACAATTCAATAAGAAAATAATTATTCAATTCTCTACTAATTAACATGGTATCAAAGCCATCAATGTTCCTGGTCTCATCCTTTACCAATTAACGTTTTTTTTATGCCTCATAACCGATCTCAAGCCACCATGGAAAGAACTTCCGGCGGCTATGGATCACAACTCACAATGAATCTCAGAGCCACCATGGAAAGTAATTCCGGCGGCTCTGGATCACAACTAGTAACCCAAACAAATATCAAGCAATACCCAAAACTCGCCGGTGAGATAAACCGCCGGTATAACAGAAAAAAACCCATAACCAAAACCGATAAATCTCACCTCAAATGTAACGAGTGCGGCATGAAAAGGCACACGAAGGAACAATGCTTCCAGATCATCGGGTACCCGGAATGGTGGTCCGACAACCGCAAAAAAGGCACAAAACCGCCGGCCAAACGCTCACAATAGCACCAATAATAGAGGAACAACCGGTCAAAAGGGAACCGGCTTTGGAGGGCTAGTGGCGGCTGGAGACAATCATGATGTGGCGGCTGAAGATTACAGAGATGAAGAATGTACAGCGAGAGGAAGGAGGGATGGGGGAGAAATCCCTAATATTTCGGTTCTATCAAAAAACCGATCCACACAATCAGTGGATGGGGGAGGAAAATGTTTTTATTATAAAATGTTTCAAAATAAACCCCCAAGTTTTCATAATAATGCAAATTCAGCAAGTTTTCAAATTAAACCCCCAAAGTTTGAGAGTTATGCTAATGTAGCCCTACATAAAAGTAAGGGAAGTGAAGGAGAATGGATATTTGATTGTGGAGCCACCGACACAATGACCTATGACTTGTCGGATTTTAAAGTCATAACGAAACCCAACAAAACCCATATTAAAGCCGCAAATAAAGGAAAAATGGATGTAAAAAATGGTGGAACAATTAAATTCTCCACAGACATTCAATTGTCTAATTGTCTTTATGTTCCTGACTTATCACACAAACTTTTGTCGATAAGTCATGTGACAAAAGAACTTAATTGCTCAGTTCTCATGCATCCAACCTTCTGTTTGTTGCAGGACATCAGGACGGGACGGATTATTGAGCGTGGCACTGAGAAAGGAGGACTGTATTATGTTGATGAGGTTACTGAAAGTGGGAATGTCATGCTTGCTCATGGAACTAGTGAAAGAGAAGCATGGTTATGACATAGAAGACTGGGGCATCCATCAGTGAGTTATTTGCATCTTTTATTTCCTAAACTTTTTCCGTTGAATAAAAAGATTGATTGTGAAACTTGCATTCTCGCAAAAAGTCATAGGCAACCTTTTAAACCCCGTAATAGTAGAGTTGAATCTCCTTTTTCATTGGTTCATTCAGATGTGTGGGGTCCTGCACCGGTTAGTGGAGGTCATAATTTCAAGTACTTTGTGATTTTTGTTGATGATTGCACCCGAATGACATGGATTTATTTTTTGAAAAATAAAGATGAAGTTTATGATAGATTTACTGTGTTCTATAACATGGTCCAAACTCAATTTCAAAAATCTATCAAAGTCATGAGAACAGATAATGGTGGGGAGTATGTGAATTCACAAATGAACCTGTTTTTTCAATCCAAAGGAATAATCCATCAAACCACTTGTCCTCACACCCCCGAACAAAATGGTGTGGCTGAAAGGAAAAATAGAATTCTTTTAGAGATGACTAGGGCACTTATTATTGAGTCCTTAGTTCCTAAAAGTTTTTGGCCCGAAGCTTTAGCTACTGCTACCTACTTGATCAACCGTCTCCCTACAAAGATTCTCGATATGAAAACCCCTTTGAAAGTCCTCTCTGAGTTTCATAAACTCCCATCAGTTCTTACTTTGCCCACTAGAGTATTTGGATGTACAGTTTTTGTTCATATTCTAAAATCATATCGTAATAAACTCGAACCGTGTGCTGAAAAATGTGTATTTGTGGGATATGGGGTTAATCAAAAGGGATATAGATGTTATAATCCTAAAACTCATCGTATGTTTACTACGATGAATTGTGATTTTTTGGAGACCAAGTACTTTTACTCTCAAGAACTCAGTGGTCAGGGGGAGGAACAAAGTGACACACTGAGTTGGCTTCAATATTCATCAGGAGTTCAGTCCACTACCTCATCAGAAGATCAGACTCCAGATAAAGATTTACAGTCCTCCTCTCAAAGTGACAACCCAAATCCAGACCTGATATCCGAGGTAAGTAGTTCTGAGCCAAGCCATACTTTGAATAATATGAGTATTCCTGCTAATGAAGTACAGGAAAATGTTAATGGAGAGTCAGAAAATATAGAAGAAGTAACCCCTCCTGAAAATGCTCCAGAAAGTGCTCTAGAAAGATATGTTCTTCCGCCAAGGTCTACCAGAGGAATTCCTGCAAAGCGATATTCTACGGAAAAGAGTTCCCGGTCTACTAAGTATCCAGTAGACAAATTTGCTAATATCGCAGATGTTTTGTTCTCCAAAGAAACAAAAGCATTTGCAGCAAAACTATATTCAGAAGAACTCCCGTCAGATGTAGAGCATGTCTTAAAATTAAAAAATTGGAAGGATGCTATGGATAGTGAAATGGAGGCTCTTATAAAGAATGATACATGGGAGAAGTGTATTCTTTCAAAAGGAAAGGATCCAGTATGGTGCAGGTGGATATATACCATCAAATATAAACCAAATGGGGATGTAGAAAGATACAAAGCAAGACATGTTGCCAAAGGGTACACTCAGACTTATGGCATTGACTATTCAGAAACTTTTTCTCCAGTTGCAAAACTAGATACCGTAAGGGTTCTTTTCTCAATAGCAGCAAACCAGGGGTGGTCTCTTCGTCAGTACGATGTGAAGAATGCGTTTTTGCACGGAGAATTAAAAGAAGAAGTGTATATGGATCCTCCTCCAGGTTTTTCCCATAATTTTAAACATGGGGAAGTTTGTAGGTTGAAGAAGTCCCTGTATGGGCTTAAACAGTCACCTAGAGCTTGGTTTGGAAGATTTACTCTTGCGATGAAGAAATATGGATATCAACAAAGCAATTCTGATCATACATTGTTCCTTCGTCATAGAGGGAATCTAGTAACATGTCTAATAATTTATGTTGATGACATGATTATCACAGGAAATGATGAAAAGGAGATGGATCAACTAAAAACAGCTTTGTTTGCAGAATTTGAAATGAAAGATTTGGGAGATCTAAAGTATTTTCTTGGAATAGAAGTTTCAAGGTCTGAACGTGGAATTTTTATTTGTCAGAAGAAGTATATATTGGATCTTTTAGCTGAAACAGGAATGATTGATTGCAAGCCTGCAGACACACCCATGGTCATCAATCAGAAGTTGTTTATAAAGACAGATGCTAAAGCCACTGATAAAGATAGGTATCAAAGGTTGGTAGGGAAACTTATTTATTTGGCGCATACTCGTCCAGACATTGCATATGCTGTTGGAGTGGTTAGTCAATTTATGCACCAACCTCAGGAAGATCACATGGATGCAGTTCTGCGAATTATCAGGTATCTTAAAGGGACTTCAGGTCATGGGGTGTTATTTAAAGCTAATGGTCATCTCAAGATTCAGATATATACAGATGCAGATTGGACAGGAGACAAAGGTAATCGAAGGTCAACTTCTGGATATTTTTCAATGGTAGGTGATAATTTGGTTACATGGAAAAGCAAAAAACAAAAAGTTGTCTCCTTGTCAAGTGCTGAAGCTGAGTTTAGAGGTATAGCTAGAGGATTAACAGAAGCATTATGGTTGAGAAAGCTTGTGTCTGAAATCGGTTTTGCTCCCAAAGAAAGCATTCGAATCATGAGTGATAATGAAGCTGCTATCCAGATATCAGAGAATCCAGTTCAACATGATAGAACCAAACATGTGGAAGTGGATCGTCATTTTATAAAAGGAAAATTGGAGAGTGGGATCATCAAGTTACCTTTTGTTAAGTCTGAAGAACAGCTTGCTGATATTCTAACCAAGGCCGTGGGAACATCTATGTTTCATAAGTGTCTAAGCAAGTTGAATTTCGATAATCCAGATATTCAACTTGAGGGGGAGTGTTAGAATGTGTGGGATCAGATTCAATATCATCACTTCCCGAGTCCAAGAGATCAAGACATGAAGCCCAACTGATCAAAGTAGGCCCAAGATTAGGCCCAGAATTAGTGTTGCCCTAAGTTTCCATAAACCGTGTTTTTCTTTCTTATATAAACAGATCTTATGTAATCGTTTGGAATACAATTCAGTAAGAAAACAATTATTCAGTTCTCTACTAATTAACATATTGTGGCAACTTCCACTATAAGGGGTTATCAAGAAGTCAAGAACAGGTGGATAAAAGCTTAGTTCAATCGAAAACTTTTTCTTTCTCGGCTGGGGGGAAATATTTCAAATAACGTGAAATGCATGATGTAATTCACCTCGAAATATTGCACGTCTCTAAGGTTGTGTTGGTGTGTTCACGTCTCATGATGTAAACCGCCTACCTATACGTACATCTATGTGGCTAACTTCTTGCCATTTCGATGATTCCCAACAAGGCAAAAATACAACCATTCTCACCTTATTCATGGCCACATCAACGCTATGTCATTTTGTTTTCTGATCATGACACTATAAGAACATGACCTCTACCAATAATACTTACATTCTCACCTCATTTTTGTTTACCATCTATTTTAAATATATATATAAAAAAAAACACATGGATCCACCCTTATCCTATCTCCCCTTCTTTTGGGTCTTGGTGGGAATACCAAACCCAGAACACGGGTCGTGTCAACAGAGTCTTTGAGACACAATGAGAACATTACCATTGGGCCCCCTAATAAAATAGACAGTAAACAAAAATATATAAAATAAATAATAGCAAATGTTAATTCGCTTTCTTTGGTGTAAAGGCCCAACTCGTTGACAGCATAAAGGGCTATAGAGTTTTTGGCTTAATATGCAGCTGGCTGCCTGGCTCTACCTCTACTTTTTCTTCTCTTTTACTCCAGAAAAATCAATAGCATTTATACTAAGCCATGAAGGAAAAGATTAGACTCGTTAAATATATTACAAGAGTTTATAGTTAAGAAACTAACTTTACAAAAAAAAAAGTGCAATTTTCTCCAATCACGTTATCAAATACCGGTGAGTTTTGAACAAAAAACTTTCTTCATAAGTATAAACGGAATCCATTTAAATATTCTGAAACCCAACTAGTACATGAATAAGGAGCTTTCGAGGCATATGTTCATTGGAATTTAATTAGTCTATCAAACTATAATGCAAACGCTATAATTACTTAAATATTAAAATTTATTTCAACATTATCGAATATATTTAATTTTAAATATTTCGAAATCATTGTATGTTATTATATGTTCTCCGTCTATATACACATGTAATGTAATGCTTATTTTATCTCTATTGTATCTTCTTTGAAAAAAGGTTTATAAATGCGAGTCGCATTTATAATAGGTGATGTTATGTGCAGGTGTACCAATCAAAATAATATTTATTCAAGTATAAGAAAAACAATAGTATGAATTATTTAATGCATATAATAAGGCATAAAAAGTTGATGTTACAAAGGTATCTCAAATTCTTTTTTAATTGAGAGACTCGTTTAAAAAGCTTGAGCGTAAGAGGGGGAAAAGAGCCTTCGACAAGCCTCATCATATATATATAAGTAAGTGCTATTGTTGTCCCAATCATTTTCTCATTTCTTTTTAATTTTTTTATATGCTTATTAGCTAGTACTAGTGGAGTAGTGGTTATGAATTTCAAGTATAGACAAATATTACAAATTACAAGATGGATTATAAAGCAAAAATATGTTAGTCCAACTTTAATAATTACTTGATTGAAACATATAATTTCCTTATCAATCAACATATTCTACTTTTTTCCTATTTAGATCTTTTTTATCAACTTAATCTGTCTCTTTCATCACCCACCGACGAGCTTTAGTCTAAAACTAAATCAAGTTCCTAAGAACATTTTCAATATAATGGACTTTAATAAGTCTATACAATGCTAGCTATATAATGTCACATTACATTTTTCATAAACTAACAAAAAAATATATAACTTATTACTAAGGTCATAACGCGACCGGCCCAACAATGATAGTTGTCAAGATATTGGGCAGATTCCATCTATGTGTATTTTCTAAAGTTTAAGTTCACGTGGATGAACTTGATACTATGATCTTCCATACACAATGCAAAAGTCTATAAATGATTTTGACATTGGAGTTGGTCTGATTATTGTCTTATGAGGAATTGGTATCATTTTAATACTATACTTGATATATAAATTTGAGTACGAGTATTATTTTAGAAAGGTCGTAGGCCTTTCTGATTTGGTATCATTTTAATATTTGTGTGTTAACAAAGTGGGGAAGTGTTTGGAATTTTTGCATCTGGAGACAGAAGTCAAAAGTTGGATCTTAATACCTATCAATGTTGGAGGTCAAGTTCGATCCTTATACCTAGCAATGTTGGAGGTCATTTTTTTACCTTTGGTATTGGAACCAGCCTCTTTACCTTAGATTGGAGTAAAACTGTCTACATCTTAACCTCTCATACACCGTCAAAATGATATTGACCTATTCGGACCCAAAATTTGTAAAAAATAACATTGAGTGTCACTTACTTACTTTTTATTTTATAGAAAGATTTCTAAATAATACAATGTGCACCCATAGTAATGGGACTTGATGCCTTATATGAGTGGCAACCCATTTGAGCCATATCTTGGTTGTAGACTTATAGATTGTATTAGGATTACGATGAATAAACTTTTCATGTATTTCTCATACATGCATTTCTTTGTAAACAAAATTTAATATTGAAAATATTAAAATTTAGGAAATAAAATATATATGAGTGGATAGAAAGTTTAGATTCCCAAAGTTGATATGCAAGAGGGTGGAAGGTGGATACATGCCAAGATGATAGTGCCAAATTCTTTACTTGTCAGTAAAAGTCAAAAAATAATCCTTTATCAAATGTTTTTTCTCGTTGTGTCACCATAATTGATACGAGTTTTTTCCCCGCTTCTTTTTTAGTCCTCGCAGTTAATGTTTCGAAACGAGACTAGTTTTAGTAGCATTGTTTTAATTCTAGATTACTTGTAATTGTACTCTTAGCTCTAACACCTTGCTAGATGCTTTTTTAATAATATCTTTTCTGCCGTTCTAAAAAAAAAAAAAATCCTTTATCAAATGTGCGTCATGGAGATGCCTTTGAACCCCATCTCGGCCCTTTGCCCTTCTTTCTTATGTTTAGTTTACTTGAGAAATCAATAACGCTAGCAAGCACAATGTATTTATTTATCTTTAAACAAAGATACTATGCAGTTAAGTTTAATAAAAAAAAAAATATGCTTTATAAGTTAAGTTAAAATAAAGATATTATACTCTGAACCTCATCTCTGTTTGAACATTAATAATGCATACAATGATACAACTCACAAGAGTCATATAACTTGCCACATTAACATTTTCATGTTCTACATAACTAAATACAATATTCATATTAATCAATATAATTTTTCACGGTTTAATAGATTTGATTTATAGGGAAGTGTTGGAATGTTTTAAAAAAAAGGGAAAGTGTGTCATAAAAGAGGGGGTTTGTGATTGAGTTTTGAGGTGATTACCTGATCGCAGAATAAGTGATTATCTGCGTTTTCATAGTGAGGAAACACAGTTTTGGAAAAGCAGGTTGAGACATGCTTTTTCAAAACGCATAAACTATTTTATAAACGCAATCCCAAGCACCCCCTAAATCTCCATGAACCCACTACGGCACTACTGCTAATGCTCTAAATAAAAGGTATTTGATTATGCTCTAACTCACTTAGGTGAGTTGGTCATTGGTTTACCTTAAGTGGACTAGGGGGAGTTTTCCTCTTCAAGATCAAAGAATTGAATCTTGACATGGTAGAGTTTCCTTCTTTGATATTTTAATATCTGCTTCGAGGGTTTTTTAGCATGGACCTGAATTTGATAACGTATGATAAACCTTTTGACATACACGAATACTTCAAACTTTTTTAAGAAAAAAAATGAAGTGTAATTGGAATTCATAGACAGTGAAGTGCTGAGAAGTAATAACATGGCAATACTTTTTCGGAGGTGGTGTCTTCCTTCCATCCTTCACTCCGATGCACCACTTACCCCTCCCTAGAATGATCACTTCGGTGAAGACTTACGTTTTAAAAATGGGCTATTAGATCAGTAAAAGTTTTTTTAAAATATAATGTGACTTCTCAAGTATAATTGATTCGAAATAATGCCAATATCATTTCGATATCCTATTCTCAAATCTCAAGGGTAAAGTTTCAAAAGAATTGAATTATCAACTAACAAACATAAAAAATAGAAGAAATATATATTGTATCTATGATATCAATATTAGTGTTAAATGGCTTTTGTTTAGTCAAATAAATTTGATTGTTCGACTTCTAAATAGAAAAATCAAATTACATTTATGTAAACAAATTTTATACATATATGTTCAAACTATATATATTTAAATTAATTAACATAAAATCAGATGTAGACAAAGTACATATATATTACATATATGAAAACAAACTACACCTAATAAGTGAACAAAGTCTTCTTTGGTTCCACCCGAGCTTCCTTATCGTATAATGGGACCCATACGAATAAAGTGTCGGTTATGATGATTTATATGAGCAATTATTTTCTTTCTCCAAAATGAAATACGTAAGTCGAGATACTTCTTTCTTTGAAAGCAGTTTATTTTGAATCATTTACGTATATTTTGTTGTATAAATGGCATTAAACTTTACTCATTTGATCATTTATTTCTTTGAAAGCAGTTTATTATTTGCATTTTTACTCTTTTTATTTATTAATTGAAGTTGTAATACAAATGGCATTAAACTTTACTGATTTGAGTACTAAATAATGAATGGCCACAAACCATTCAAAACTTAATTTGTTGTATTCAACGGAGCTACTCGACCCAACTTGCATTCTTCTGTTATAACTTAACAAATAAATAGAATTGAAAGTCATTGTGAGAATTAAACGAGTATTTAGCTGAAAAAAAAGGTCTTTTAATTCTTTTCAAGATGTATTGTATTGACTAGCTAGGTCGAACAAATCAAGTCAAAAGGGATCAAACAAATATTTTTCATATGGGGAAAGGTTTAGCTTTGTATTAATTTCAGGAACAAAGAACCTTTTAATAGCACGTTATTATTGAAATGTACGTAGTGCTCTTGGTATCTTTAATCTTTTTCAAATATAGTCCATTAAGTAAAAAGATAAAGCTTCTTATTCCTGTTCTACATGACTTGACACCTACCACAAAGGGTCACCTTTGTCATAAAATAAATAAGATATACAGATATACTATTGATTATGATAAAACTGATATACGAAGATAAGTATACACATTGATGTACGAAGATTTTCATAATTATACATAACAATTTTCAATTATAAAGAATAAAGATTACATAAATTAAATAATCTTATAGTTTTATATTAGATGGGTTATATTATGTTTAGTTATGGTTTGAAATTCGTGTTACATTGTATACACTATAATTTTCACATTGCTGAAATTAAAGAATGTGAAAGCTATGATGGTTTAAGCCACACAAGACATGATGTCGATATACAGGTTATGAATTGAGGTGAGTGTGTATAAAGATACATGTGAGCACATGCTAAACACAACCTGTATTTGTCGTTTAAGTAGTTTTTGCAAGGAAGACAATATAATAAATGCTATACTTGGAGTTTTGTAATGTGTATCAATCAATCAATCATTGTACATGTCATTAACTAAGCAAAAGAATTAACCTATGATTGTTTTGTCTCAAATTATATGGTAATCACCAAGTACATACATTTAAAAACAAATGACAAATCCTTTTAATTCATCCTCCTATTAATCCTCTCGTATAAATCATCCCAACTTAATTTTTTTATTAAAGGAAAATGTTAAAGCATTTTTATATTTAATGTTAAATACCTCAACAATATATATATATATATATATATATATATATATATATATATTATACCTCAACAATATATATATATATATATATAACCGCAAATAATATTATTAATCTATCTTTTTAATGGCATATTATTCTACATTTACTCTTACAATACACGAATGCCTATGATAAAATCCATGACTATCGAAAAACATCCTATAAATTTACTCCTATAAATGTATAAATTTGTACTCGAACCTAGATGAATCTATTAATCTATTAATGTTAGAACTTGAAGCTTAGTTTCTTCTTGGAAGAGAGTTCTTATCACTCGGATAAAGTTGAAATGACGATTTTTCATAATTTATCAGAAAATTAAGGCGATGTATTAAGACGATTTTTTCTAAAATTTTTCTTACTTGATCCAAAACAAAATATATTTTAATATTAAATTTAGGGTCCATGTTAAATGTCTCTTTAGTTGTCGGTTAAGATGTGTAAAATAGTTATACATTCATTATAAAATTTAGGTGGACGTTAATTACAAGCCTAAGAATTATATTTAGCATTTTCATAACGTTAAGTATTACTCTTCTCTCTTGGAAGATGATGAAAGTACTTAGGGGGTGTTTGGTTGGGTGGAATTCATTGGAATTCAAAGGAATTGGAATTTGAATTCCATTCCTAACCATGTTTGGTTCATAAAAATGATGGAATTGGAATCTAAACTTTCCATCAAATTCTTTAATTCACTGAATCTGAAATTCCTTCAATATATCAATGGAATGTTTTAGATTCCAATTGAATTCAACTATTTGACAAAAAAAAAATCCCTATCTACAATTAAACCTTATATTAATCATTGATTTTATCAGCCTACCTCTAATCTTTTCTTCTCCATATCTGCATCTTTTGCCTCTCATCTTCTACATTTTGTAATCTGATTTGGTGTCCCGCCGCTGCTTCAGATTAACAACCACCACCGAAGTGAAACAGTCCCGCCGGAGTAACAGTCAACTGGAGTAATAGCCACCCTAAATGGAGATCGGAAAAAGCATAGACTGTTGTGTGTTATATGTGTATTAGATTTTGATGGGGGTGCTGAGGTGGTTTTCGAAACAAGATGCAAGGACGGTGATGGGTGGTGGGTTATATCTGTGTGGATATGGGGGGCTCTGTGTATACATGTATATCTATCTATGTTTATTATTCTTATTAAGTTATTATTATGTTTATTATTTATTATTTATCATTATGGAAAGTGAATTATATGCATCGATTGAATTATCTATTATTATTTATTTTCTTTTATTATTATTATTATTATATCCATTAATATTATGTTATTAAAATAAAAAAAGCTTGTAAATATTTAATAAAGGGTAATTTGGTCATTTGTTATCTTTATATTCCAATTCATTTAACTGAATTTCATTTAATTATGTCAACCAAACACATAACATATTTTAAAACTTTTAAATTCCATTTTCCTTTGACAGGTTCTAATTCGTTTAAAAACATTATGCGAACTAAACGCCCCCTTAGTATTGAAATCTTCAAGAATAACTAATTAAAGTAATACGAGTATGTAGACCAACTAATTTAAACTTATAAAAAGAATCACTAAAAACATACATTCTAATTCTAAATCATACAATAATTTTGGTGAAGAAGATTTGTGACAGTAGTCAGAAGCAGAGACTCACAGAGGCACACACTTCAAGCCACCTGTCCCAGATTGGTATTATACGTATAGAAACTTTAATAAAATATTATCCTATTGGCCAGTACACTTCATGAACCTTCCTATTGCACCGAAACGGCGAAATCAAACTTTATTAATAAACATGTACACATTGCATCAATAAATAAACAACGTGCAAATTTATGAGAAATACATTATTATTTGTATTAAATAATCCGTTTCAAAAAATAAAGTATGATTTCGTCAATATGTTTGCTTGTAAAACACACATATATAGCTTGGGGTTGGGTATTGTAAAACAATTATTAAAGTAAAACAAATAGGACAAGATCTTGACCATTAGATTATGGTTAAATTGATGCACGAAGATTCACGAAGCAATTGATGCACGATGATTTTCATGATGCAAGGTGATTTTCAGTAAAGAGAAACCTATTGTTTTATTTGTTTTACTTTAATACTTGTTTTATTTTACCTAAAACTTATATAGCTTTACACAAACAAAATATCGTTTTTAAAAAGAAATTACTATCATTACTTTTAAGATTTAACCACCAACAAACAAAGTCAGACTACTTGGGTAACCCAATGAAAGACTACTTGGGTAACCCAATGACAAAAGACGACAACAAACGACCGCGCGCAAATGCAAAATGTTGGGTAATCGAAGCCCACCATCATCTGACCTCAAAATAACCATTGCCAAATATCAATTGCATTAATAGTCATTGTGGCTCAAGTATTCTCAACCTTATACCAACCAATCCATTTTACCATTACGGTCATATCACTACACCAAATTGGGGGTAGAAGAAAATGTTTATTCGCTATATTTATATTAAAAAAATCTACACGTATAATCAATTTTTTGAATTAAAGACGGCAACTTATGCTAAGTTGATCTTTTATTGTAGATACCATATACTAATACTAACAAACGTATTTTCCTTTTTCTATTATGTAAAGCAAAACTTTTCCATGTGCATTGAATACTTATCGAGTTATAGGAAATTGATATTTAGTCTTACAATTCATTCTATTTCGACAAAGTAAATGATAAAATGAAATGAAAGAATCAAGTATAGTCATATGTCATGATTTTATGTATGAAAAAATAATGTAGGCTAGGAAGTTAAAACGTAGAAAAATATAACAATACTCTAATTACCATTTTCAAGGGTTGGGGAATTCTTACTAATTCTTTAGTTGCCACTTTTTTTTTTTTTAAAAGTTAGTTTCGATTCAGACGTGCTAGAGCAATTTTAACCAGCGATTTGCTGGACCTCCAACCCCCTCCTCATGAAAAATACCTTGAGATGAGAAACCCAAGACTCGAACCCGAGACCTTGGGAAAAACTCACCTCCGGGACCCACATAGTGGATTTAGAAGATACCCTGGTCAATCCACCTAAGTAGAGTTGGTTTTTAGTTGCCACATCATATTTTTTAAAATATTTACACATTCAGTCTCTCTAACGTTCAAATTTTAAAATATTTACACATTTAGTCCCTCTAACGTTCGAATTTCAACATATTTACACATCATTACATTTTTTATATCACCACACATTTTTTATATACAAACAAAAATAAAATGTACCTCTTCTGACGCGTGCAGGCCGTGTTATCGCACCATTGGTCTCTAGGGGTGCCTTTGGGTTCCAATGGCTAGCATACTGCCCGCTTGGATGCCACTGCTAGGGTTCGAACCACTAACCAGCTAACACGCCGTTCTTAAAAAAAAAAAAGTAATTGGATTGAAAGCCACATCTTTGACTAAGGATATTTTCTTAAAAATTTCTAATAATGAATATACCCTAAGAGCACCTCCAATGCCCCAACCCAATACACTCCAATACACTCCTAAATCAGCGCCACATCAGAAAAACCTCTTTCCAATACATTTCTCCCAATTCACACCCAATACCCAATACATCCAATACATTCCAATACACATAGTCCAACATATTTATTTTCAAACTTTTAATAAATAAAACCACAAATATAATTTATAAAATAAATACACAATATTATATAAAATCCTAAAAACACCATTTTATTAATAAAAAAAATTACAAACTAATTACAACACATAAAAAAATAAACAACACATAAAAAAAAACATAACAATACATTAAAAAAAACTACTTGGAAAATAAAAGACATTACAAACTAATTAAACCATTTGATATTGTCGTTGCGCCGATTTGTTCAAGTTGTTCAATGTGAAAACCGCACTGTCAAGCTGTTCAATTGCAATTTGGATGCTGTCGATCTTCCACTGCAAATAATCTATATATTGCCACTCAAGATGAGAACATTCTCTTGCATGTAAAGTAGAAATTTGTTCTCGGCACCATTTCTTTTTTGCATTTAGCTTTTGCATAACTGCTATGAGTTCCTCTTGAAACATTACATGGTCTAGGATATCGGCCACCATACTGTCCTCCACCTGATCGACAGACATTGGTAGCTTTGAGATAGTGTAGAAATTTGATGAAGAAGCCATTTCGAGTGTAGAAATGTTTGTTTTTTTGGGTCTGGAATGTTTGATGAACAACATAATATATATAGATGAAGTAAACGACGCTCCTCCAACGTTCAAATTTCAAAATATTTACACATTCAGTCCCTCTAACGTTCAAATTTCAAAATATTTACACATTTAGTCCCTCTAACGTTCAAATTTCAAATTACAACTTTGGCCCCTAAAACGGCTAAACATTGACCTCACTATATAAACATGATTCCAGTGACATGAACCAATTCCCAATTCCATTTCACTACACATTCACTCTTCAATTTCAAATGGCGTCGTCATCAAACATTGTTTGCCGACCTCGCATAACTGTCGATGAGATGAGGTCACTAATCATGGCTGATATCAAAGAAGACACCCTCCTTCAAACAGAAATCTCCGGGGTTATGGGATATTTACGGGAGAAAACGCGATGTTGCGAGGTAACGTTAAAGGAAATACAGGCGCCAAACTGTGAGATTTCAAAGCATGAAGGCCAATATTCCCATTTTCTGCAGGAGAAGATTAAGAGAGTGAAGCCCGTAATCAAGGATTGTTTTGATGCCGGTCACACGTTGGGAGACTGCTGCACTTGGGCCGAAACGTACCATGAAAATTGCGATGGAGACAAAACCATTGAGGAAGTCAGATTGACGAAACATGACCAATGGTGGCTCGACCTAAACGCTCACCAGGGCATAGGAAGTATGTCACTAGAGGATCGTCATGAGTAGTTATTAACCGTAATGTGTTTTAATTATGTAATGTGTTTTTTATTATGTAATGTTATTTTATTAATAAAATGTTTTTATTTTGAATAACTTGTTTTTTTGTTAAGGTTACTTGAATAAAAAAAAAAAAAAAATTCAAAAAAACAAATTTATGAAGTAGCCGTTAGGAAGTAAAAAATAAAAAATAAAAAATTAGTCTCAACTTCCGTATTACCCACCACGGAACAACCCAATACGCACCTCAATACGGTCGAATACGAGCAATACAATGGGCATTGGGGTGATCTAATGGTTTCTAGAATTTTTATAAAATATTGAAAAACTAAACCAGTGGCCTAACTAGTAATGATAATGATATGTTATATGTCGACCATATAATTTTCACTTTCCCCAATTTCCAAGAATACATCGTCAAATCGTCAATAATATAACAACACAAGTACTGAACTGCAATAAGTGTAAAATCAGTCCGTGAATGCAACGTTAACACAAAGAAAAATCCTAAAAGGAATATAGGACAACAGATTCCCACTAGTACAATACAACCCCCCACAACACACTCAATTTCCATAAAACCAAAAGCAAACCCCATTACACTCTCTACACTTCTCCACCTAAACAAATTGCTGTCCACATTTCTAGTGGTGCAATAATATTAGTCCTATAATTTTATCCACCACCATAAACCACCCATCCACCACCATAATCCGCCATCATGTCTGTCAAAGAATGCTCTCACCACAAAAACAAAAAAGGAAAGCTATTTAGAAAACTATTTGCATGTTTCCTAATCCTCTCTTTCATTGTCCTTCTAACTTTCCTAATTATTTGGGCAATTCTTCAACCAAGAAAACCAAAATTCACACTACAAGATGCAACTATATATTCATTCAACGTATCCGCACCAATTCTCTTATCATCCAATTTCCAAGTCACAATTATTTCACATAACCCTAATAAACGTGTCGGGATTTATTACGATAAACTCGACACGTTTGCTACGTATCGTAGCCAACAAATTACTTATTTCACTGGCATCCAGCCAGTGTACCAAGGTCATAAAGAAAATAACGTTTGGTCACCTTTTGTATATGGTACAAATGTACCTGTTGCACCATATAATGGTCAATTGTTACAACAGGATCAATCAAATGGCGCGATTTCGTTGTTGATTAGAATGAATGGACGTGTTAGATGGAGAGTTGGGACTTGGATTTCTGGAAGGTATCATATTCATGTAACATGTCCAGCTTATATTCCTTTTGGAAATAAACAAAATTCTTTGTATCCTGGAATTCCTGTTGGCGGGTCAGGAATGAAGTATCAATTATCTCAAAGATGTAGTGTCAATGTATGAAGAGGACTATTATAAAGGGGCCATGAAGTTTTCTTTCTTTTCACACTTATATGTATAATTATATATTATATATATTGGAATGAAGCATACGTTGGATGAAATGAAGTTATAAATTTAGATGGATCGATGAGAATAATTGAAAAGAAAAAGGTGGGTATGGAAAAGAATTGAAAGAAGCCGAAAGTTGTATTATTGCAACATTACAAACGTTGACACGTTGTATGATGTTGATGATCAATTTTAAATGTTACATATTTTTTTCCCTTATAATATCAATAAAATCTTTTCAGCTTTATCATTTTTTTGAACGGTATTATTGATTTATTGATATCCTTTACGTTGTTGTATGATTCTACTCTTTTTATGTTTTTATCTTTCTTACGAAAAAGGTGAAATGCCTTGTTGCCACACGGTTGAAATAAGTGTAGGTTGGATAATTAGATATGACGATATCGGAAAAAGTAAAAAGAAGAATCGGGTGCCAATAAATGAAAGCTTTTCTATATGTGAAGCGAAATGGTCCATGAGGAATTTAATGGGTTCTTTAGTGAAGTTTGGTTTAATTAGGTATGCAAAATGGGCATCCCATGTGAGTGGCCTAGTGTGCTAGAATATATGATTTGAAAAGCTAACTAATTATGTACTCCCGTCCCATTAGAAAGTGTCCAGTTTTGAATTTTCAAAGTCTTTATTTTACAACTTTGACAAAAATATTTTTGTTTGTATTACATAATACTTGATGAAAGTTATATGAATTGATCGAGGTTTAGATGTGTTTTCATTGGGTATAACTTTCATCAAGTATTATATAATCTAATAAAAAATATTTACGGTCAAACTTACAAAATATAGACTTTGAAAATTAAAAACTAGACACTTTTAATGGGACGGAGGGAGTAATTATTTTTATGACATTTTATGTGGACATATAATTTTTTTTTGATCTATACTATCGTTAAATTCATAAACTCGATCTATAGTTATATTTCTAATTACTTTAAATTTCATGAATTTCTTTAAAAAAATTTAACCATCACATGGAACAGATTATGAAAAGAGCGATACAATTTTGTTAAGATATATATATATATATATATTAAATCCACAACGATATTATGGAAAGCAGCATTGAGTTATTCAACTTTGGAGGAATGGAACGAAGGGCCTGTGCCTTTTAGATGATATTCTTGCTTTATGTTAGTTTTTGTTCTATGTTTCATGTGTTCTGGCTCGTGGATTATAGGGGTCCGTATGAAAAATACTTTAGAGTGAAAATCAATGGCGCGATTTCTTTGGTTAGGGGTTTTTCTCTCGTCCCATCGTAAGTGGCGGAAGTTTCTTTTACCTCTTTTACGGACCTCACAATTAAGGTCTCGGAATGATTCTAGAGTTTGTTTCTTGTAAGTGTTGTATCTCTAGTTTTATCTTTGTATCTTTGTACTTTAACATTTAGCATGCTATTTTGTTTTATTAATAACTAGGAAATTTCTGTCCCGCAATTGCCGAGTTGAAACGATTGTGTTATTTAGTATACTTGCGTTGAATTAACAAACATTCTGTCATGGATATGTTTGTTTAAAAGTTTATCATATCAAATATATATTTATTTAAGGCAAAAACACAATAGTTTCCGTCTGCGCGTTGTGCGGTTTCAATTAGTTCAATTACTTTTTTTATTGATGATTTATGTTTGCTAAAACTTTGACATATAAAATATATACTTATTCAAAAACAATACCACAAAAAAAGTTTTTAATATATTGTTTGAAAACTTGGAAACAATTATGTTTTGTTATTGATGATGTGTCGCTATATATGTTTGTTAAAATCTTTGACATATGATATAGATATATATTCAAAGGCAATACCACAAAAAAAATAGTTTTGATATATATTTGAAAACCCAAAAGAAAGAAACCAAGAAGTATCCCGTAATTTTAAACCTGAAAGGGATCTAATGTAGTAAATATGAATATTGTTAAGAAAAAATAAACGTTTTCAATATAATTATTTAAAAACCCAAAAGGAAAAACATATGGAAAAAACCAAGAAGTAACTCGTATTAGAAAACCCGAACGAGATGCGATTTGGCAAAATCCGAATAATGGTGCGGAGTATAGCATGGGCGAATAGTAACTCGCCACGCAGGCGAGTTACTATTCACAAGCTAATGAATTAGTATAGTATATAGAGAAAATTACAGTTTTTGTTCCTGAAGTTTACACGTTTTGCAGTTTTTGTCCTTAAAGTGAGAAAATTACAAATTTTGTCCTAAAGTTTAATTAATTTTTCAATTTTTGTACCCGCGTAAAAATTTAAATAAACTAATGATTATTTGCCCCCACGTGAGAAACACGTGAGGGCATTTCGTCCATTCACGTTTTGCATCTATTAGATAAACCAAACAAGCCCCAATTTCATTTCCCATTTCAATCCTCAAAGTTGTCTAACCCTAAATCCCCAAATCAAAATGCGCGATAAACACAAAATCAGAAAAGATCAAATACGCGGGAAAAATTTTGATCCCGTTATTCACAAGTCAAATTATGGTACGTTTTTAATGTTATATATTTAGGGTTTCCTTTGATTTATATAAATTGATGTTATTGTTTGATAATAAAAATTTTAGGGTTTTTAATGTTATTGTTTTTCTCAGCAGTAGTCACCACACAAATTTAATTGATTTATATTTTTGTGTTTCAGATCTCTACCCAGAATATATATCTATGGCACTTCATTTTGGTGGTCGCTTCACTTGGTTTCCTGGAAGAAAGTATGTAGATGGTGAAAAGGTAATAATAGACTGGCTACTCACTGAAAATTTTAAAGTTAAAGATTTGACAACTGTGTTAGTTGAGCATTATAAACATAACCCTGAGACTAAATTGTTTTTTCATTATAAAAAACCTGGGTCAAATTTGGATGATGGTCTATGTAGGTTAAGTTGTGAGGAAGATGTAGCTAAAATGATAAAGCTAAGTAAGAAAACTAGGTTTATTGAGGTTTATGTTGAACATGGTAGCACAACTTGTTTAAATCACTTTGTTTCTACTGAACTTGGTGAACCAAGTAATGTTGTTTTGGAACCAAGTAATGTTGTCCCCTATAATGATGGCACTGGTTTAATTGAATGGTTAAATGGCACTGGTCTAATTGAACATGTCCACAATGACTCTGTCCACCATGAAACCACAAAACCTGGCCACAATGAGTCTGTCCACCATGAAACCACTGAACCTGGCCACAATGAGTCTGTCCACCATGAAACCAAAGAGTCTGTCCACCATGAACCATCTATAGAAGAAGAATTTCCAGTGGAGATGAGTGATAGGGTTGTTGATGTAGATGTTGATATGTCTGACTTCAAAGGAACTTTTGAAAGAGTTGACTGGATTGCAAGAGGTATAGAACATGGTGTTGGTGAGTTAACAGTTGGTGAAGAAGTGTTAGGAATAGATTTTGACATATATGATAGTGGGGAAGGTTCTGATGAGAATGAGGGCATTAGAAAGAAGAAGCTTATAACTTTAAGGGTGGATTATGCTGCAACTAGTTCTAAGATTATTAAACCACCATTCTAACTTTCACAAATCTTTACAGATATAAAGCAGATCCTTACTTTAATCAAAGAGCACACAGTTGAGACTAGAAGAGATATAAAGGTGGTGAAGAGTGATTTAACAAGGGTTAGAGTTGTGTGTTTTGGTAAGATTCCTTGTTATAATGGTAGGGTTGGTATAAAAAAACCTATAAAAAAGGTGGGGACCACAAAGAAATCAAAACTAGGGGAGACAAAAGTAGGAGAGAATAGTAAGGGTAAAAAGGTCATGACAAGTAAACCCACTTGTCCATGGACCTTACATGTCTGATTTGCATTGATTTTGGTTAGTGTATTTGCAATTGTCATTTGCATATGCATTTGTCATCTACATTTGTCATCTGCAATTGTAATTGTCATTTGCCATTTGCATTTGCAATTGTCATTTGCCATTTGCATTTGCAGTTGTCAAATACTTAAAGGGCTTTAATCTTGATACACAAACAGTGATTACACTTGAAAAACAATACCCTAATTCATTACACTTGAAATACATTAACTTTGATACATTACCCTAATTCATTCACAGAAAGTGATACATTGTTACATTAAACTTGAAATACATTAATTTTGACTTTTGAAAGTCAAATATCCATTCATACCCATATTCAAATCAGAAAAACCCACAAATTACTAAACCAAAAAATATCTAACTCAAAATCAAAGCAATCTTCAAGAATCGAGCTTCTTTTTTTTTTTGATGTTATCGATTTTTCAATTCCTTTCTTCCCCTTAACAATCCGGGTATGATTGCACGAGCTCTTGCACACATGGCTGGGTCAATCCATTCAAAGAAACCACAATTCGACGCCTGCAATTTTGTCTATTAGTTAAGGATTTGTACCAAATAAAAATTAGGGCTTTATTTAACTTACTTGAGAACAACAATAAAAACGTCTTCCGGGGTTATTGTCAGTCCAAGAACACCGAACACTAGCTGGATATCCACAAAAACACCGAACAATCATGTTTTGATACATGTTGAAATAAGAAGAAAATTAGGGGGGATTTGCTCTGTGTGTGAATTTAGGTTTAGAAATAGATATAGTGTGTGATATATATATATACAGAAACAATAAAGAGAAGAAGGAGAAAGATACGTTACAACGTGAATGGACGGAAATGCCCTCACGTGTTTCTCACGTGGGGGCAAATAATCATTATTTTATTTAAATTTTTACGCGGGTACAAAAATTGAAAAATTAATCAAACTTCAGGACAAAATTTGTAATTTTTTCACTTTAAGGACAAAAACTGCAAAACGTGTAAATTTCAGGGACAAAAACTGTAATTTTCTCTAGTATATAATATTCATGTGGTTCTAAAAAAAACGTGTTGTTAAAAGAACCATTAAAATGTTGTTACTTACAAAAGTATCGTGGTGAACATTGTCAAAAGGCACTGGCCACCGTCGCCCGTCAAAACGTCAACCAATGAATAGTTATAACTATCGACTTGTTTCATCTTTTTACATTGTCAAAATACATACGAAAATTACAGAGGATATTTTCATTAAAAGACAATATTTCACGGACTTCCACTACAAATAAGTCATAAACTAATGTCAACTTTATGTGCCCCACTCTATGAAACAGCATACGGTAAAACAAACAAACAAAAATAAGATGGATATATAGCCAATCTCAAGGAGAATTGTGATTCTTACATCATACTTCAATTCTACTCAACCTGTTTATATATTACTATATCATGTTACGCCTTAATATATTGGCTTCGATAATTTAAACAGAATTATCAAGAGTTACAATTATCAAATACCCAATCAAAGCATCCTTTGACTTCACGTTTTAACTTGTGTGGTAGAAAAGTTGCTGGCTGCTAAGCTAAGACATCCTAATAAATTATTAATAATGTTACAATCAATGCAGTAACCATATTAATAGTATTGCAATTTAGCTCGTCAATCGAGTATTTTGACGGGTTTGTATGTACATGACCGGCCCGGGAGAGGCAAACGCTGATGCCCATACCGGGTCCATTTCTTTTAGGGGCACTAAACTTTTAAACAATTCTTTATAAAGTCTTAATTTGTATAATTACTTTTAAATATATAGCCGAAAAAGTTCAAATTTATGTTTTAATGATATAGATTTAAAACTAATTGATTTTAATCTTTAAATGGTTCGAAGGTAATATAAGCCTAATGTCTAAGGGCCATGGACTTTTTTCTGGGGCAGTTGAATGCGTATATATCAGAATATGAACGGGAGGAGATTCTCTCAAGCTAGTCATGTTAGGGTAATTTTGGCCCTTAGATGAAAATCAAGGGCCAAGATTTAAAGATAATCATTGAATCTTGGCCCTTGATTTTCAATCAAGAGTCAATATTTTCCCAACTTGATTCAAGTTGGAAAAATAACTTGAGAGAATCATTTCCCAATATGACCATACAGAATTGGCCCGTGACATTTTAAATGATATATTTCGCATAGCCAAAATATGTAGTTGTGACAACAGGATGTCGGTAGTGTATATTAAAGAAGCTTCTCATGGCCACAGTCTACAAAGAGGTGACACGGCAAACCTTTAAAATGTTGATTAAATCTACAAAGATCTTATTTTTTTTACTTGTTTAAGATACATTTTTATATCGAATGGCCATTATTTAGACAGGTAACAAAAAACAATCATAGGATCATCTTGCTATTAGTTCAACCTTTTACAGTGCATTTGGATATTTTGTTGGTTTGTAAGCTTTTCTCTATTATTAAAAACTAGTTGTAGCATTCAATAACTTAGGTGCATAGTTTATATATGTTTTTAAAAAAATATTAGTATTACAATTGACCTCGACCTTATATAAAGAATAAGAATGAATCGAACCTATGACTAAATTTATATATAACCTCTATCTTGAGAGAAATAACTTGATCAAATCCTTGTTTTTTTTTTTTTTTTTTTTTTTTCCGTTAGTTAATAATGTCTTTTATAATCTGGATGTAAAGGTGTTTGTTTCGCAAGAGCATATGCATCGAATATGACACAACTTTTCATGGTAAAGGGGTGACCCAAATTTATAGTTAATTCTATTATTGGTGATTGCGAAAGGAGGCTTTTCTTACTTAGTACTCCATTATATATGTAGTTGGTTAGTTCATATATAATAGTTTTATTTGGGGTTAAATACGATTCAATTTAGTGTTTTAGAATTCATTACTTATATTGGAAATAAACTTCAAAATATATTACCTACATTAATAATACGTTTTAGAATTCATTACCTATATCGAAACAAATAAAAAAGTATATTACAATCTATAGCAAAAACCGTTTTAATTTACTATATAAACAAGTAAATAAACTAACATTATTTTTAACTATAATATACTCGTATTCTTTTTGCAGCCATCGTACAATAAAGTATATTTGCTTCATTACTCTATAAAAAAAAAAGGAAAAGGACAAGAGGCTTAACGGGTTATTGCACCAATAGATGTATCTTTATTTTTTCGATAACCATATATTATCGGGATGTATTAATCGATATTTTTGTAGTATTTTTTTAATGATCTCGGCATCTAGATCCCATTGGGCTCATTGGTTTTGCAAGCAATCTTTTAAGGAATTTATGTTGAAGTACACAAATTTGAATTATCATAAATATTTTTAAATTGTGTAAGATCATATAGAAAAGGAACACAAAAGTTTGACCTTCTAATCCTCAGTTTCACAAAATTTAGTTTAACAATAATAAAGACGGTTAATTAATTGATGATATGCCGCAATGTTAATGGATAAATGATGTATATATGAATTAAGTCAATATAGTTATTTTTTTATTGAGTTAAAAAAACACTTTTAATTGATTTGAGAATTAAGTATATTTTATTAATCTTATTAAGTTAAACGAATAAAACCCAAGTCTCGCGCTACTTTAGAAAACTTTTGGATATTATGCGCACCTTATTAAGTTTTAACGCAATATATTCAATAAATTATTAAGGCCTCTAATAAAGCGCTAAAAACCCCACAAAAGATACAATTACAATACCTAAAAACTTACAAAACAACTCATTCCTAGGTCCATTCTGAGACTTATTATGCCTAAAAAAATGTACTTTTAGTCATACTTTTCACATTTGTGTAGTTGGAGTATTAAGGGGTTTTTCAATATAATTTTCATCCCAGATGTGTGTGTAATTTAAATGTATGATAGAATAGTCGTTTTATCATCATGTGAGAACCATTTGAATTGGAAGAACCATGAAAACTTTTAAATTATAACTTGATATTCATATGTGAATGGTATATGTGAACAAATTTGTGCACATATGAACATATCAAGTTATAACTAATATTACTTATGTTCATATGTGAATGATTTTCACATATATATATATATATATATATATATATTATATATATATATATATATATATATATATGTGTGTGTGTGTGTGTGTGTGTATATATGAAAAGGTTCATGTGAGAACCATTTGAATTGGAAGAACTATGAGAACTTCTATATTATAACTTGATGTTCATATGTGAATGGTATATGTGAACATATTCGTTCACATATGAACTATCAATTATACTTAAATTACCTATGTTATATGTGAATGGTTCTCATATGAACCTTACCCCATATATATATAATATAATGATATATATAATTGTATATATATAATATATATATATATATAATATATATATATATATATATATATATATAAGTCGGTAGGATCCTGAAAAAAAGGTTATAATCCAATTTTTTTAAAAAAAAGAAATAACTCAATCCAATTTAAAAAAAAAAAGAAATAAAAAGTTATAATCCGAGTCAGTGAGCTATATATATAAAAGTACGATACGGACTTCGCCCTTAAGGGGATGATAAGTCATAGAGGTTATCGGTGATGGAATGATTAGCCATCATGGCTTCGCCAAAGACTGATAGGCTTCGCTTATAGCTTACGAGGCTATGCCCTTTGAAAAAAAAATTTTTAAAATTTTTTATATAGAATTAGTTAATTAAAGAGAGAATGAAAAAAGTGAAAAAAAAGAAAAAAGTTCAAAAAACAAGCTAAAAAAAAAAAAAAAACGAACTTTCTATCTTCTCCCTTCAAATCATTCTCTTTTGATATCTCTCTCTCTCTCTCTCTATATATATATATATATATATATACTTAGGTCTTTTACCCGCACGATATGCGGCTATTTAAAAATATAGCTATATTAAGTTGGCTAAAAGGTTATAATGTATAAGTCAACAATTATTAATAATTTGTTTACCGGTAAAAATTAATCTAAACTTTAAGTGGTGACACCATGTATTCATACGTTTGAGTTGTAGTTCTTAATGATAATTTATTAGTTTGAAGCAAGTTCTTCACAGTGTTAAAACCCTTTAGATAAGGCATTCATGTAAGTATAACATTTGTTACTTAATAGCATATAAACTTTAAAAAATAAAATGATATTGTATTGTTGTGATTTTATTATATAAATAAAGTGGTGTTAGTTGTTAAATAAAAAGGGTTTTGATAGTTAATATGCGTAATAATCGTTGTTAAAAAGAAATATACCTAAAAATCAAAAGCAATTTTTTAAAGATCTTTTTATATCTTTACCTAAAGTTAATTGCCATTGAAGTTTACGATTTTCTTTTATAATTTTGTAATATATAGTTTTTATTTAGTAGTAAAGAGCTTGGTTTTGTGTGATTTTGACATAATGTATTTGAAACAATTTCGCAATTAACAAAACTTCCTGGATAAAAACATTAAAGTTTATATGATGTATGTAATTGCTATTTGAATGACAATTAAGTCAAGAAAATGATGATCTTAATTAAACTAACACTAAAAATAACATAATAAATAAAGAAAAAAACGTAAGTAACAATATTGAGAAAAAAGAAAAGAAAAAAAAAGTAAAGTAACAATATTGAAAAAAAGAATACCGAATAACTCAATTTCATGTTGTGTAGAACTGGATTCACAACAAATTTTGTAAATATGGACTAAAATTGCCATAATCATGAAGTTTCATGTTAAATATGCATATATATACCTTACGGAAAAAAAGTATGCATATATATATAAATGTATTGTTTAAGCATAAATTTACACGGGCCTAATATGTATATATTATACTTAATTTCAGGAGGGTTAATCTTGCTTAGAACGTGAAAAGGTTCAACGAGGACTTGCTAGCGGTTCCCGATTGGTGTGGAGGTATGTATGACTTCCACGCTACCAAGTATAAAGTGTGTGTGAATATTGCATAAAAATAGTGATGCCCAGATTGAGTGAATGATCTGGTATTTATAGGCACCAAGGAGGGGTGGTCCTTGGTGTATGACATCTTGATGGCAGGAGGCCGTTATTCGGTGCGTCGTCTAGTGTAACAAACTTAGTCTCTTTAGTTGACATTCAGTACACTTCTGCAGTGTACGAGCATGGACGTCACTGGCTCGAGGTACAATTGGCTCCGGATTAATGAATAATGCCGCAGTTGTGATGATGGCCGTAACTGGTGCCGGAGGGCATACGTCATCAAGCCCCCCAGCCTAGTGTTGCGAGCTTGAACGTAAGGCTAGACTTGGTTAGTCTCTTTCGTCGCTTTCTTTCCTCTACCGTAGTTGTTCCGGACATCGAGTATTGTTTCAAAATTACACGTGTTGTTGTCCACGTGTCCTTTCCCCCCTTTTTTGTGGCATTTAATGCGCTGCCACGCGGCGGCCAGGTTGGAGAGTGCGATTACACGTGGCATCGATCCACCTCGCCTGTCGATTCGGTTACTGCTACAGTGCCGCTACAGTAACCGCCCATCTCGCCTATAAATACCCCCACACTCTATGCTTTTCTTTGTTCTTTCTCTTTTTTCTGCTCTCTTCTCTCTGCCCCATTTGTCCGTAGGAGTTCCGGCTAACTGGCAGGTAGGTTGTAGTTTCCGTAGCATATTTTTTGCTTAGATCCGTAGGGTATATATTTTATCGTTGTAAATGGGTAATAGGAGAGATCTTAAAACTACTACGTGCGGTATATGCCGCGAGGATCTGATCTGGTTTTTGGAAAAGTACAGGTTTCCGTTAGGGTTAGGGTACACCGTCCCTCTTCCGTCCGTGTGACAACCGCGAAAACTTCAGGTTGACTAATTTACTATTATGTGTGCTATTTAAAAATTTCTGTACATCAAACAATATGAACAAACATTTTATGGCATAATAAACTGAACAAATATTTTTAATAAATTATGGATAATTATTGCCAAGAACTCAAATAGTTATTTGAGAGTTGCTTGTAAATACTTTTTCATACTTATACTATCAATAACTGTATTTATGAATAGTACCGTATCCGTGAATAGTAATCGTATCTAAAAATTGTATTTATGAATAGTGATCGTGAATAGTGACCGTGAATAGTGACTGTGAATAGTAACGTAAATAGTAAATGTAAAAAGTAAATTTTAAATAGTAAAGGTAAAAAGTAAATTTTAAATAGTAAAGGTAAAAAGTAAATTTTAAATAGTAAAGGTAAAAGTAAATTGTAAATAGTAAAGATAGAAAGTAAATTATAAAAAGGGTAATAAAATAAAATAATATAAATGTGGGACCCACGTCAAATAATTTAAAGTCTACGTTGAATTCTGAATTCGAATAATTTCAAAAGTGAATAGTGCTGAATAGTAAACATCACTTTCATACTTTATTCTTATAATATAAACGTCCAAAACCCGCTCACAGGGGTTAGTTGAGTAAAAATTATTAAAATGAAAGTTGTAGATCTTAATTTTCTGATCTTATAGAAACTTGAATTTTCTCAATAGGAGCCCGTATGCATAATTTAGGATTAAAACAATGTATAAATATATACTACTAGTATAAAAGAAATCTATCATTAGAAACGTCCAAGAGGTAGTGGGAAACACACTTTTATCTACTTTATAATTTAAAAATTATAAATTACGAATCACGGGTTTATTTCACTAGATATATGGACAAAAAGAATACTATATATATACATACCCCTTATTCATGATTAACTTTATAATATAATAATAATATAAATAAATCATCGAATAATAAAATAATATTAAAAACTTTAAACGTTTTCTTTTCTTAATTCGTAAACGGATGGTAAGAATATATTAAAATATTCAAATGAACGATTTCGTTCATCTATAAATAGCAGCTAATATTCAACCATAAAACTCGCACCAACATATATTCACTTCTAAATATTCTCTCTTATAATCACACAAGATTAAGTACGTCTAAGTGATCTTTCTTCTACAACACTAAGGTGAGTTCTATATCCCCTTTTAAATTCTTTTGTATGATTTATTTCGGGGACTGAGATACATGCAAATAAAACTATTTGTTATACTTATATGTATATTTGCAAAATTATATATATTATGGATAATTATTGCCAAGAACTCAAATAGTTATTTGAGAGTTGCTTGTAAATACTTTTTCATACTTATACTATCAATAACTGTATTTATGAATAGTACCGTATCCGTGAATAGTAATCGTATCTAGAAATTGTATTTATGAATAGTGATCGTGAATAGTGACCGTGAATAGTGAACGTGAATAGTACCGTGAATAGTGACTGTGAATAATAACGGTGAATAGTGATCGTGAATAGTGATCGTGAATAGTGATCGTGAATAGTGAACGTGAATAGTGATCGTGAATAGTGATCGTGAATAGTGATCGTGAATAGTGATCGTGAATAGTGATCGTGAATAGTGATCGTGAATAGTGATCGTGAATAGTACGTGAATAGTGATCGTGAATAGTGATCGTGAATAGTATCGTGAATAGTGATCGTGAATAGTGATCGTGAATAGTGATCGTGAATAGTGATCGTGAATAGTGATCGTGAATAGTATCGTGAATAGTGATCGTGAATAGTGATCGTGAATAGTGATCGTGAATAGTACGTGAATAGTGATCGTGAATAGTATCGTGAATAGTGATCGTGAATAGTGATCGTGAATAGTGATCGTGAATAGTGACGTGAATAGTGACGTGAATAGTGACGTGAATAGTAGTGAATAGTAGTGAATAGTGAGTGAATAGTGAGTGAATAGTGACGTGAATAGTGAGTGAATAGTACGTGAATAGTGAGTGAATAGTGAGTGAATAGTGAGTGAATAGTGAGTGAATAGTGAGTGAATAGTAGTGAATAGTAGTGAATAGTAGTGAATAGTATCCGTGAATAGTATCGTGAATAGTATTTATGAATAGTGATCGTGAATAGTGATCGTGAATAGTGACTGTGAATAGTAACGGATGGTAAGAATATATTAAAATATTCAAATGAACGATTTCGTTCATCTATAAATAGCAGCTAATATTCAACCATAAAACTCGCACCAACATATATTCACTTCTAAATATTCTCTCTTATAATCACACAAGATTAAGTACGTCTAAGTGATCTTTCTTCTACAACACTAAGGTGAGTTCTATATCCCCTTTTAAATTCTTTTGTATGATTTATTTCGGGGACTGAGATACATGCAAATAAAACTATTTGTTATACTTATATGTATATTTGCAAAATTATATATATTATATATATTTTGTAACTCCACTTTATTTATTTTACCTTCGGGGTAAAATACAAACTTTTTATATATATATATGGATTACAAATTTTACATAATATGATATATTATATAACTCCACTTTCTTATTTTACCTTCGGGGTAAAATACAAACTATTTGCTTATGATGAACACAAGTACTTCAGATTTGTATATATGGTTGATTCTAAGTTGCTCTGTTCACTTAAAGTCCTCACTATCATGAACGATTAATTATGGAAACATAAACGTGGGTATATTGAATAGTACTATTGGGGTAGGCACCCCCATTCGTGTTGGTCATACCAACTGGATACGGATGCATTATATTTGGAAAGCTTAGGGTACCCTGAACAAGGTACCTACTCTGGAGGCAAATAAACACACACTTGTCTAGTTTCGGTTCATGAGCTTAGAACTTGATGTATACAGTATCTACTCTTATATTCTATTTGATCCATTGTGTGATCAAATAGTAACTTTAAATCTTGTGGTTCATACTCTATATTTTAATTAAAACATATGATACTCTTTGCTGATATTGTATCATAACTATTTGACATTGCGGTAAGGCAATGGTCACACTGAACTCTGGCATTTTGTGAAACTATATTTTCTATATGAAAAACTTATGGAACTCACCAACTTTATGTTGACGTATTTTAGCATGTATTCTCAGGTAACTAGACGATACTCTGTGTATGGGACTATTTTCCGCTGCATACAACATACTGGACCATGGCCTACCCTCAGACTCTAGTAAAGACAAGTCAATTTGCTAAAGTCTCTGTCTACTGTTTAATATTGTTTAATATTAAATAATTGTTTTCAAGAATAATATCTTTCATAAACTGTAATATAAATTTGTGAACAATGCTTTTATATAAATGTATTTTAAAACGACAACGTTTTGTGTCGTTCAGTATATCTTGTGTTGTGAATCCATGTAAGTCATACCCCGTCTAGGGCGGGTGTGACAGATTGGTATCAGAGCCCAAGTTATAGTGAACTAGGTAGCAAATTGATGGACCTAGACTATAACCCCATATAGAACAACACCCACATACATGCATAATTTTATGAATAATCCCTACTTGATTATATATGTTTAGAATATATAATTTAATGTATATTATATATATATATATATATATATATATATATGTATATAGCAACAGAATAATGTCGGGATTCGTAGTGGAATACTTATCCGACCGTGAGGAGGAGATCACGTCTCGATCACCTCCACCTGTACTTGAACCCTCCGACTCTCCTCGTCATGTAGTAAATCAGCCAATGGAGGAGACCGATCACATTGGAGAAGAAGCTGATAACGCACTTGTCCCTGGACCAAACACTACTGTCACCACTAATGCTTTTACTAGCACTACGCCTACTTTTACTTTTTCAAATCCATCTGGGGAAGGTCCTTCAAGCTCACCTCGATCTTTAATACGAAGGATCCGAATGCCTAGATATCCGATGTTTAACCACCCTCAGTCACGACGTGCTCGACTTACTCATCCTGAACCACCCGCTCAGCGGCTGCGGAGATCTATTAATGCTATACCAAGATTCCTGGCGGAATGGAGATTTGAAGAAGGACTCCTTAACTCTGACCGGTTCAGAAAAGCCAACGGTCCAACCAATATTCCTGCATTAACTCTGGAACCTTTGCATGACACTGTCCCTACATTGGTCCTACGCATAGTCCGAGCAGAAAAATGTATTACGGAGTTGAGGGAAAGAACAAACATACTGCGGAGGAAGCTCACTTCAGGATACATGGTCTTGAAGACACCGTGTTGGAACTACAGGAGAAGATAACAAGATTTGAAGCTATGTTTGAGGCTATATCGAGAGCCACTACTATAACCCCATCTACTCTGTCACAGTAGATATTGTCTAGTTACTTACTATTTACGGCGTATATGTCGGGAAATGTAATTTTAGATAAAATAATGGATTCTTGAGATGTTTATATCTCAAAGTTTTTTATCCAATAAATCTACTATCTTTATCTTGATTTACACTTCTTTTAGTCATAACTATTGAATTGTGGTTATGGTATGATGTGGTAGTATCTCATCAATTTCTTTATTTATATTTAAGGATCCGGACGTCAAAAGAAGTACCATAAATGAACGCAACAGATATTGCTAGAATTGTAGCAGAAAGTATAGCAGTAGCTTTTGCAACTCAAGCCGCCAACAATAATCATGATAATAATGGTACACCTAGAGGTTGTACTTACAGAGAATTTCAACAATGTAAACCCATTATATACAATGGTACCGAAAGAGCAATTGCACTCATCCGATGGTTCGAGAAACTGGAGTCCATATTTCGTGTTAGTAACTGCGCTGAAGATAGCCGAGTAAATATGCTACCTGCACACTACAAGATCAAGCTCTTACCTGGTGGAATGAGTACGCCACTACAGTAGGAATTGATGCAGCTTATGCAATGTCATGGGAAGATTTGAAAGAACGTATGAAAGCCAAGTATTGCCCGAGGAGCGAAATTCAGAAAATGGAGGTAGAATTTCATAATTTGAAGACGAAGGGATACGAAGTATCTGAATACACCAACCGCTTTCATGAGTTGGCACTTCTTTGCCCAACCATGGTTACACCCGATTATAAGAAGATTGAGCAGTACATTTCTGGACTTCCACCAAAAATTCAGGATTTGATCACTGCTACCGAAACCACTGACATCGAACATGCGGTTCGGTTGGCAAACAGTTTGGCTGACAAAGCAAAACTTTGTGCAAATACAGAAGGAAAGTCTGGTGATCAAAAAGGGTTCAATAAGAAAAGGAGATGGGAAGATAACTTTGGGAAGAATCAAGGGGATCAACAGACAAAGAGACCTGCTCAGACCTCAGGACCATCATCAAATAATGGTTATATAGGAACCAGGCATATTGCAATAGGTGTACTTTACATCACACCGGTCCTTGCACAGTACAATGCAATAATTGCAAGAAAATTGGTCATCTGCCAAGAACTGTAGAATCCCTAATCCAACTGTCAACAATGGAACAAAAATAAGATGTTATGAGTGTGGTGAAGAAGGACATTTCAGGAATAAATGTCCAAAGCTGAGAAACAACAACAACAACAACCACAACAATAACAATCGAAACAACAACAACAACAACAACCACAACAACAACAACAACAACAACAACAACAACAACAACAACAACAACAACAACAACAACAACAACAATGCTCGAGGAAGGGCATTCATGATCAATGCGGGAGAAGCCCGCCAAGACCCAAACATCGTTACGGGTATGTTTCATCTGAATAATCATTGTGTCTCTGCTTTATTTGATCCTGGTGCCGATAGAAGTTTTGTGTCAAATAAAATTATTCACCTGCTTTCAATTATACCTACCCCATTAGATGCTAAGTATTCTGTAGAATTAGCAAATGGTAAAATGATCGAAGTCGAAAGCATAATCCAAGGTTGTACCTTAGAATTAGCAAAAGAATTATTTTTTCTATAGATCTAATACCATTCGAAATAGAAAGCTTTGATATTATCATTGGTATAGACTGGTTGTCTAAAAACCAAGCAGAAATAGTCTGTCACGAAAAAGTTGTTCGAATTCCAATTGCAAACGGTGAGAAGTTGATTATCCAAGGCGATAAGAATGGAGTACGATGTAACATTATATCTTGCATGAAGACTCAGACGTATCTCAGAAAGGGATACCAGGCAATCCTAGCCCATATATCGGAGAAAAAGACTCCGGAGAAACGGCTTGAAGACATACCCATCGTACGAGATTTTCCAGAAGTCTTTCCTGAAGACTTGCCTGGTCTTCCACCAATCCGGTAGGTGGAATTCAAAATAGACTTAGTACCTGGTGCTGCACCAGTGGCACGAGCACCATATCAATTAGCTCCTTCCGAAATGAAAGAACTTGCAAGTCAGTTGCAAGAACTTTTAGAGAAAGGATTCATTCGACCGAGTTCCTCACCTTGGGGAGCTCCAGTCTTGTTCGTCAAGAAGAAAGACGGATCTTTTCGCATGTGTATAGACTATAGGGAGTTGAATAAGTTGACGGTTAAAAACCGGTACCCACTTCCTAGGATTGATGACCTGTTTGATCAATTACAAGGGTCGAGTTGCTACTAAAAAATCGATCTTAGATCCGGTTACCATCAGCTTAGAGTTTCAGAGGAAGACATTCCCAAGACGGCGTTTAGAACCCGCTATGGCCATTACGAGTTTCAAGTGATGCCATTTGGTTTGACGAATGCACCCGCAGTTTTCATGGACCTCATGAACCGTGTGTGCAAACCATATTTAGATAAGTTTGTTATCGTATTCATAGATGACATTCTAATCTATTCTAAAACCAAGGAAAAGCACGAGGTACATCTGAAGAAAATTTTGGAACTACTCAAGAAGGAAGAATTGTACGCAAAGTTTTCAAAATGCGAATTTTGGATTCGTACAGTACAATTCTTAGGCCATGTCATTGATAGTCAAGGAATTCATGTAGATCCTGCCAAGATCGTGGCTATTAAGAACTGGGAAGCACCGAAAACACCAACAGAAATACGACAATTTTTAGGTCTTGCTGGCTATTATAGAAGATTCATCGAGATTTTTCTAAGATAGCCCAACCTTTAACGTCGTTGACTCAAAAAGACAAGAAGTTTGCCTGGGAAGATAAACAAGAAAAAGCATTTCAACTGCTGAAGGAAAAGCTCTGTAGTGCTCCGATTTTGTCACTACCCGAAGGAACGGATAATTTTGTGGTATATTGCGACGCATCTCATCAAGGATTGGGATGTGTGTTGATGCAGAAAGATAAGGTGATAGCCTATGCATCGCGTCAACTTAAGGTGCACGAGAAGAACTACACGACTCATGATCTTGAACTAGGAGCTGTAATATTCGCTCTAATGATTTGGAGACACTATTTATATGGTACAAAGTGTACTATATTCACCGACCATAAAAGTCTCCAACATATTTTTGACCAGAAAGATTTGAACATGAGGCAACGTAGATGGGTGGAATTGCTCAGTGATTACGATTGTGAAATTCGTTATCATCCGAGCAAAGCAAACAATGTTGCAGATGCTTTAAGTCATAAAGAAAGAGTAAAGCCACTTCGAGTACGAGCTTTAAGTATGACCATTCATACTCATCTTACTTCCCAAATTCGTGAAGCTCAACTTGAAGCATTAAAGAAAGACAATCTCAAAGAAGAAGCTTTGAGGGGGATGGAAGAGCAATTTGAAATTAGACCCGATGGAACCCGGTATTTTTCTAACCGGATTTGGCTACCAAGCTATGGAGATTTAAGAAACTTGGTGATGGAAGAATCACACAAGTCAAGATATTCGATACATCCTGGATCAGATAAGATGTATCATGGACTAAAAGAATTATACTGGTGGCCTAACATGAAAGCTGACATAGCCACCTATGTTAGCAAATGTCTAACATGCTCAAAGGTGAAGGCAGAGCATCAAAAGCCATCTGGATTGCTACAACAACCAGAGATTCCCCAGTGGAAGTGGAAATGTATAGCCATGGACTTTATCACAAAGTTACCGAAGACTGCTAATGGTTGTGATACGATATGGGTAATTGTAGACCGACTCACTAAGTCTGCACATTTCTTGCCCATAAAAGAGACTGATAAAACGAGCAAGCTGGCTAGATTGTACATAAAGGAAGTAGTATCACGACATGGAATACCTATTTCGATTATTTCTGATAGGGATAGTCATTTTACTTCCAGATTTTGGCAGACACTACAGAAAGCTTTAGGTACACGGTTAGATATGAGCACTGCATACCACCCGCAGACCGATGGTCATAGTGAAAGGACCATTCAAACGCTTGAAGACATGTTGCGCGCTTGCATAGTTGATTTTGGGAATGGTTGGGAAAAACACTTGCCTTTGTGTGAGTTCTCATACAACAACAGTTACCACACTAGCATCAAGGCTGCACCATTTGAGGCATTGTATGGGAGAAAATGCCGTTCACCTATCTGTTGGGTTGAATTAGGTGACAAAATTCCAGTAAAGAAAAACAGTCCAATTACAGGTCCTGAACTCATTCATGAGACTA